>CM022300.1:32661068-33022509 GCA_011799875.1 Thinopyrum elongatum | reverse complement strand
CTTGGTGTGATAAGGAACGTAATCTGGACCAATCGTTTGATCCATCCCTCTTCCTGACAAAGAGAGAAGGTGCTCCCTCAAGCAGAGGAACTTGGGCGAATGAACCCTTACGAAGTTGAAGCGTCGATTTCCCCTTCCTCTTACGTTCAAGGAGTTCATTGCCGGGGCATCTTGTAGGGTCGCTTGGCGGATAGGAGTGGTGCCTGGTTTCAAGTCGATGACCAATTCGACAGCTCTAGCAGGGGGTATCCCTGGAGTTCTCGGAAAACACCTTGAATTCGCGAACAAACTGGAATTTTCTCAAAGATGCCTTCAAGTTTGGGTAAAATTTTGGGCGTTTAACGCAGTCACGGCATAAGCCTCGCCTCGGCATTTGGATGATTTGAGCCTGGTAGCTATTATTTCATCAGAAGGGTGTAGAAGATGACGATCTTCGGGGCGCAACTATGAAGCAGTAATGCACTTTCAATCAACCAGATCACCATTCCGCGAATGAGGTCGATACAAGACTTTATATGACAGGGAGGCGTGAAACTCCAGCCCTTCAATTTCAAACGGTGACGGTCGTTGCTACCCATGGAGGTTTTGACATTGACCCCGTGGTGTGTTTCTATTGCAGTGTTCATGCACCTCACATTTAATGTCGTGTTTTATGCAAATTCTTCGGACATGAATGAATGCGATGCTCCTCCGACTCAAATAAAACAGAGCTGGTACGAATAACAAGGAGAGTACCCATCACGGTGGCAGGCTGGTCCTGAGCTCTTGAAATCGTTGTGGTTGGCCTGAATACGCCCATAAGACTTTGGCATTGTTGTTGCGATGCTGATTGTTCCCACGCCAGTTGCAGGAAATGTGCCATTTTGTTCTGGTTCTGAATGCAGTTCCTGGAAAAATGACCTGTCTGCCACACTTGTAGCCAACTATATTGGGATTGGAGCAGTAGCTGGGGGGGTGGGGTCGGAATTCCTGCTGCCCTAGGTGGGTGGGAGGCAGACGCGGTGCAGTATAATGAACCTGTCCTTTGAGCAGGTGGCACTGGACGTCAACGCTGTTTGGAATCCATATCCGCCGCTTCTGTGCAGGCTGGCTCGAAGATGAACCGACGGTGACGTTGCGCCAAGAAAGAGTCCCCAGGGTGTGCCTGGCAGACCGTCTCGACCTGGATAGCCTTGTTCACCAAGAGGAGAAATTATCAAATTCAATGCACAAGGAGCTCTGGAGCTTGATGTCAGCTGAGTCCTTCGCGAAAACCTTTCCTGACGGCGAGCATCAGTGGGAATGTCTTCTTCAGCATAGCGGATAGTTCCAGAACACTCCGCTGTAAGCCTTCCACTTTCTGTTGCCCTGGGTGAGGTTGTGCGGAACTCTGCTTCTTCCGTCATATCTCCCTGAGATGAAACGGGCAGCGAAGGCACATTGGAATCCGGCAAGTGATGACATTGCCAGGCTGGTTGATTGCGCCTGTGCCGTCCCACCATGCCAGCGGGGCCCTTGAATAAGAAGGAGGCGAAGGGACATACGTTTGCAGGGGCAACGCCCACCAGATTCCAACTTCATAGTATGTCTCGAATGCCAGTCAATCCGCATCCAGGGGCTATTTGAAGCCGCGTAGAGCGGTTGGGTTAGAGCGTCCATAACAGTCCCTCGCGGTCCCTGGGCCTGGATACTGGTTCATTATTGGGGACGAGAACTGATCCATATCCCTTGCCGAACGCGTTGCAGTTTCAAATTGCTGCATCATTCAGCCATATAGTTCGGGCGGTGCGGGATCGTTTGGCACCACGGCCACGCCCGACCGAGCGTGGTCACCATCCTGCTAAATTACAACAGGGGTAGTTTAGTAAAGCAAGCGCGAGTGCTTAGTGACAAGCATGATGTAACCTCGACAATATTTTAAGTCGTGCAATCAATCATAAAAGTAGTCAATTAAGTACTACATATCCTTACGACAAAGTCAGGTACATGCGGACCAGTCATAACGGCGCATTTCTCCATACTGGACATGCTAGGCGGCGCTGATGAGCACGCGGTAAAGGAATGTACACAACGAGACATAGCAAAGGCTACATCAACGTCGGTGGAAAACTGTGGGGTCAGAGGATCTGCACGTGACAACCAAGGTGCCCTCGAAAAAAGGATCCTGTACAGATCACCTTGCCCACAATCGCAAGCAAGGGGGAAATTTTCAGAAACGCCGGTGGATGTGTAATCACGAGACCCTAATGTCGGCGTTAGTAATTCATTACCCGAGTAAAGAAGATAGAGTCCCAAGTATGAGACAGATGAAATAAATCCTCTACACACCTGTTCGCGACGTGGTGCCCGTAAGACCACACAGCCAAGTTAGTAAAACGGTTTTCTTTTCTAGCCACTTCGTGCCAAGAATTGGAAGGGGTATTCCTACAGGCAGTCGGCCTCTATACACTTTGGTGACGCCCCCTCTTCAATCGTACACTTAATCATGCACGCAAACGTGTACATCAGATCAGGGACTCACGGGAAGATATCACAACACAACTTCTAAAACATAAAGTTCAACAACTGCATCATAATACAAAGCCAGGGCCACGAGGCTTCGAATACAAATGCTCTGATCTAGACTGTCCGTCGGAAGCAAACAATATCCTGATGACAGACATGGTTAAACAAGTGCCATAAGATGGCTAGCACAACAGGGATACACGATCGACAGGGCGCATGGGCTCTCCTGCCTGGATGCCTCCTAACTACTCCTGTCGTTACGTGCCTTCCTGGAACGTAGTAGTAGGCTCCGCCCTGGTAGTAGTCATCGAAGGTCGGCGTCGGCTCCTGGGCTCCAGCATCTGGTTCGACCCAACGCAAGAAGGGAAAGGGGGAAGGGGGAAAGCAACCGTGAGTATCATCCAAATACTCGGCAAAGTCAGGACTCATACTACATATGCATGGTATATTTGTAAAGAGGCAAAATATCGGTGGACTCGACTGCAGAATGCCGATAATAAGGGGGATAAGCTAGTCCTTCGAAGACTAGCTCTGGGCAAAGCCATCCATCTTGATCAATAGAAGAGATTAGTTGGAAGTTAACCAGCAACAACGTATAGCTAATCCCCCCCCGCTTCGACTCCGCTCTCGCCCACCATGCGAGAAGAGCGACCACCGGTGTGAGAACTGTCCTTGTAAGGTGGTTTTATACGTATCCTTGGCTAGTGTGTCATATGACGTCGGAATTACAACTCCGGGTCGCTGTTGACCGGGAGGGACAGGCTGCATTTCGAAATAGATAACTTCCCTGCAGGGTGCACCACATATTCCCACACGCTCGCCTTCCCCTTGTGGCCAGGACATCACTTTCCTGGGTCTCGCCCGCGCCTCGGAAGATCTCCACCGTCTTCGCACGAATCGCTCCTACCCACGGCTCACAGAGATGTCCGACGCCTGGACTAAATCCAGGCACTCTTGGGGTCGGGGCCACGCCCAGTGCCGCTCCTGCACCTTGCGTACCGCCGCCGAGCAACCTAGCAACTCCCACACGATCACGGCGGTTTACGTTATTCCGCGTCCAACAACGGCGCGCGCCCGCTAGTCGCTGACGTCAAGAAGGCTCAGCTATACCACACAAGCCGTATCTACCCATAACTACGTCTCGCTCTCATACTTTCGGTTGGTTAGTCTGTAGTGCTAGTGGCCAGACTGCAATCAATATGCCAATCTCGTGAACGTGTTATTATGGATCACACGCGGACGACGACCAGGGCCATGCCCACCTCCTCTCCTAGTGGTCACAACCTGCCCGTGCCGCTCCACAACAAAGAGTCACTTAGGGGGCAGTCGAGGAGCAATCCTTTCAGCCCCATTTCGTGAATCACCTGCGGGTGCTCCTCGAGCCGACCGACTTTATATACCATCTTGTTCAATGTAATAAGTAGTAGACATATCCGCAATCGCCAACCCGTGGCGAGCACGGCCCATAATGTGCATAGCAGACGACGAGAATGTAGGGGCCACTGTGACAAACTAGCATCCTATCACTAGGCATTTGATTGCAGGAAGGTATCAACAACATTAGCAACAATGACAGCTATGCGCCAGAATAGGATTAACCGAAAGCAGTAACATGCTACACTACTCTAATGCAAGCAGTATAGAGAAGAATAGGCGTATAGCTGGTGATCAAGGGGGGGCTTGCCTGGTTGGCTCTGGCAAGTAGGGGTCGTCAACAACGTAGTCGGTCCGGGGCACCAGCAGCTGCGTCGTCTCGTAGTCTAACCGCAGAAGAGGGGGAAGAACATAACACCAGCTGCAATGAGGCAACAGGGATGCGAGGACATGTCTAAACGCAGGGCCAGGGTGATATACAAGCCAACTAAGCGATTTTAGTTAATTTAGGAATTTATTCGGATTTTATTTAATGGGAGTTGGACACTATTCTCTTATCGAATCGGTCTAATTGTTCAACGTTCTCATAGTTCGGGCGTCGACGGGAATAACAATGGGCGTATCCTCCGGGTCGTATCGTCGTTCTGAGCAAGTTTCATGTATAAATATTTCATCGGAGTTACGTTTATTTAATATGATTTTCTAAAGTTTTTATTAATTCTGAAATTAATTAATATTTAATTCAACATTATCCAACATTGCTGATGATGACATCACCTGACCTCCATGTCTGATGTCAGCGGTTAATTAGTTAATTAACTGAGATTACTGTTTAATTAACACTAATTAGTTAATTAGATGAACCTAATCAGGAATTAATTAACTAATTAATTTATCTAATTAATTAATTATTTATTTTTATTTGCTTTTATTTTATTTTCTATATTTTTTTCTTTTCTTTTTTTTTCTTTTTTGTGTTCTGGGGCCGTGTCCCGGTTTGGCAGTGGCACAGGGGGTTCGGCCCACGGGCCATGGCACAGGGGGGTGGCGGGGCCCTTCGGCAGTGGCCCCAGGCCACGGGGCTGGCGACGGGCCTGCGCGCAGTCGCGCGTGATGCGGTGCGCGTCTGGAAGGGGGTGGCGGGGCCCATCGGGCAGTGGCCCAGGCCACGGGCGCGGGCGACGGGCGCGGCGCGCAGCGCGCGTGTGCGCGGCCGCGGTCGGGCACGCGCGGGGGCCGGACGGGTCGGCGCGGGCGGCGGGCGGGGCGAGGCCGGAGGGGGCGTGGGACGCGCGCGGTGGCCGGAGCGGCAGCGGGCGGTGGCGCGCGAGTGGCAGCGCGAGAGGGGGGGCGCGGTGCGCGCGGGCGAGCGCGGGCGAACGGCCGAGGCGAGCGAGCACTGGCGAGGCCGCGCGCGGGCGCGGTGACGCGCGCAAGCGCGGCCATGGCGCGGGATGCGGATGGCATGCGTGCGCGCGGAACGGCGCAGGCGCGCGCGCGAGCAGCGGCGAGGGAGCGGGCGTGGCGTGATGAGCGGCGTCGGGGCGCGCGCAGCGCGAGGCTCTGCGGGAGGCGGGAGCGGGCGCAGGGAGAGGAAGGGAGCGAGGCTCACGGCGGGGGAAGCAGGGATAGTGGCAGCGGGGGGTCGGGGGGTCGGGGTGGTGGTCGGAGACGATGGCGTCGACGTAGACGAGGCAGACCGGCGAGGGAGCGCTCCGGGCGGTGGCGTCGTGCGGCGAGGGCGAGGCGGCGCGGTCGTCGCAGCGAGCGAGGGCGACGGGGTCGTTCCCGCGATCCCGATCCCGATCTGGATCGGGAGGTGGGGGCTGACGAGGGGGAGTGGGGGGGGGAAGTGGAGTGGTGGCCGGTTAGGGTTTCGGGGTCCAGGGGATAAGGGGAGAGTGGGGGTGGGCCTGATGGGCCAGTGGGCTGGTGGAGGCCAGCTGGGCCACGGCCCAGTTGGGAGGGGCTCTCTCCTTTATCCTTTTCTGTTTCTTTTTCCTTTTCTTTATTCTCCTTTCTCAATCTAGTAAATAGCTAGGCCTCAAAATGGTTTTTGTAAAAAGTGTGACCTATTTCATAAATACCAGTGCATTATTCCTTAACACCTAAAATTAGTTTGGATAAAACATAATTCCATATTTATTTCAGATTTAATAAATGGTTATTAAATATTATCTTTACCCACTGTTTGAGGTTGTTCGAGTCACTTATCCAATTCCAATGATGTTGGTTTCAATTTTAGAATAGCCTCTGGAATATTTGTTACTTATATGACATTTTAGTTTCTATGTTGGACAACTTTTATATTCCACTTTCATTTAAATTTGAATTTGACTTAGGAGTTGAAATGCAATATGATGCTAATGATGATTATGCACTATTAATCATGATGACATGGCCTCATCAAAAGGGTGGTCACTGTAGCTTAATACAGGGGGTGTTACAATGAAACATAAGTCTGAAACATTTGAAAAGTTCAAAGATTTTCAGAGTGAAGTAGAGAATCATCGTAACAAGAAAATAAAGTTTCTACGATCTGATCGTGGAGGAGAATATTTGAGTTACGAGTTTGGCCTTCATTTAAAACAATGTGGAATAGTTTTCACAGCTCACGCCACCTGGAACACCACAGTGTAATGGTGTGTCCGAACGTCGTAACCGTGCTTTATTAGATATGGTGCGATCGATGATGTCTCTTACCGATTTACCACTATCGTTTTGGGGTTATGCATTAGAGACAGCTGCATTCACGTTAAATAGGGCACCATCTAAATCCGTTGAGACGACACCATATGAACTATGGTTTGGCAAGAAACATAAGCTGTCGTTTCTTAAAGTTTGGGGCTGCGATGCTTATGTGAAAAAGCTTCAACCTGATAAGCTCGAACCCAAATCGGAGAAATACGTCTTCATAGGATAGCCAAAGGAGACTGTTGGGTACACGTTCTATCACAGATCCGAAGGCAAGATATTCGTTGCTAAGAATGGATCCTTTCTAGAGAAGGAATTTCTCTCGAAAGAAGTGAGTGGGAGGAAAGTAGAACTTGATGAGGTAATTATACCTTCTCCCGAATTGGAAAGTAGTTCACCACAGAAATCAGTTCCAGTGATGCCTACACCAATTAGTGAGGAAGCTAATGATGATGATCATGAAGCTTCAGATCAAGTTACTACAGAACCTCGTAGGTCAACCAGAGTAGGTTCCGCACCAGAGTGGTACGGTAATCCTGTTCTGGAAGTCATGTTACTAGACCATGATGAACCTACGAGCTATGAGGAAGCAATGATGAGCCCAGATTCCGTGAAATGGCTTGAGGCCATGAAATCTGAGATGGGATCCATGTATGAGAATAAAGTATGGACTTTGGTTGACTTGCCCGATGATCGGCAAGCCATTGAGAATAAATGGATCTTCAAGAGGAAGACAGACGCTGATAGTAGTGTTTCTATCTACAAAGCTCGAATTGTCGCAAAAGGTTTTCGACAAGTTCAAGGTGTTGACTACGATGAGATTTTCTCACTCGTATCGATGCTTAAGTCTGTCCGAATCATGTTAGCAATTGCCGCATTTTATGAAATCTGGCAAATGAATGTCAAAAAATTACATCCCTTAATGGAATTTTTAAAGAAGAAGTTGTATATGATGCAACCAGAAGGTTTTGTCAATCCTAAAGGTGCTAACAAAATGTGCAAGCTCCAGTGATCCATCTATGGACTGGTGCAAGTATCTCGGAGTTGGAATATACGCTTTGATGAAGTGATCAAAGCATATGGTTTTATACAGACTTACGGTGAAGCCTGTATTTACAAGAAAGTGAGTGGGAGCTCTGTAGCATTTCTGATATTATATGTGGATGACATATTGTTGATTGCAAATGATATAGAATTTCTGGATAGCATAAAAGGATACTTGAATAAGAATTTTTCAATAAAAAGGACCTCAGTGAAGCTGCTTAAGTATTGAGCATCGAGATCTATAGGGATAGATCGAGACACTTAATAGGACTTTCACAAAGCACATACCTTGACAAGATTTTGAAGAAGTTCAAAATGGATCAGTCAAAGGAGTTCTTGCCTGTGTTACAAGGTGTAAAATTGAGTAAGACTCAAAACCCGACCACGGCAGAAGATAGAAAGAGAATGAAAGTCATTCCCTATGCCTCAGTCATAGGTTCTATAAAGTATGCCATGCTATGTACCAGACCAGTTGTGTGCCTTGCTATGAGTTTAGCAAGGAGGTACGATAGTGATCCAGGAGTGGCTCACTGGATAGCGGTCAAAGTTATCCTTAGTTACCTAAGAGGACTAAGGAAATATTTCTTGGTTATGGAGGTGATAAAGAGTTCGTCGTAAAGAGTTACGTCGATGCAAGCTTTGACACCGATATGGATGACTCTGAGTCTCAATCTGGATACATATTGAAAGTGGGAGCAATTAGCTAGAGTAGCTCCATGCAGAGCATTGTAGACATAGAAATTTGCAATATACAAATGGATCTGAATATGGCAGACCCGTTGACTAAACCTCTCTCACAAGCAAAACATGATCACACCTTAGTACTCTTTGGGTGTTAATCACATGGCGATGTGAACTAGATTATTGACTCTAGTAAACCCTTGGGGTGTTGGTCACATGGCGATGTGAACTATTGGTGTTAATCACATGGCGATGTGAACTAGATTATTGACTCTAGTGAAAGTGGGAGACTGAAGGAAATATGCCCTAGAGGCAATAATAAAATTGTTATTTATATTTCCTTATATCATGATAAATGTTTATTATTCATGCTAGAATTGTATTAACCGGAAACTTAGTACATGTGTGAATACATAGACAAACAGAGTGTCACTAGTATGCCTCTACTTGACTAGCTCGTTGATCAAAGATGGTTAAGTTTCCTAGCCATAGACATGAGTTGTCATTTGATGAACGGGATCACATCATTGGAGAATGATGTGATTGACAAGACCCATCCGTTAGCTTAGCACTATGATCGTTTAGTTTGTTGCTATTGCTTTCTTCATGACTTATACATGTTCCTATGACTATGAGATTATGCAACTCCCGAATACCGGAGGAACACCTTGTGTGCTATAAAATGTCACAACGTAACTGGGTGATCATAAAGATGCTCTACAGGTGTCTCCGAAGGTGTTTGTTGGGTTGGCATAGATCGAGATTAGGATTTGTCACTCCGAGTATCGGAGAGTTATCTCTGGGCCCTCTCGGTAATGCACATCATATGAAGCCTTGCAAGCAATGTGACTAATGAGTTAGTTGCGGGATGATGCATTACGGAATGAGTAAAGAGACTTGCCGGTAACGAGATTGAACTAGGTATGATGATACCGACGATCGAATCTCGGGCAAGTAACATACCGATGACAAAGGGAATAACGTATGTTGTTATGCGGTTTGACCGATAAAGGTCTTCGTAGAATATGTAGGAGCCAATATGAGCATCCAGGTTCCGCTATTGGTTATTGACCGGAGATGTGTCTCGGTCATGTCTACATAGTTCTCGAACCCGTAGGGTCCGCAAGCTTAACATTCGATGACGATTTGTATTATGAGTTTATGTGATTTGATGACCGAAGGTAGTTCGGAATCCCGAATATGATCACAGACATGACGAGGAGTCTCGAAATGGTCGAGACATAAAGATTGATATATTGGACCATGTTATTCGTACACCGGAAGTGTTCCGGAAGGTTTCGGATAAAACTGGAGTGCCGGAGGGTTACCGGAACCCCCCCCCCCCGGGAAGTTATGGGGCCTTAGTCGGCTTTAGGGGAGAGAGAGGGCAGCAGCCAGGAGGTGGCACCCCCCCCCCCAAGGGGAGTCCAAATTGGACTAAGGGAGGGGGCGCAGCCCCTCTTTCCCTCTCCCTCTCCCTCTTTTTCCTTCTCCTCCTAGTTGGACTAGGAAAGGGGAGAAACCTACTCCTACTAGGAGTAGGATTCCTCCCCCCTTGGCGCGCCCTATGAGGGCCGGCCGGCCTCCCCCTTGCTCCTTTATATACGGGGGCAGGGGGCACCCTAGAAGAGACCAAGATTTGTCTTAGCCGTGTGCGGTGCCCCCCTCCACAGATTTCCACCTCGGTCATTATTTCAGAGAGCTTAGGCGAAGCCCTGCCGGAATCACTTCATCATCACCGTCACCACGCCGTCGTGCTAATGAAACTCTCCCTCGGCCTCAGCTGGATCAAGAGTACGAGGGACGTCACTGAGTTGAACGTGTGTAGATCGTGGAGGTGCCGTGCGTTCGGTACTTGATCGGTTGGATCGCGAAGACGTTCGACTACATCAACCGCGTTACTAAACGCTTCCGCTTTCGGTCTACGAGGGTACGTAGACACACTCTCCCCACTCGTTGCTATGCTTCTCCTAGATAGATCTTGCGTGATCGTAGGAAATTTTTGAAATACTATGTTCCCCAACACCGGCCGAGGTCCACCACCTCCGCACGGCCTTCCTGGCCACGCTCCTCCTCCGACGGCGGCACAAAAACCGTCGCCACCGGCTCCAGGCCCGCCGGCATCTCGGGCCATGCCGGCTCCCCGCCGGCCCGCTCCTGTGCTTCTGCGGCCCCGGCCCAAGCTTGGGCCGACGCCGCCTCCATGTCCTCCATGGCCCGGTCCCGGTCCCGCCAGGCCAGCGCCTCGGACTCGGCCGGATCCAGGCCAAGGTCCGGATCGGCCACCTCCTCGTCCCAGTCGATGACGCTGGACCGGGTTCTCCGGAACACGGCGCAGCCATCGGACGCAGCCTCCGTCGCCGCCAACGCCAGCGACAACGGTGACCTGGAGCACAACGGAATAAGCAAACAAGGACAAAAAGAAGCCGTTCAGCGGCTCGCCAGAAGTCAACAAGGAGAAAACACACCCGGCCACCAGCGGGACAGTTGGTCTCGCCTCCACTGCCGGCAGGATGCGTCACTTCCTCTTTGCGGGCGGATTGGTGCCGGCCGCCTGGTCCGCCGCGCGCTTCGCGGCCGGTCTCCGGGGCGCCACGTCCCCCTTTCCGTGCGGCCGGCTAGCCGCCGCCGCCCCCAGAGACGACCCGGCCCCAGCCGTGTCGCCGCCTCCTCCGCTCGGCGCCGCTGCGTCATCAACTTACATCAACACCCCCGCCTTTCGGCCGGCATCTCAAGAAATCAAGCACGGAAGCTCACCCGTGCAGCGTGTCTCGCCGACTTCGGCGTCGGCCTCCTCCGGGTCCTCGTCCTGGGCCGCCACCTCCACCGAGCCGGCCCGCTCCACCTGCATCGGCGCCCGGTCATACGGATGCCGAATGGCATTCAGTAGCACTTCCCTCGTCGCGTCAGGACGAACAAGAAGTTGGGCAGCGGCAAAGTACAAAGACCAGGGACTCACCACCGGTGCTGGGTTCGCATGGCTGTAGGGATGCCTCCCGAACCGCCAGTCCTCCTTCAGCCCGGCCTTCGAAATATCATTAACCCGGCGGGCGATCTGATCCACCGCCAGGCGCAGGGGCGACATCCTGTTGGGATCCTGAAGCCCGGTCATCAGGCTGATGATGTGGGTGCGGCACTGCACCGGCAGCACCCAGCGCATGATGAAGGCGGCGATGAGGTCCGTGCCGGTGAGCCCCTCTCGCCCCTTCATCACCTCCACCCGGGCGTGTAAGTTCAGCACCGCCTGCGACGGGTGCTTGGGGAAGTAGTTCCAGTTCTGCTTCCCCTGCGGTGTCGCGTCGACGAAGGGCGGCAGATTGATATGGTTCGCGCCAAGGTTGCGGACGTAGAAGAAGGAGTTCTGCCACTTCTTGGCAGAATCCTCCAGCGGCATCATGGGGCACCCCCCGCGCGTCCACGTCAAGATGATGGTGGCCCCGCAGGAGGACATCTCTCCGGCCCTCAGGCCCTGCTGCTTCAAGGGAAGAAGCGCACCCAAAGGTCGATCGTGGGCTCGACCCCCAGGTACCCCTCGCACAGGGTGACAAACCCCGAGAGCTGCAAGATGGCGTTCGCGCCCAGATGGTGCGGCTGGAGCTCGAAGAAATCCAGGAAGGCGCGTAAGAAATTGCTCGTGGGAAGGCCAAACCCACGCTTGAAATGCGTGTAGAAGACCACGCGCTCGGTCCCCTCCGACCGCGGCTCCTGCTCGCCCCCCGGCAGACGCATGACTACCTCCGTCTCCCTCGGCAGGCCCTTGGTGTCGCGCAGATACTGGACGTCCTCGGCGGTAATGGAGGACCCCATCCACGAGCCCGACGGCAGCGCCATCGACGGTGCGGGGCGGAGCAGGAAAGGAGAGAAAAGGTTGACGATGAAGTTTTGCTCAAAGCGACGGAGCGTGGCTGCACGCGGCGGTCGCAAGAGCGAGGGGAGGGGAAGAAGATGGGGAGCGCGAGCGAGACTAATCTCCGCCGCCCCCCCCCCCCAATTTATAAGCCATGGCCCGAACGTGGGGAAGTGGTATCGTTTGCGCTCGCCCCTCCCACTTCCCCGCAATAAGTGCGCACGTACTACGTACAATAACTGCCTCAAGAATGGCAACCGACCCACGGACGCCGCAATAAATCCACGCGGGTGGGCCGAGGGCGCACAGTGGCGGGCCCCCGTCCATCGCCCTGTCCCATCGCGTGCGTGGCCTGTCAGGCCCCTTCAGCTCCCGAGCGCCGCGTGGTGCCCGCGCCGAGCCCGAGAGATTGCTTCAAGATTCGATGGACTCCTCGGTTTCCCGCCCGCGCCAGGATGCCGCGATCCGGCTTCCAGAAGCCGGCACACAGTGGGTGTTGCCGGACCCGGCTGTCACAAACTTCGCCATCGGCTGCCCTCTCAGGGGGGGAAACTGCGAAGGCCCTCCCACTCGAAGCCGGCAGACCTTCATAGCTTCGGGGACTAATGTCGGGGGGATGAACCCTGGGCAGGCAACGGAACCCGGATCCATTTTAAAAAACATCGGGGCCAGCATCGCCCCTCAATCCGGCTCGCACTTGGCCAGGTTCCTTGACCCGGCCGAACTCTTCGACCCGACCAAGACGGCAACCCGGCCCTGCTGGCTGGCGCAAGCCGGCCGAACCCGGCGCACCAAGACTTCCCCAGCAAGCTAGCTCCCCTGTGGTGTGTTACTCAACCTGGCCACGGGTTGGCTCCCGTCCCATCCGAGGCAGGCGATGGGACGAGTCTCCAGTAAAACGGATGAGCGAGGCGATAGTACCCCACCAACCCCTCTGACCGGCAGAGGCGTGGCAACAGTGCCCCACCTATCCTGCTGACCGAGGCCGGCGTGGCTACATCCCGCCCATCATCACCGCTGACGCCAGCAGATGGCGACCTGGCGGTGCGCCACTGTAGCGGACTCGACCCGGCCACTCCGTGACGATCGACAAGACGGCAAACAGTGCCTCCTGGCACACGGGGCTGCGCCCGGAAAACCTGGCGAGCCCTGACACCTGGCGGGTCCCATCACCGGCTTCCCGGACGATGACAACCCGGCCCCACGGCCTTGTAACTTTACCATTGTAACCCTGGGGGGTTGACCTATAAAACCCCCCAGGAGGCCTCATGTACAGAAGAGAGGCAACTCACGTAGACACACGCGCACACCAGGGAAGGGAGCAGCCTAAGCCTTGGCTAGCCTTCCTTCTTCCTCCAAACAGCTCAAGGAGCAACTCTGTACCAATACATATAAACCACGCTCGGCAGGACTAGGGGTATTATCTCTCCGGAGAGCCCCGAACCTGGGTATGTCTTGCGTCCCTCGCTCGCTCATGCCGACCTCGCCTCTGGAGCCCACCGGTGCCCTCGAGCCTCCTCCTCTCTTTAGCCATCCTTTGGCATCTGCCGTGCACCCACCACGAAAATACTATTCACTCGAGGTTGTTTCTTCGAAAAGTGTACCGTATGCTCATTACCATTAACATGAAAAGTGACATTGCCCTTGTTGCAATCAATAACAGCCCCTGCAGTATTCAAAAAGGGTCTACCAAGGATGATCGACATACTGTTGTCCTCGGGTATATCAAGAATAACAAAGTCCGTTAAGATAGTAACATTTGCAACTACGACAGGCACATCCTCACAAATACTGATGGGTATAGCAGTTGATTTATCAACCATTTGCAAAGAGATTTTAGTGGGGTCAACTTATTCAATTCAAGTCTACGATACAAAGAGAAGGGCATAACACTAACACCGGCTCCCAAATCACATAAAGCAGTTTTAACATAGTTTCTTTTAATAGAGCAAGGTATAGTTGGTATTCCTGGATCTCCTAGTTTCTTTGGTATTCCACCCTTAAATGTGTAATTAGCAAGCATGGTGGAAATTTCAACTTCCGATATCTTTCTTTTATTTGTAACAATATCTTTCATATACTTAGCATGAGGAGACATTTTCAGAATATCAGTCAAACGCATACGCAAAAAGACAGGTCTAAGCATTTCAACAAAGCGCTCAAAGTCCTCATCATCCTTTTTATTGGATGGTTTAGGAGGAAAGGGCATGGGTTTCTGAACCCATGGCTCTCTTTCTTTGCCATGTTTCCTAGCAATGAAGTCTCTCTTATCATATCTTTTGTTCTTAGGTTATGGGTTATCAAGATCAACAGCAGGTTCTATCTCCACATCATTATCATTACTAGGTTGAGCATCAACATGAACATCATCATTAAGATTATTACTAGGTTCATGTTCATCACCTGATTGTGCCTCAGCATCAGAAATAGAAATACCATTTGGATTCACAAGTGTGTCTATAACAGGTTCACTAGAGGCATGCAAGGTCCTATCATCCTTCTTTTTCTTCTTATTATTAGAAGGACTAGGTTCATCAGTATTAATTCTCTGAGAGTCTTTTTCAACTCTCTTAGGATGGCCTTTAGGATACAACGGTTCCTGAGTCATTTTACCACCTCTAGTCATAACTCTAACAACATTATCATTCATCTTATTATTCATTTCATTGAGCAAATCATTTTGTGCCTTGAGAACTTGTTCTACTTGGGTTTTTACCATGGAAGCATGTTTACTAACAAACTTGAGATCATTAACAGTTCTACACATGTAGTCACTCAAGTGTTCAAGCGTATAAGCATTTCTTTTCAATTGTCTACTGACATATGCATTGAAGTTTTCTTGTTTAACAATAAAGTTATCAAATTTATCCAAGCATTAACTAGCAGACTTATTATGAGGAATATCACCTTCATCAAATCTATAGAGAGAATTTACCTCTACTACCTATGTCGGGTTATCAAGACCATGTATTTCTTCAATAGGTGGTAAATTCTTAACATCTTCAGCTTTAATACCTTTTTCTTTCATAGATTTCTTTGCCTCTTGCATATCTTCAGGACTGAGAAATAGAATACCCCTCTTCTTCGGAGTTGGCTTAGGAGGTGGTTCGGGAAGAGTCCAATCATTATCATTACTCAATATGTTATTCAATAGTACTTCAACTTGTTCAACAATTCGTTCCCTGAAAACACAACCAGCACAACTATCTAGGTGATCCCTAGAAGCATCGGTTAGTCCATTATAAAAGATATCAAGTATTTCATTTTTCTTGAGAGGATGATCAGGCAAAGCATTAAGTAATTGGAGAAGCCTCCCCCAAGCTTGTGGGAGACTCTCTTCTTCAATTTGCACAAAGTTAAATATTTCCTTTAAAGCAGCTTGTTTCTTATGAGCAGGAAAATATTTTTTAGAGAAGTAATATATCATATCCTGGGGACTACGCACACAACCAGGAGCAAGAGAATTAAACCATAACTTAGCATCACCCTTTAATGAGAAAAAAAACACCTTAAGAATATAGTAATAGTGAATTTTTTCCTCATGAGCAAATAGGGTGGCTATATCATTTAATTTAGTAAGATGTGCCACAACAGTTTCAGATTCATAACCATGGAAAGGATCAGATTCAACCAAAGTAATTAACCCAGGATCGACAGAGAATTCATAATCCTTATCAGTAACAAAGATAGGTGAAGTAGCAAACTTAGGATCATATTGCATTCTAGTATTCAAAGATTTTTCTTTCCACTTGCATAGTAATTTCTTAAGGTCATCTCTATCCTTACAAGCAAGAAAGTCCCTAGCTACCTCTCCATCCATAACATAACCTTCAGGTATATCAGGTAGTTCATATCTAGGAGAGCTAGGTCTAATGGGTGTTTCAAAGTTTTCAGTTTCAGAAATATCATCAGTTTCAGCATTCTCAATATCTTTAGCTCTAGCAAGTTGTTCATCAAGAAATTCACCCAGTGGCACAGTATTATCAAGCAAAGTAGTAGTATCATCATAAGCATCATGCATAGTAGAAGTAGCATCACCAATTACTTGTGACATATCAGAATCAATAGCAGGTGTAGGTGTCGCAAGCTTACTCAAAACAGAAGGTGAATCAAGTGCAGAGCTAGATGGCAGTTCCTTACCTCCCCTCGTCCTAGAGGGGAAAATCTTGGTTTTGGTATCTTTCAGATTCTTCATAGTGATCAACAGATATAAATCCCAAGTGACTCAGAGAATAGAGCTATGCTCCCCCGCAACGGCGCCAGAAAAAGGTCTTGATAACCCACAAGTATAGGGGATCGCAACAGTTTTCGAGGGTAGAGTATTCAACCAAAATTTATTGATTCGACACAAGGGGAGCCAAAGAATATTCACGAGTATTAGTAGTTGAGTTGTTAATTCAACCACACATGAAAGACTTAATATCTGTAGCAAAGTATTTAGTAGCAAAGTAGTATGGAAGTAACGGTAACAGTGGCAAAAGTAACAGTAGCAGTTCTGTAGTGATTGTAACAGCAGTAGCAACGAAAGTAACTTAGCACAGATCAATATGTGAAAAGCTCGTAGGCATTGGATCGGCAATGATAATTGTGTTGGATTATATTCATCATGTAGCAGCCATAACCTAGGGTGACACATAACTAGATCCAATTCATAAATATAATGTAGGCATGTATTCCGTATATAGTCATACATGCTTATGGAAAAGAACTTGCATGACATCTTTTGTCCTACCCTCCCATGGAAGCGGGGTCCTAATGGAAACTAAGGGATATTAAGGCCTCCTTTTAATAGAGAACCGGACCAAAGCATTAGCACTTAGTGAATACATGAACTCCTCAAACTACGGTAATCACCGGAAAGAATCCCAATTATTGTCACCTTGGGGTATGCGGATCATAACTCATAATAGGTGTCTACAACTTGCAAGATAGGATCAAGAACACAAATATGTTCATGAAAACATAATAGGTTCAGATCTGAAATCATGGCACTCGGGCCCTAGTGACAAGCATTAAGCATAGCAAAGTCAGAGAAACATCAATGTCAGAACATAGTGGATACTAGGGATCAAACCCTAACAAAACTAACTCGATTACATGATAAATCTCATCCAACCAATCACCGTCCAGCAAGCCTACAATGGAATTACTCACTCCCGGCGGTGAGCATCATGAAATTGGTGATGGAGGAAGGTTGGTGATGATGATGGCGACGAATCCCCCTCTCCGGAGCCCCGAACGGACTCCAGATCAGCCCTCCCGATAAAGAATAGGAGGCGGCGGCGGCTCCGTATCGTAAAACGCGATGATTCCTTCTCTCCATTTTTTTCTCCCCGAATAGGGTTATATAGAGTTGGAGTTAGGGTCGAAGGAGGTCCAGGGGGCCCACAAGCCCTCTAGGCGCGCCCCAGGGGGGCGCCCCCCAGGCTTGTGGCCTCTGGGTGGACCCCCTCTGGTTAATTCTTGCGCCAGTATTTTTTATATATTCCACAAATATTCTTCGTAAATTTTTAGGTCAATCCGAGAACTTTGATTTCTGCACAAAAATAACACCATGGCAATTCTGCTGAAAACAGCGTCAGTCCGGGTTAGTTCCATTCAAATCATGCAAATTAGAGTCCAAAACAAGGGCAAAAGAGTTTGGAAAAGTAGATACGATGGAGACGTATCACAGCACGACGGCATGGTGATGGTGGTGGTGAAACTATTTCCGTAGGGCTTCGCCAAGCACAACGGATTTAGAGCAGAGGATGAACTAGAGGGAGAGGGGGCACCGGCACATGGCTTGGTGAATCGTGTTGTGTTCTAGGGGCTAGCCCTGCCCCTATATTTATATGTTGAGCCCTGGGGTCATTACCTGGAGAGAAGGCCTCCCCAAAGTCGGTTTGGAATGCAAGGAAGAGTCCTTCTCAGATTCCAGCACCAGATGCCACGGGCCTCGGCGTTTGGCCCAGACGCCATGGTCCTCGGCGTCTTGCCCAGGGCCAGATGCCAGGGTCCCTGGCGTCTGGTCCCTGACCTCCGCAAAACTTCCTTTTGCACCGACCTAAAGCCCCATGGGCCTTACCCCTTGGCCCAACCAAAGTGTTCTCGCACCAGAACATTTCTGGAAACATCCGAAACCCTTCCGGTGAATTCTGGAACCCTTCTGGAGACCAAACACTATCATCCTATATATCAATCTTTACCTCCAGACCATTCCGGAGCTTCTCGTCATGTCCGTGATCTCATCTGGGACTCCGAACAACATTCGGACACCAACATACATAACTCATATAATATTATATCGTCAATGAACGTTAAGCGTGCGGACCCTACGGGTTCAAGAATGATGTAGACATGACCGAGACGCTTCTCCGGTCAATAACCAATAGCGGGACCTAGATGCCCATATTGGTTCCTACATATTTTACGAAGATCTTTATGGGTCGAACCTTTATGACAACATACGTAGTTCCCTTTGTCCGTTGGTATGTTACTTGCCTGAGATTCGATCGTCGGTATCTCCATACCTAGTTCAATCTCATTACCGGAAAGTCTCTTTACTCGTTCCGTAATACATCATCTTGTAACTAACTCCTTAGTCACTTTTCTTGCAAGCTTCTTGTGATGTTGTATTACCGAGAGGGCCTAGAGATACCTCTCCGTTATACGGAGTGACAAATCCCAATCTCGATCCATGCCAACTCAACAGACACCTTCGAAGGTACCTGTAGAGCACCTTTATGATCACCCAGTTATGAAGTGATGTTTCATACACACAAGGCATTCCTCTGGAGTCCGGGAGTTTGCATGATCTCATGGTCGGAGGAACATGTATTTGACATTAAGAAAGCAGTAGCAATAAACTTAACGATCATATGCTATGCTAACGGATGGGTCTTGTCCATCACGTGATCTTGTTATCAAACGACAAATCATGTCTATGGTCAGGAAACCTTAACCATCTTTTGATCAACAAGCTAGTCTAGTAGAGGCTTACTAGGGACTTGGTATTTGTTTATGTATTCGCACATGTATTTAAGTTTCCGATCAATACAATTATAGCATGAATAATAAACCTTTATCATGATTAAGGAAATATAATAATAACCACTTTATTATTGCCTCTAGGGCATATTTCCAATAGGTTAGTGCTTACAATGTACACTTATTTGATGCAATGTGTGATTCAGCAAATGGACAAAGGGTTGACACTCCTTTCTTTACACTTGAACTTGAGCATGGTGGAATTTTCTATGGACCAATAAGTAATTTGGAGTACTGGAACCCTTCAGTGGAGGTTCTTGATTTTGTTGATGCTACCACATTCTCATATGCAATCATTCAAGAGCACCTGACTTGGTTGGGATAGCCAGTGGGTCAGCACATAATTTATTGGTGCTTGCCTGACAAATCAATTGCAGATGGTTTGCATAATTAGAGGTGACGATGAGGTGCATCATATAATCAGAGCTAGTGTTAAGCATAAAGTGCTTGCAATTATGGTTGACCATACAAATTTCATCAGCAATTTCAGGGCTGAATCTATATGCACAATGCCCTCGGTTCAGTGCTCTGTTGCAATGCCCACCTCAAGTGTTGTAGCAGCCGACACAGCATCTTCCCACCACAGACTCATTTCTGTCATTGATGATGATCCCATTTCAGAGATTACTGCAACTGGAACAGAACAACAAAGTTTGTTGATTGAAGGTGCAGAGCACAATTTGCTTACTGAAGATGGATAAGCAGTTATTGAAGATATAGTGGTTTCTGATTCAGATTCCAGTGATAGTGATTATGACATAGATGAGGGGGATGATGATCCTTATGATGACAACATTTACTTTGATGTTGATGAACAAGCTGAGCAAGATGAGGAAGATGTGGAGCTTGACTACTTGCTTGATCACTGGTGTACAGACGTGCTATACAAACGGCTTTTACCCCCTTTCCCCGACGGAGTTTTAAACCGTCGCCAAGTGAGTGTGTGCGATAGGGGGGTCCTTCCCACATGACCCAGAAATCGTCAGGGATAGGCTCTCCGACCACACACGCGGGGCAAAATGAGCTCGTGTGCAATCGGGTGAGGCATCGAAGCCCAATCATTTCCGTTCGTATGTACGTCCCACACAGTGAATCCCAGAAAAACGTTTCCGTTCGTATGTATATCACACAGAATTTTTTATGTGGAAACGTTTGTGCAAGGTGGCCTAATGCAAACGGTTCTCTGCCGGAAGCCGTGTGTGATTGTTAATTGATCCAACACGCCTACTTTCTAGAAACCGTGTGGGTTATTTGAGCTCATCGCCCACGGTGTTGCCAGAGTAACCATCTGCAATAGAAAACCCCAATAAGCAGGGTAATTAGCCTATTATTGATAATCCATGTAGTAATCAAATTGACATTTCTTATAAAACACACCAGATATTTCATATTCGTATAACGGCAACCAGGATTTCATAATCGATTTACATCAGATAGCTTCAGTACTCAGTTACACCAAAGAGGGATATAGCTAGCTACACCATTACACAACAGCACCAAGTTTCACATGCAACATCGAAAACCTTTGGAAAGTAGCATCATACATGGTAAATAGATAGATGAATCTCATCTGGGAAACTGCAAAAGCGGAAGGCGAATATTGAGCCTTCAATGATGTTGAGTGTCCTTGCAACTTTAGGCCAGTGGCTATGGATAATTGCCAGCCCAACCTTCATCCTCTTCAGGAAGACTTCAATATTGTACTGTGGGTGTTGAATGAATACCTTCCTCGCCTCTTGACCATGTAGGTGGTTTGAGAGGTAATCATCGGTGAACTGCTTTGGAAAGTACTGAAAGCAAAGATATGCATAAATCGTTGTTATAAATTTTGAAATGGCACAAGGGGTAAAAACAAGGTAAAAGAGTTAGTACCATCCTATAGTTGACTGATGTCTTCTTCATTGTGCAAACAAAGATCTTGCTGTTATTCGTCGCAAGTTTCTTTATCCTAACCAATGTTGGGGATATCGCTTATCGGGACCTTATCGGTCGACCCATGATAAGGGGTAAAACGGTTAATTTATTGGCATATCGGCTGATTTATCGCCATATCGGCTGATTTATCGGCCGATTTATCTTATCGGTTAGACAAAGGTAAGAGATAAATCGGCCGATTTATCGGAATATCGGAAGATATCTTGAACGGTGATCCTAACAATCTTTCTGAGTTTCTTGACTTGACTGATATTCATGGACATCTCATTTCCCCATATGCAAAATGCGTCGAATAGTGGGTCTAAGCCTCTGACAGCAGGACCTACATGTGCAAGACCAAATTATAAGAAACCTAAATATTAGAATGATTCCTGCAACTGCACAATAATGTGCTATTAGCGAAAGGACCATGCATGAGCAAACCTCGATGCTAAACCGCAGTGCCTCCCATTGTTTCCCTGCAACACATATAAGGAAGATCTTGATCAGGTTAACTGAGAGTTGCCATACTATCAGTAGAATATGTATTGAGTACAGCCAAATTCGATTTATTTCTCACATGCATACCAATACAAAATTGTACCCACAACAAATGAAAATCAAATTGCAGAATTGAACCAAACAGTTAACTGGACAGCAGAACAAATGAACCAAAACAGTTAACTGAGCACGACATTGCAGAATAGAACATATACTAGAAGGTAAGACAGTTAACGAAACCGAGAATGCTTGAGAACAGTACTACGAAATGTAGCAATTGTTGGACAAAACTGTTAACTAAACATTACATTTTAGAATAGCAGATTGCATATTAACATTACAGAGGACAAATCACAAGAAGGCACTAGCGGTGGCCTCGAGAAAACAGCACGAACTGTATTTTAAAGTAGACAACCGCGTGGCGGTGTCGACGGTGGCCTCGAAGACGAGGTGCTCCTCTAAAATCTGGCGGTCGGCACGCATGGCAGCCATCGCGACCTCATCCGCGCATGCGGCCGCGATTTGCTTCTCCGCCGCCAGGTGCTACTGAGCTCCACGCTATATTGCGTGCAAAATGGCTGTGGGCGGCGCTTAATTGGAGGACGGGGTAGTGATTTGGGCGGAAGGTGTCACGCCGTCGGTCGAGGCATGTGGGATGGGGAAGGAGGAGGATGGTGTGGGTGGGGTGTGGATTACCTGA
Source organism: Thinopyrum elongatum (assembly GCA_011799875.1). Taxonomy (NCBI): domain Eukaryota; kingdom Viridiplantae; phylum Streptophyta; class Magnoliopsida; order Poales; family Poaceae; genus Thinopyrum; species Thinopyrum elongatum. The sequence goes on along the minus strand of CM022300.1, from coordinate 33,000,241 downwards.
CCATATCGACAAGGCCGCGCAGCAAGAAGAAGGGTCGCCAGCGAGGAGGCGGCGCAGCAAGAAGAAGGCTCGCCGGCGAGGAGGCGGCGCTGCAAGAAGGGTCGCCGGCAAGGAGGCGGTGCTGCCAGTAAGCAGCAGTGAAGGTTTGAACTTGGAAAGCAAGGAGCAACAGTGGAAATGTGGCTTTTGGTGGGGGTGGGGGCGGGGAGATAGATATTTCCGCGGTGGCAGAAAATTTTCGCTCGGTGCCGTGAGAAACTAGCGCGTAAGTGTGGTTCAAGCACGGGCGGTGGACTGTAGACGATGAAGCTTCCTGCGTAAGCCAGACGAGATGGTGCGCCAAGATATTTTATATCGCATCCCACATGATTCTTGCTAGTAAACTGTTTGTGCTATACCTGAAAGACAAAATGTTGTTACGGAGGGAAAGGATGGTGTTTGAATTGCTAGAACATTTATCTGCAGTGAACATGCAACTATATGAGTGTCGTGTTAAAATTTGGAATTATTCCGGGTTCGTTTGGCCTTTTTTATGCATTAATTGAGTTTCTAGGCATTTAATGTGCATAATTCAAATTTGAACTGCAAGCACATGCTCCAGTGCACCAAAGTTTGTTGAAAAATCACATGTGTGTCTTTGGGTGAATTTATAGGCCCCTTGCAAGAAATGGAAATGAAATTCAAACATCTGGGCGTCGTGGCTCGGCTGGAAACATTGAGAAACTTGGTTTTAAAATTCCTATAAATCCAAAACATGCATGAAAATCATGAAACTTGGCATGGTGTCATGACATGGCACCAACATGCTGTGGTAAATTTTTTGGCCAAATTGGGACAAGCTTTGGAATAAGCTTCTTGCAAACTGGAGCTTCTCTCAAGAAGGATCGTGGTTCCGAGAGGGAAACGTGTCACCTTTGTGTGCGAAACGACATACGCCGCTGCCCCCCTCCCTTGATTTTTTTTACAGAGCCGACATAGAACTATATGAGTGTCGTGTTAAAATTTGGAATTATTCTGGGTTCATTTCGCCTTTTTATGCATTAATTGAGTTTCTGGGCATTTAATGTGCATAATTCAAATTTGAACTGCAAGCACATGCTCCAGTGCACCAAAGTTTGTTGAAAAATCACATGTGTGTCTTTGGGTGAATTTATAGGTCCCTTGCAAGAAATGGGATTGAAATTCAAACATCTGGGCGTCGTGGCTCGACCGGAAACATTGAGAAACATTGAGAAACTTCGTTTTTAAATTCCTGTAAATCCAAAACTTGCCTGAAAATCAGGAAACTTGGCATGGTGTCATGTCATGGCACCAACATGCTGTGGTAAAAAATTTGGCCGAATTGGGACAAGTTTTGGTATAAGCTTCTTGCAAACCGGAGCTTCTCTCAAGAGGCTCGTGGTTCCCAGAGGGAAACTGTCACCTTTGTGTGCGAAACGACATACGCTGCCCCCCCTCTTGATTTTTTTAACAGAGCCAACATAGAACTATATGAGTTTCGTGTTCAAATTTGGAATTATTCCGGGTTCGTTTGGCCTTTTTATGCATTAATTGAGTTTCTAGGCATTTAATGTGCATAATTCAAATTTGAACGGCAAGCACATGCTCCAGTACACCAAAGTTTGTTGAAAAATCACATGTGTGTCTTTGGGTGAATTTATAGGTCCCTTGCAAGAAATGGGAATGAAATTCAAACATCTGGGCGTCATGGGTCGGCCGGAAACATTGAGAAACTTGGTTTTAAAATTCCTGTAAATCCAAAACATGCATGAAAATCATGAAACTTGGCATGGTATCATGACATGGCACCAACATGCTGTGGTAAATTTTTTGGCCGAATTGGGACAAGCTTTGGTATAAGCTTCTTGCAAACCGGAGCTTCTCTCAAGAAGGCTTGTGGTTCTGAGAGGGAACGTGTCACCTTCATGTGCGAAACAACATACACTGCCTTTTCCCGCCTTGATTTTTTTTACAGAGGCAACATAGACTAATAGGAGTTTCGTGCTAAATTTTGGAATTATTCCGGTTTCGTTTGGCCTTTTTATACATTAATTGAGTTTCTGGGCATTTAATGCGCATAATTCAAATTTGCACTACAAGCACATGCTCCAGTGCGCCAAAGTTGGTTAAAAAATCATTTATGTGTACTTGGGTGAATTTCTAGGTCCCATGCAAGAAATGGGAATGGAATTCAAACATCTGGGCATCGTTGCTCGGCCGGAAACATCGAGAAACTTGGTTTTTAAATTCCTGTAAATCCAAAACTCGCCTGAAAATCATGAAACTTGGCATGGTGTCATGACATGGCACCAACATGCCATGGTAATTTTTTTGTCTGATTTGCGAAGGCGCACACATTAACAACCAACAAAGTCATTTTGGAACAAGTGCTGTCATGTTACAATTGGAAATACAAGTATTATTCAAACCGTGGGCGTTCTACTTACCATTTACGTGCCGCCACGCATCCCCTTTTTTTTATTGGCTAGGAGGGGCCATGCGGGGTAGCTCTTTGAGTACGGGAGGCGTGAGATCAGACCCCTGCGCGTGCTTATCGGGAGGAGAGCCCTTTGACCTCCATCCGCCGCCCACCTCTCTCCCAACGTCTCCATTAATGGCGCCCGAGCCCCTGTTTTATGGCGTGGCTATGTCTCACTCGACTGAGATTTAAGAATAAAAAAGAAAATTTGAAAATAAAATTTTGCACGGATATTAATGTAAGATCTGACGGACACATATAGCATCCACTGCGACTTATAGCAAGACTGATATGAATATATAAGGACGATGACAGTGGATAATAATTGTCTTACATATTTAGGAAGATAATTAAAAAAGCCACATGCGGCAACGCCCGAAATACACAAGGGCAAAAGAAGAAAGAAGACGCAGACAACGATATGGCTCGCTGATCTCTACTTTCTTGATGCGTTGCTGCAGGCCGCGGAGACTAGTTCTCGCGGCGAGCGGCGATGAGCTCTTTCGTGTCCTCAATACGCTGCTTGAGAGCATCCACGGATTCCTCCACCAGCCTTTGGCGCTCGATGCGGAGCATGGCATTCTCGTCCATAAGTTTCTTGATGATGACGCCCGTCCTCTTCAACAAGGCAGTGGTCCCCTCGTGCTGCTTCGTCGTTCCGGCGATCTTCGCCCTCAGCAGGTCGCGCTCGATGCAGAGCTTCGCCTTGTCCTCCTCTAGTCCCCGGATGACGATGGTAGCATTTTCAAACGAGGCATTCATCTCGTCCTACAGCTTCATCAAGCCGGAGATCCAATCCATCAGGTCATCAAGCATAGCGCACGCGCCTGTGTGAGTCCTCGTCTGCCCGTGAGAAATTTTCCCAGGCCGCCGTGGTGCGGGAGGACCTCTCTGCTACATTCACGACGCGGCGGGACATCTCTGCTGCTTCCACGACGCGGTCGGACCAGTCTGCTGCATCGACGGTGCGGCGGGACCTCTGTGCTGCTTCGGCGGTGTGGCGGGACCTCTGTGCTGCTACAGCGGCGCGGCGGGACATGTCGGCTGCTTTCGCGGCGAGGCGGGACATCTCTCGTGCTTTCGCTTCCATGCTCGCCTCTCCCTGGTAGTAATCTCTCGACCCAGAACTCATGCGGGCCATGGCAGACGCAAGGGAACGACAATGAAAGACTTGTTTGTTTTTGTGGATGAGGAGTTGAGGAGGAATGTGCAGTCATCTTGGCGTAGGTAGTATTTATAACCGAGTACTAATACGCTCCTAAGTGGGAAGCCGTTTAGGTTTTGATCGGTGTGAACAGGTTTGTAATTAAATATAGCGTGGTAATAAGGAATGTGACGGGACGCAAGCTCAAAATTTATTGACGGTTCTAGTATCGAAGTGCGGCATTATGCCCGGATGGCGTAACGTGGGCACGCGTTCTCGGCGGCATACGTGGCGTTTGCACCATAGGGTGCACCACAATAGGCGATGCCAGCACACATCTTGTTCCATCAACCGTGCGCGCTCGTTATTACCATCGCGCACGCTTCTTTTAATTAGAATGTGTGCCCGTCTAGCACAGCACACCTTTATCTATCTAACTGTTTCTGTTTGTTGTGGCTAATCGCAAACAGTTCATCCGTTTGAAGTGTATGCCGTCAATCGCAGACACCTTGATCTGGCTGACCGTTTCTGTTGTGTTGCCTAATCGCATACAGTTCATCCGAGTGAACTGTATGCCGTCAATCGCACACACACCTTGATCTACCCGACCATTTCTGTTGCGTTTCCTATTCGCAAACAGTTCATCCGAGTGAACGGTATGCCGTACATCGCACACACCTTCATCTGGCTGCCCGTTTCTGTTGTTAAGCTCATCGCAAATAGTTCATTCGAGTGAACCGTATGCCACGCATCGCACACGCAGCCATAATCTGAACCGTGTTTGATGTCTCCGCCATCGCAAATGTTTTGCATCATTATAGATGGGTTTTTTACATCACTGTTTGCGATTAATGCATCGCACACAGTTTCATCGAAGGGTCTCTGATTGTAGTGTCGCGTTAGCAGCATCCTGCAGTAGTGGATGATGAAGATCTTAACCTATCCATTGAGGAAGCAGAGCAACTAAGGTACAAGTTTACAGCCTTCAATGCAAAGGTGGACATGGCTTCCCTGTCTTCAAAGTTGGGATGGTATTTGCTGATGTGAAGGAGCTAAGACTAGCTCTTACTGCATATTCTGTTAAGAACATAGTGCAGATCAGAAAGATAAAGAATGACAAGACAAGAATAGAGGCAGTTTGTAAAAGAGGTTGCCCATGGTGGCTAAAAGCTGGCAATGACAACAAGACAGGGGGATTTGTCATCAAGGCTTACTATGCAGAGCATAGATTTCAGAAGAAATGGAAGTTAAGGTCACTGACAGCAAAATGCATGTGCCAGTATTTCATAGATGAGTTCAGGGGTGACCAGAAGATGTCACTTGGTACATTTTCAAGGAAGATCACCAAGGAATTCAATGTCATCCCTAACAGATGGAAGCTAGCCAGGGCTAGAACTGCAGCTCTGAAAGAGATCCATGGTGATGAAGAAGAGCAGTTCAGTAGGCTATGGGATTATGGGCATGAATTAAGGAGTAAGAATCCTGAGTCTACATTTCTACTGTCAACTGAGCTGGTGAAAGACACAAATTTTCCAATGGGCAGTAAATGTCCTTGCGCTCCCCACCTCCATCTCATCGCAATCACTGAAAATCCTCGCCGTGCTCCACGCCACCGCGGACGCCATGGACGGCAGCCTCAGATGGCAGAGGGCCACTGAAGATTTGGCCGATGACGACCAGGCGGCTCGGACGGAACTCAAGGAAATCACGCGCTGGTTCCCAAGCCTGCAAATGATACGGAACAACATGCGCGGCCTCATCAAGGTCATGACGGAGGATGAGAAGCTACACTCAATGCCCAGCGCCCCGCATAGCGTCCCCGGTGTCATTCCCGCGAAGATCCTGCAGTTCACAATGTGGGAGACACGGTTGGAGGATCCTAGGCAACGCGTGCGCTACTGGATGCACTGGTCCGCCACCACGCTGCCGCCACAGTCGGATCCGACCCGTGTCGTGTCCAGGACGGAGCACGTTGACAACATCGTCCTCGCCCTCCCTGCGCCAATCAACACTGTGTACTGGGACCGGATGTTCCAGATGTGCCTCACATCATCATCGTCAAGGAAGAGGATCAGGAGGAGGTGCGGGCGTAGGAAGAAGGCGAAGGCCAGAAGAAGAAGAGGGCGGCAGTGAAGAAGAGGCATGTTGCTGGGGAGGTGCGCCACTCGGAGCAACTGAAGATGATGTCCATGAAGAATGAAGATGCTGAAGAAGACCTTAGGTATGATGGTATATTGCAGCATATAAGTTAGAAATATTTTGGCAATGTTGGTTAGGTGTGCTCATATATCTGAGCGCATAAGTTAAATGTAATGGAGTTGTGACTAGCAAGAACAAGTGGTGCTATGCTATGCTATGGTTTAAGTTGCTTTACTTTACTTGCATTGCTGTTGTGAACTGCTCTTGTGTTGCTGTAGTTAGTTATATTTGTTTATCTCTGCATGTGGTCTACTGATAGAACATGAGATGCCATGAGTATGGTCCATATGCAACAATGTGTTGCTACCACTTTCCAAAAATAAAATGCAGCAATGAGTATGGTCCATATGGTTCATTTGTACCAACATAGCATGTTCACTGAAGCAAAGTAGTAGGTTAAAACTGGTGCACATTAAGTTAACTGAAATAATGCAAATTAGCAGTTAACTTTGTGCACTGAAGCAAATTCAGTTAACTTCTGACACTAACCAAAATTCAGTTAACTCATAGAATTCAGTAAACTTCTGACACTAACAAATATTTAGTTAACTGATAGAATTCAGTAAACTTTTGACACTAACAAATATTCAGTTAACTGGTAGAATTCAGTAAACTTTTGACATTAACAAATATTCAGTTAACTTTAAACACTGAAGCAAATTCAGTTAACTGAAAAACTTTTGAACACTGACAAAAATTCAATCAAATTAATTTATACACTCCCACAAATCCAGTCAACACTTAAATTGAAGTACATACTTCAGTACACAAATTAGTCAAATTACTGAATGCAAATTACTCAAATCACTTGAAGTGCCACAAATTACTTGAAGTGCCAGGTCAATTACTTGAAGTGCCAGGTCATACACATACTGGATCTACTACAAATGATGACATTACAACACAAATGCATAACCAAAATTCATCCAGCATCTCTTTAATCTTCCTTATCTTGCCCTTGGTTTCCTCCTTATGCTTGAAAAGATTGCCAATCATGTACTCTAACTTCTTTTTCTCTTGCTTTAGCTGATTCCTCTCCAACACCAGATTGTCCCTCTCTTCCGTGAATTTGGCCCTCTCTTCCATGAATTTGTCCCTCTCCTGGTTCATGAGGTCCCTATCTTTCTTTGCCTTGGCCCCCACAACTTGATGAATGTTTGTGGCAGATTTGTCACACATGTTCTTCTTCTCAAGCTCTTCCTTTAGGTCAGCCAGAGCAAGTTGTGTGTTGCCTAGTTGGGCCAATGCTTGCTCCTTGTTAGACACCATTTGAGCAAAATCAACCTTAAAAAATCTTAGCTCCTTTTCCATCTTTTCCTTCTCTCCAAGGATCTTACAGTTATCTCCAGCATTAACTATATTTTGCCTCAGCCTGAGCTTGTTGTCATCTTCAAACATGCCCCAGATCCTAGCTAGGCTCATCTTCAAAGGGGCAGGCCACTCAGGGCCAACCCACTTTAGATAGTTGCATTTAGGTACTTCCTAAAAATTTGCAACAAAGAAAAATTCATTGGAATAAAAAAAATCAGTAAAATTGTGGCTGAACTACACTATAGATGTTCAGACATAGTATGTTTTAATTGTACAAAGTATGCTGCAAATCATCTTCAAAAGCATAACTGAAATACAAAATTGAACTATACATACACTATATAGAGCAAAAACCAGTTTAGTTGAGCAAATTTAGTAAACTTGCACAAATTCAATTGCTCAAATAGCAAAAAATATTCAATTGCTCAAATTAAGTGAACTTGTAAAAATTCTGTTAACCGAAAAACTATACAGACCAAACTTCAGTTAAATTGCATAAATTCTGTGAACTGAAAGAACTATACAGACCAATCTCCAGTTAATTTCAACTAACTTGCAGCTAGCAGAACTGACCAATAATTATTTAGTAACTTTAGTTAACTGACGGAACTACACACAACAGTATTCAGTTAACTGACAGAACTACACAGTAATATATTCAGTTAAATTCAGATAACAGACATAACTCTACAAAGCAGTCTTAATACTAAATTAGCTACTAACCTTCTGTGCACAAGTTAGGAATCTCCTCCCACTATCCACGGATTCAAAAACCACTAGCTTCTCACACACAGATGCATGCTCACATCTAGAACTCAGATATGTGGCCAGGCCTCTCCATTCCAAGCATAAGATGGTGGCAGCTAGCTAAAACAAAAGTAAATCAACTTCATTGCTCACTCAAAATCAACTTCATTGCTCACCCAAAGAAACCCTAACTGTAGCTGAGATGTAGAACTAACCTGGACGTGGCTGCTAACGAAATCACCGTCGGACGAGCTGGCTGAATCGCTCCATGAAACCATGGCCAGGAGCTGTCCAAGTGCTCGTAGAACGATAGGGGATGGAGGAAGGGAGCTTCCTCAGACAGCCGACGTCGACAAAGGGAGAGGATGGACGAAGGGGAACGGGATGGAGGAACTGGAACAGAGGAGGACAGCTACATGAGTGTTGTTGTGTAATGAGTGGCCTGAAGTGCGGGTTGATTAAATGGAACGGCAGGGGGTTTTGTGCAAAAGTGCCAGGCGCTGGCCGGTCCGCCCAGGAGTGCCACATGTCGCGCTGTGATTGGCTTTGGACTAAAACATCACATGTGGTGCAAGTTGAGGGAGTGCTGAGTTCAGTTTTGCAAGTTTTGAATCAAATCATCACATTTTGCGCAAGTTTTTTTTTAGGTGATTATTTTGCGCAAATTGTAGATATGGAGTGCTATTCCGAGTGCGGATTTTTGGAGGCCGAGCTCCAATGAGCTCTTTATTTTGAAAATATCAAAAAGCATATTTAAAAAGTTTCGAATTTTTTTGAAAAAAATCCATGGAAACATATATGTATTCCGCAGGAACATGTTGAATTTCGGCGAAAAATGTTGTGATTTGTAGGCTGTACAAAAAAAAACAAAATTCCAGCCCAATAACTAAAATAAAAGGCCCGTTTAAAAATGCGTATTTGTCTTTTTTTCTGTACGCCACATGTAAAAGTATAATGCCATGAAATTTTGCACATACATAGTATACATGTGCATTTGTGTTCACAAATAAATTTGGAATTTTTCGGGCTCCGAAAAATTAAAATTTGAAAAAGAGCTCACTGGAGCTCGGCCTTCGTTGGCATTTTTGGGTGCTATTACCTCCTACAAGAATTACAACGCGCTCACAAGAAAGGGCAGCCTACCCTGGCCCCACAAAAACCACCGCACACACCACCAACAGCGTGTTTGGCAATATTTGAAAAGGGGAATGAGAGTTTAAAGTAGGGAGTTGTATTAAGATAGACATGGGATGAGTCGTTTTATTCTCAATCCTCTGTTTGGCGCACGATAGGAATTATGTGTGACAATTAAAGACAAACTTGTATTCCCTTGTTTGGTTCGTGGGAATTGACGAGAGACTAGACGAAGGAAGTTAACTTAAATTACGATGAACGGTTAAGATTGACTCACTAAAATAATTCCCTTCCAACTCCCACCCCCTCTTCTGTTGGGATTTGAAGTCTCAAGTCCCATGACTATTCCCTTATGAATTCCCAATCCCTTCAACCGAACAATAGATTTAAAGTCTCATACTCCTTCAATTCTCATTCCCTAGCTCTAATTACTCTCAACCAAACACGCTGCAAGGAGAGGATGATCTTGCGGTGCAGCCAGCCAAACCACCCTTTCACTAAGTCACCGTTGCATAACTTTTGCGACACCGGCACATAACCTTTTGACTTGTTCCCATGATGTAACGCATGCATGATGACAGCGCGCTCGAGTCGTTGCGATTTGGCAAGCATGGCCCGCCAATTTGTACCGCTCCTGCCTGCCTGCTGGCTGCTGCGCAGCTAGCGTGCCGATGGACGGGACCGCCGACGGCGAGCCAGATCGCATCACCATCGGCGTGCATACACATCTCCGTTCCAATCCAGTCCAATCCAACCCTGCAAGGCCTCAGATCGAATACCAGATCAGCTGGCCCGACCACCGGCGGAAAATTTGGATCACAGCACCACGGCCTGAAAAGCGCCCACTGTCGCTTCCACCTAGTACGACAGTTTGCGAGTGAGACTGAGCCGCTCGCTCTCACCAGGTTTGTACTGTAGCACTACCTACCGACCCCAGTGGTCCGACCACCGGCCAAAAAATAGGGTCGCGGCGTCACATGCGCCACCACGGTCAGGACAGAAAGTGCTGCTCACTTTCTTTTCACTGCCCACTCCCACCGGCGAGAGTGAGTGAGACTGAGAGCTGCTGAGCTCGCTCGGTACCAGCGGCCTAGCTAGTTGCTCGGATGGCGCCGCCGGTGCGGCTGCTGCTGCCGCTGCTGGTGCTGGCCGCCGCCGCGCTGCTCGGATGCGCGCGCGCCGCGACGGACACGGGCGGGCTGAGCCGGGCGTCCTTCCCCAAGGGCTTCGTCTTCGGGACGGCCACGTCGGCGTTCCAGGTCGAGGGCGCGGCCACCGCCGGCGGCCGCGGGCCATCCATCTGGGACCCCTTCGTCCACACGCCCGGTACGCTACGCATCACCGCCACCCCACCTCCACAGACCTCGTCCTGCTCCGCCGGCTGCTATGCTAGATCCCGCGTTATCGTGTTACTGATTGGCTTCTTCGAGGAATCTAACATCGTCCTGCTCTGTGCCGCCTGCCGCCGACAGGGAACATTGCGGAGAACGCGAATGCAGATGTCACCACGGATGAATACCATCGCTACAAGGTATGTAGGACTGAGAAATGCTCACTCCTCTCCCTCTGAGTAATTTATCGGTTCAAAAAGAAAATCCCATCTACTTGTGCATGCCCACATGTAGATAAACTTCGGTGTTTAATCTTTCAGTTTCTAGTTGCCACCACTATTACTTTGAAGCATAATCAAGCATGGGGTATTTTTAGAAAATTGTAACTTTCCAAGTGAACTGTAATCTGAATTCTGAAAACAGATGCTTGCGTTGATGTGCACTAAGTCCATTTTGACTACAATTTTGGGAGTCACAACAATCTGTTGTAAAAATAAATCTCCTGAGTTAAAAAATGGATTCTGTCAGACTGATATTCGTTGCCCTTTTATGCCACTGCAGGAAGATGTTGATCTCCTGAAAAGCCTGAATTTCGACGCGTATCGGTTTTCAATCTCATGGTCCAGGGTCTTCCCAGGTACATAAACGCTGACTCTTGCTATATCATCTACTCGAGCTGTTTCTCTGATGCATTTTGGTTTGATTCAGACGGGGAGGGGAAAGTCAACAAAGAAGGTGTAACGTATTACAACAATCTGATAGACTACGTCCTTAAGCAAGGTAGGACATCAAAATATCAATCAAACGGAGTAATTCAACCTTTAAAGTGTTTATGTGAACATAAGTACATTATATTCGTGTCTTAATGTCTATGTCAAAACTGAGCAGGGCTCACTCCTTATGTCAATCTCAACCACTATGATATCCCTCTTGCGCTTCAGAAGAAGTATGATGGCTTTTTAAGCCCAAAGATCGCGTAAGTCACACTAAATACTACTTTTCCCTTTTCACGCACACGCACTCGTCTATTGGTATTGCCTTGCCATTTTGGAGTAATTTACACATTGATAAAGTAGATATTGGACCTTGCCAACATTTTAAACATATTTAGTCTAGACTTCATTGCTTATAATACAGGATATGCAGGAGAGCTACATTACCTGTATATTTAAGAAGAAAGGTGTTCTCTTCCAAAATTCTATAAGAGCAGAAACAGCTTAATAACCACAATTCTTGACCATGACTGACTTTTCGCTTTCCATTTGTGAACATATCAACATAAGATAAATGGACCATCTACATATATGCTGTCTGTAATTTCTGTGTATAATTGTTTATACATGTAAGAACACAACTTCTATGCTTATAATAGTTTTTACAAGGGTCAGGAAGCATTAAAAAGTTTCTCCATCTTTTTCTGTAGGAACATATTTGCGGACTATGCTGAATTTTGTTTCAAGACTTATGGCGATCGAATTAAGAACTGGTTCACATTCAATGAGCCAAGGATAGTAGCAGCACTTGGCTTTGATACTGGAACGAATCCCCCTAACAGGTGCACCAAATGCGCTGCCGGTGGGAACTCAGCAACAGAGCCTTACACTGTTGTTCATAACATTCTCTTATCTCATGCTACTGCAGTTGCGAGATACCGCAATAAGTACCAGGTTGGTAACATGGTAGTTTGTACGTACACAATAATTAGCCTAATTTGTCAGCGTAAAGTTTTGGTTGTTTTAAAAAATAATCCATGCTATGCCAAGTGGTTAAAGTTTCTTCTTTAACATTTTTTTTCAAAGAAGGATATTCGGCTGCAAGTTCAAAATTCTTTTGCTTTGCCATATGGTTTGTATATGGTAGCGAAATTAGCGAGAGCATTTTTGTCTACTAAAATAATGTGCTTATAATATGTGAATATACAAAATAGTGTCGGAACTCACTTGCACTTTGAAACAACGGAATATCATATGTTATGTGCATTCGTAGTGAAAATATATATTTAGGCAACTATGTCATATATGTATCTGTATTGCTATGTACGATCCTGTCATCTGACTCTAAGCAAAATTTAGGCAAGTCAGAAAGGCAAAGTTGGGATAGTTCTGGACTTCAACTGGTATGAAGCTGCTACCAACTCACCCGCCGACCAAGCAGCAGCTCAAAGGGCTAGGGACTTCCATGTTGGTTGGTAAGACCATGGCAGTAAATTCGTCACAAAACTTCAGGTTTTTGTTTGACACAATTGTCCTTTATTGACAAATTTTGTTCCGGAAATTCAGGTTTCTTGATCCACTACTGAATGGCCAATACCCGAAGACCATGCAAGATATTGTAAAAGAGAGGTTACCTAGTTTCACACCTGAACAATCTAAGTTAGTCAAGGGCTCTGTAGATTACATTGGGATAAATCAGTACACAGCGACCTACATGGCGGACCAACCAACGCCCCAGCAACCACCAACAAGCTACTCATCTGACTGGCATGTTCAATATATATGTGAGTTGTCAACTTATATGTATGATTCAGGTTCTATAAATATAAATCAATGCAGTTACTCAAGATACATCACTTCTCACCCTCTCCTTTAAAAATGCAGTTCAGCGAAATGGCGTACCAATTGGACAGAAGGTATGTATAGTCGTTTCCTCCTGCAACATCACATTGCAGTTTCTTCTGCCAGCGTTACAAGATTGTCGAATGCGAAACTAACAAGCGAGTATCTGGTGGTGAATCAATTTGTGTGCAGGCGAACTCCAATTGGCTTTACATCGTCCCGACGGGCATGTATGGATGTGTGAACTACATAAGGGAGAAGTACAACAACCCGACGATCATTATATCCGAAAACGGTATTTGAAACGGCCTTATCCTCCTTTTAACAACTTGAAAAACAAACTCTGCATGCAACAAAGCCCATCACAGCAAATACACATGTATAGTACGAATCCCGGTGATGTGATATGGTGCCAGGAATGGACCAACCCGCGAACCTGACCCGCGAGGAGTTCCTGCACGACGCCGCGAGGGTCGAGTTCTACAAGACCTACCTCGCCGAGCTGAAGAAGGCGATCGACGACGGGGCGAACGTGGTCGGCTACTTTGCGTGGTCCCTCCTCGACAACTTCGAGTGGCTGTCGGGCTACACCTCCAAGTTCGGCATCGTGTACGTCGACTTCACCACCCTCAAGCGGTACCCCAAGGACTCGGCCTACTGGTTCAAGAACATGCTGCAGGCGTCGGGCCCCGGCTCGAAAGACGGCACGGTTACTTCTGGCAGCACTCAAGCTGGCTCCGGCGTCTCAAGCAGCAACATGGCGGCTGCTGGTTCGACCACCTCGAGTAGCCCCCGGGTCCTGCTCTCCCTGCTGGTTTGCTTGTATCTGGTTCTTCCCTCCATCTTCATGCTCTCCTTCTAGTGGTGAGTTTATTTTCTCTTGCTGCGGCAACTAGCTGTACTTGATAAGCAGTGGACGCCGGCAGCATATTGGCTTTGAAAAATGTGCTGCAGCGTAGAGTGTATTGGAACAACCTTGTTCAGTTTCACACTGTTGTTTGTGTGCACCCAGATCTGTAGGTTTGCACAGATTGAGATTGAGCCATGGCTGCCACTTGGTGGTGATCTGCCACTATTGTAAAAGCTCACCGCACCTACAACCTCATCATGGCTACTCACTTGTTCCAATTGAGAAATTAGACAGCTCACCACCACCGGATTTTCCTAGCATGCAAAGTCGTCCGCGTTGACTCAAGCAAATGTGGCATGCCCATCCTCCTTGGAGCAAGTACCAAAATGTGCCCTTCTTTTAGACTGGCCATAGTAGGAGTAACTTCAAAAGTAACATCGGCCCAAGTCAGCAAATTTGCGTATATGACAATAAGTTAATGAGGAGAGAGGTAAATTGAGTAACTTAGCTAGTTACTGTAACATCACATGTCCGAAGACAATATGAGCCTATGACCTAATAAATTAAGCTTTGCATGACACCACACATAAATTACTACCTACTATGGAGGTAGTAACATAGCCTAGGGCGAAAATGCATGCCTATGACCTAATAAATTAAGCTTTGCATGACACCACACATAAATTACTACCTACTATGGAGGTAGTAACATAGCCTAGGGCGAAAATGCATGCTCCTAATCCGCTTCCAGCCTAGGGTAGCTATATTACTTGTGTAAGTTACTCTCCACTATGGCTAGTCTTAGAGTTGGTAGTATTGGCAGCACTGGCAATCGATGCAATCTTTAATGGAAGAGAACCAACCCTATGTAGAGTGTGGATGCAAACAGAGATTCAAATCTTTTAAACTTTTATAATTGATCCAGATCTTTTTACTGTGATTTTTATCGCGATCGCAACACATGCAATGTTGTGATGGCGCCGGTGGCCAGATTTTCGGACGTTGTCTGGACAGGCCGGCTAAGTAGAAGGTCGTTTTGTTGCGACTGCAGCAGAGGTCTTGTTTCAAAGGAAAAGGAGAAGAAAAAGAACGGCTCGACGGATCGCAACAGGGCTCACGTTGCAAAGCGCTGACCGCAACACTAGCCTTGTTGCAAAGGCCGGAGAGATCGGACGGCTGTCCAGTGCTCCATCGAACGGCCATGGAGGGGGTCGGTCTTATCGTATCATCACCCGGTCAACGCGTAGCGCTGCGCAACTATTTTCTTCTCTCTTTTTTTGCGGGGTAACTATTTTCTTCTTAAATATAGCTTTCCTGGGATATATGCTAGAGCTGTGCAAGGTTTGAACAGCCAATCAACGGCAGCATTTTTTTCGAAAAGAGGGGACATCCCTCGGCCTTTGCATCCGGTGATGCACACATCCTTTTATTTATAATATCAAAGTTCATCATCCGACCATACCAAAGTTCAACCAATAAATTGAGGCGCACCAAGGGCAAATTAAAAAAATAGAATATCGTAGGGAAATGAGCCTCATGCATCACAAATCCTACTAGTAGGCCGCCAACCAAATCGGTCGAACAAATCCCGAGAGACCATCTCCCATCGGTTGCATCTAGAGACCGTGGGCGCCCGATCCTCCTCCTTGCGTAGTAATGACCACGTATGGATTCAGCTGGTGGCCTTGAAGATAACCTGCAAAAAGTTTGGAACTTTTGTTCAGTTAAAAATACAATCATTACGAGTGTTCCAAATGGCCCAAAGTAAAGCGCAAATTCCCACACGGATCTGAGACTTCAACTTGGATGCACCCCCACTAACCAGTTTCCAAAAATATTTGTGCTACTCGTGGGTGGAGGTAGATTGAAAGCTATATGGATCATTCGCCATAGTAGCTTGGCAAGTGGGCATTGAAGGAATAGATGTTGAATCGACTCCTCATCGCCACAAAAGCAACACTTAGTGCATCCTTGCCAATCTCTTTTTTTCAGATTATTTTTTGTCAGATGACCTTGCGATCCAAGTACCACATGAAGATTTTTATTTTCAATGGGACTTTCATTTTCCATATATATTTGTGGTGAAAAGGTTGCCCATCGTTGATGAGGTCTGTATACATGGATTTGACTGTGAAGGCACCAGAAGCAGTCGACTTCCAACGGAATGTGTCTGATTTGTGTGAAAGATTGACCATCATCAACCTTTCAACAAGGTTTAACAAATCTGTCCATTTGTCCCCAGTGAGTGGTCTTCTAAAGGCAACATTCAACAGTATGTGGCCCATCACAGAGGCAGCAAAAACATCTTTCCACTACACAATATGATAAAGACGAGGGTATTGCTTGGCTAGTGGCATGTCCCCTAACCATGTATCTTCCCAAAACCTAGTAGTTACACCATTTCCTACAATGAACGTCCCTTTGCGGAAAAAAATCATTTTTAACTCCCATGAGTCCTTTGCAGAAAGGCGAGTCTGTTGGTTTTGCCTGAACCTCGGAGAGGGTTTTTGAATGAAGGTACTTATTCCTAAGTAATTCTTGCCAAACCCCGTCCTCGGTAAGTATCTTGTAAAGCCATTTGCTCAATAGACACTTATTTTTAATCTCAAGGTGTCGGGGACGAATCCGCGATCACCTATGGGACCCAGGGAAGGACCCCTTTACGTTCGGCAGGGAGAGACGGTCGCACGAAGAGCAAATCTAGCGAAGAACATGACAACGCACGAGAGAGATTTACCCAGGTTCGGGCCGCACGGATGCGTAAAACCCTACTCCTGCTTTTTGGTGTATTATCTGGATGATTGTTCTAGCTCCAGGAGCGCTACAGTACAGAGTAGCTGCGTACAATACTGGAGTTCTCAATCTCCCAGTTCCTAACCCCCCTCCACGTTGCCTATGGGCCTCCTTTTATACGCACAAAGGGGTCACCAACAGGTGTCAAACAGTAAAGGTAGAGGTGGAAAGTTGCTATAGTAAGGCCATTATTACTAGGATGACATGTCCTACCTACCACTGACGGCAGGGGACAAGGGCATTAAATGTTCATGCCTTAGCTGTCCAGATATATGTACCCGGACGTCTTGGACGTGGGAAAAGCCTATCCCGCCTGCTCCTGCACCGCTAGCTACAGAGTACCGCCGTCTACACAGTGCCCTGCCACACACGCTTGGAAGGACCCAGAGCGCCACGCTGGCAGAGGCACCGGAGCAGCACAGTAGCACAGTGGTACAGTAACGCTTGCCGCGGCAAGACCTTGCCGCACTTGATAGCTTGCCGCGCAAGGTAACTTGCCGGGGCAAGTACCTTGCCGCAGCTGCTATCTTGCCGCAGCCAATACCTTGCCGCGGCAAGTACTCTGCTACAGCAAACCTCAGGCTGGGCCTCAACTGTCCCTCCCGGCAAGCTCCTCTTGCCGGGGCCTTGACTCTTGCTTTGTATACTTTGTTCTTGAATGGCTTAATAATCTTGAGCTTCTCTCTGGCTGTCCTCCCGTAAGCCTGGCCGCGGGATGCTGCTACTGCCCGTGCACAAGTACGGGGTACTAGGGTACCCCTATTCTAGTACACCGACAGGAGCCCCCGGGCCTGGGCCACACACGGTGCCGGGCGTTGTTGGGCCAGGCCCAAACAGTGCACGGGCACGCGTGGCTGGGATAAGCCGAAACGTCTCTACGATGTTTAATTGCACGCTCTCCCACGCGTCGCGCGTTGAATGCGGAGCGTGGGAAGCGTGCGCAGTTATCTCGAATGACGAAGAGGCGGATGGTTCCGCATCTTTCCCCATAAAAGGAGGGACCTGCAGAAGCACTCACACACTCCTCTCACCATTCTTGATCTCCAAATCTCCGCCTTCTTCTTCCTCCGCTCCAAAACAAAGCGGTTTCCCAATCCTCCGCCACCGCGCGCGTCCGCATCTCCCTCGGACCTCAGCTCCGCCTTCGCCATGCCTCCCAAAGGAGAAAAGGGGAAGACGGGGAAGTCCTCAAGGACGGAGACCCAGGCGCAGTTGAAGAGGCAGAAGTACGCGCTCTTCGCTCCGACGCTCACGGGGGCGGATCTGAAGGCCAAGTTCCAAGGCATGTGGGCCGTGAGGACCAAGGCGCATCCGGCCACCCGCGTTCGCCCAGCCACCGACGAGAGCGAAGTGAGCAAGTACCCCTTCTTCGCTTGCTACTTTTGGTGCGGGCTCTGCCCGCCATACTCGGATTTCTTCAGCGACGTCATGTACACCTTCAATCTCCGTCTGCTGGATCTCACACCGAATGCCGTATCCACCATGGCAATATTCGCGCATCTGTGCGAGAACTTCGTCGGCGTCGCACCCAACACCGCGCTGTTCAGGCATTACTTCACTCCCCGTGCTGAAAAGGGGGAGCCTCTCACTGTTGGCGTCTCGTTCGTTTCAAGATTGGGCGCCAAGGAGCATTATCTGAAGGGGGATCTCCGCCCAAGATGGGGAGAAATCCGGTCTGAATGGTGTTGGATCATTGACGACGAGCCGCCACCATACTGTGAGCTTCGCAAGACCCCAGCAGCGCGTGGCACGGACTGGAGCGATCTGGATCCCCAGGACAAGAAGCTGGAGATTGCCGCTACCAGGATCATACGGCTCAGGGAGGCCGGGCTCACCATAGGGATGGTTGGCGCAGACTTCCTCCGCCGCCGTATTGCTCCTCTGCAGCAGAGAGGAAGGCCGGCCTCTGATTGGAAGAACCCAGCCGATATCATGCGGCTGCGCCCTGGACTGATCAACAACTTCACAGTTCTGCAGCACGACTTCTTCATGCGAGAACTGTTCAAGCAAGAGACAGATCCAGAGAAGCGCGACAAGGTGTTCACGCTGCCGAAGCACATCGTGCCCCTTTGCAACAACTCCACATTGAGTGCAATCATCGCTATGATGCCACTCTGCAATGCGCACAGCGTTGAAGCAACTTGGGACGTGCCGCTCAAAGAAGACGTGCGGCGATTCTTTGACTCCACGGTCAAAAAGCAGGTCCGGGTGGAGGAGTGGCTCGTCCGCAACACCACTGAGCAAGAAATAGAATTCATTGCTCGAAGAGTGGAGGAGGACAGGCTCGCCAGGGAAGCTGGCGATTTTGGTTATACTTTGGCGGAGCTCGATGAGGCACAAAAGGAGAGCCTTGCCGAGCAGGGGATGCTTGCCGGGAAGGGCGAGCTCGCCGCACCCGGCAAGGATGTCGGGCCAAGCCAGCCTGCCGACGAGTCAGGCAGCTCGAAGGATGAGGGCTCCTCTTCCGAGGAGGGCATCGAAAGCCCACCGCAGTCAGAGTCCCCAGCCCCTCTGAGGAGGAAACGCCTTCGCAGGCTTGGCAAAGTGGCTGAGCGGCAAGAAGTTCAACAACCGCCGGAGCGCCGTTCGACGCGCTCGACCGCGGCAAGGGCTGGTGCTGCGGGAGCGTCTCACGCGGCCCCGGCAACTGGAGCAGGGTCATCAAAGACCGCTGCTACTACCCCCGCCAAGCGGCCAAGGAGCCCAGCTCCCCCTCCTCCCCCTCCTCACACGGAGGCGGACTTTGATTTTTCCGCTCTCAGCGAAGAGGACGACGAGGAAGAGTAAGTTCCCTTGCCGCGACCCTCAATCTTTGTAAGATTTTGTTTCTGTCCTCACTTGTCGCACTCCGGCCTTGCTTCCGCAGGGAGGAAACCTTGGCGGAGAGGATGAGGAAGAGAGCTAAGGTCTCGACGAGCAAGACCGTGGTGGTCGTCGAAGATGTGCCCACGGCAACCACCGGGGGAGCGTCTGAGACCATCCCGACCAGCTCGGAGCCCAGCCCTCGTCGCAGCCCCCAGCGCAGCCCCCAGCGTAAGTATTCCAACTACCTTTCGCTGGCGGTCGCTGAGGAACAAGCATTTGTCGCTGACATCTTTGGGCATGTAGGAGAGGAGCAGCAAGTGGAGCCATCTGAAGGTGCTCCAGAAGTACCACCCCCCTCGACCACACCGCCAAGGAGAAGATCTCCGGTAAGGGCTCCCACTAGCGAGCCGAGCCACGAAGAGGAGCCGGCAAGCGCCGAAGCGCCAAGCACCAGCGCTGGCGACCCCACCCCAATGACAAACGTTGACGGGGGAGGGGAGCCCACCGCTCCTGAGCTCAACACGGGTAAACCCACTTGCCGCAAAACTCTTTCTGCTTTCTTTCTTTTGTCTTCTTGAATTTCTTCCTGAAGCTCCTTTTGCTTTACTTCTCGGGTTGGCAGAGCCCTCCTCGGTAGAGCCAATGAACATTGACTCTTCTGCCGAGGAGAACACCGCAGGGGCCGTCGACGACGAGGCCGCCAAGGCCGCCGCTGCCAAGGCCGACAAACTGGCAGCCGACAAGCTTGCCGACGAAGAAGCTGCCAGGGCTGCCGAAGAGGCCGGCAAGGCCGCCGAGGATAATACCGCCAAGGCGTCCACCGATGAAGCCGCCAAGGTTGCTAAAGCTGAGGCCGCCCAGAAGGCTGCTGAGGAGGCCGGCGAGGGAGCCGGTGGTCGTACTGATGGCCCTGAGGCCACAGGAGCGCCAGGCGCTACTCCGACCACGGGTCCCTCAACCACTGAAGAGGCGGAAGCGCCCAACTCGCCTCCGCCAAGCAAATACATCCGGGTCGGCGAGAACGTCTACGTCAGCCTCCCCTGGACGGTGGGCTCTAGAGCGCCAACCGAGGAGGATGTTGTGGACGAGGAGATCCTTGCCGCTGCCGGGCTCCAGGTTGTGGATGCGCCAGGCGCCAGCAGCAGCAGCACGTCTGAAGAGGAGCAACTGCTCCAAAAGCTGCTGAATCTTCATCGCGCCCGACGGGAGAAGCTAGCTTCCAGGGAGGCGCTCATCGAGAAGGCCGAAGCTGACATGTTGAGGCGCGTGGAGATCTTGGCGGACGTCCGCGTGCGATCTCTTAATGCGTTAGAGGTCAAGCGGGCACAGCTGGCCGAAGAACGGCAGGCCCTCCTCCTGATGAAGCAAGACATTGAACAAAAACAGGAGGAGACCGCCAAGGAGTTGTCTGCTCAGGCCGGTGATCTGAACCAGCGGAAAGTGGACCTCGATGCCCACGAAGAGGAACTTGCTGAGCGCAAGAAGAAACTTGCCGAAACCCTCCAGCAGAAAGACGAGGAGGTGGCAAGACTTGTCGCAGAGCGGACCCAGGGGCAGGCACAAAAACACCAGAAGGAAATCGAAGCCTTGGCCCAAGAGTACGCCAGCAAGTTGGTGGAGGCCACCAACGCTGTCGCTGCTGCAGAAGTGAACAGGAAGGAAACGGAGGAGAAAGTGGCAAGACTAGAGGCCGCCCTCAAGGCAAACGGTGACAAGCTCTCAACGCTTGAAAGTGAGAGGGCAAAGGTGACCCACACTTTGGCGGAGATGCAAGTTACCATAGCCAAGAAGAACAATCTGCTTGCCGCCGCCAACGACTCCATAGCAGACCTGAAGCTGAAGCTGACCACGCTGAAGGAGACGCTCGACACCACCAGAAAGCGTGAAGGGCTTCTAATGACAGAGCTCCAGAAGGAAAAGGGTCTGCTTCAAGACGCTATTGCAACCCACAAGAAGTTCAGGGATAACGTGGGGATCTTCACAGACAGGCTTGCCAGCGCCGCCGAGGGCATCGACAAGGAGCTGACTGCCCTGAAGGTGCCAGACTTCGGGTACTCCATCGACAAGAACACGCAAACTAGCGTCAAGCTAGCCGAGTTCTTCGACGGAGTAGTAGAAGCACTCCAACAGCTCCAAGTCAATCACAAGGCTCAACTGGCCGACGAGTCACGCAGGCTTTGCCGGGGAGTTCTCCGGAGGTTGTTGATGAAGATAGCATACAGAAACCCAGGCGTCGACTTCAGCAACATCTTCAAAAGCTTGCCAAAGGGATACGACCCCGCGCCACTAGAGGCCCTTGTCGCGCCCATCGTGGAGAGGGTGGACCATATCTAGAGAGTCGAAGGCGAGCACCGCAATTAGAGAGCCCATTCTTCTCCCTCCTTGCCGCCGCTAGACATGTTAAAGAACAATCTGTTTAAGCCGCGGCAACTTATCTTGTAATATAACTTGCAATATTTTGGAGTTAATGCATGTCATCTCCCTTGAGCAATTTATTTCTTTGTGTGTACTTGCCCTACGCTTATAGGGAACTTGCCGGTGCGCGCACCATTGCCGCGAGCGCTGGGTGCGGGACTTCAGCAGCCTGCTGGCGGTGCCGCTGCCGGCAAGCAACCTTGTCGCGCTCAGTGCAGCCACTTAGGTTGTTGAGCGGACTCGAAACAAGATAAGGGCGCGACCGATTACGCTTAGGTTCCGTCGCGCACAGGTTTTCCATACAAAGAGTAGTATCGTTCAAGGAAAATAACCTTGAAAATAAAAAAGAATTTGATTGTTCAAACTTTGGCACTTAGCTTTGTCGCTGATCTCTCCGCGGCGAGGTCTTGTCACTGCTTGCCGCTGCCTTCTTCCCGGCAAGGCAAAGTTTCTTTGAACGACGCCTGGTCCATATCATTATCCCATCCCCCCCGGCAAACTTGTGCGCGAGGGAAGCTTCTGTCTCTTTGAGAAAAAGAAAGAAGAGAAAATAAAGATATAGGAGCTTGGCGGCTCGTTAATGCTTACCGGGGAGGCTGTACTGCACAGTATGTCAGATAATCATGCAAAATAAAAGTAAACATGAAATCGTCAAAAACTGCGAAATACAAAAGCTTTATTTATGCACAGGGTCTGCGCCTGGCTTTGTACAAAGGATTACATGCAACAGCGGCAAGACTTGTACAAAAGGTGGTTGCCGGGGAAGGGCCTGGCAACCGCGCCTTATGGAAAAAACTTACGAAGATGCTCAATGTTCCAGGAATTGATCACTGGAATGCCATCCTCGGTCTCCAGGCGGACAGCGCCAGGCCTGGTGACTCGTTTTACCCGATAAGGGCCTTCCCACTTCGGCGTCAACTTGTTTGAATTCTTGGCCGACTGAACACGCCGAAGAACAAGGTCGCCTTCCTCGAGACTTCTGGCATTAACTTTGCGGCTATGGTAGCGACGCAAAGCTTGCTGGTAGCAAGCAGCTCTCACAGCAGCCTGAAGACGATCCTCCTCGAGGAGCACAACGTCATCTTGCCGCAGTTGCTCTTGCTCAAGCTCATCGTAAGCGAGCACTCGAGGTGACCCGTATACGAGTTCCGTGGGGAGAACTGCCTCTGCTCCATAAACTAGAGCAAAAGGCGTCTGGCCAGTAGCTCGATTTGGCGTCGTCCTGATCGACCAAAGAACCACTGGCAGCTCCTCGATCCAGTTCTTGCCGCACTTGCGCAGCCTGTCGAAAGTTCTCGTCTTGAGCCCACGCAGCACTTCAGCATTTGCCCTTTCAGCTTGACCGTTGCTTCGCGGGTGAGCAACAGAAGCGAAACAGACCTTGGCGCCAAGGTCTTCGACATACTGCATGAAGGCGTGGCTCGTGAACTGGGTACCGTTGTCGGTGATGATCCTGTTAGGAACACCAAAGCGACAAACAATTCCCTTGAAGAACTTGATGGCTGATTGTGCTGTCACCTTCCTCACTGCTTCCACTTCCGGCCACTTCGTAAACTTGTCGATGGCCACATACAAGTACTCGAAGCCCCCGGTGGCACGGGGAAAGGGGCCGAGGATGTCGAGCCCCCAGACCGAAAATGGCCAGGAGAGAGGGATTGTCTGGAGAGCTTGAGCTGGCTGATGAATCTGCTTGGAATGAAACTGGCACGCTTCACACTTGGTTACTAGTGCAGTTGCACCCTGGAGGGCGGTGGGCCAAAAGAAACCTTGCCGGAAAGCCTTTCCAGCAAGGGCTCTTGACCCTATGTGGTGACCACATATGCCTCCATGAATCTCCGCCAACAACTCCTGTCCTTCTTCTCGGGGAATACACTTCAATTTCACACCGTTTGGTCTTTTTCTGCACAGCATGTCATCGACAAATTGATACATATTGGACCGTCGGGCTACTTTCTCCGCTTCTTCCTGCTCTTCGGGAAGTTCTCCTGTCTGAAGGAAACGGACGATCTGCTGCGCCCACGCTGGAGCCTGTGGCTCGACAACGAGGACTAAAGGCATTTCTTCTGCTGCGGGAACATCAGGCCCTACGGCAAGAGCTTGTCGCTCTACCAGAGCCGGCCGTTCCCCGACGAGCTTGGCGGGAACAGCCGCTTCAACGACAAGAGCCTGGGGCCCTGCTGGAGCGTGCTGTCCTTCAACAAGCTCGTCGGGAGCAGTTGCTTCAACGATGGAAGCCCAAGGCCTCGTCGGAGCATCTTGCTCCTCAGTGCTTCGATCAGGAGCGCCTGCTTCAACGACAAGGACCCGAAGTCTTGTCGGAGCAAGTTGCCCCTTTGCCTCTTGCCTAGGAGCACCCGCTTCAACGACAAGAGCGTGAGGCCTTGTCGGAGCAAGTTGCCCCTCTGCATCTTGCCTAGGAGCACCCGCTTCAACGACAAGAGCGTGAGGCCTTGTCGGAGCAAGTTGCCCCTCTGCATCTTTGGCGCTGGCTTTGGCAGCCTTCTTGCCGGCGGCTTCGGGGAGCTCTGCCGGGAAGTAGTCGCCAGAAGCCAACTTCCTCTTCCTGCCTTGCCCTACTGATGGCGTCACGGATGGCTGAGTTAGTTGGAGCACAAAAGTGCCTGGTTCCACAGGCAATTTGAGTGCGGCGCGCTTTGACAAACCATCGGCAATGTCATTCTCAGCACGTGGGACGTGCTCCATTTGTAGGTCGTCAAAGCGTTCCTCCAACTTCCTCACCTCATCTACATAAGCTTCCATCAATGGGCATTGGTAGTTCTTGTTCACTTGCCCGACGACAAGCTGCGAATCTCCCCTGACAATAAGCTTCTTGATCCCAAGGTCTGCCGCGATCCTGAGACCGGCAAGCAACCCCTCATATTCTGCAGTATTATTCGTCGCCTGTTCCTTGGGAAAGTGCATTTGGACCACGTACTTGAGGTGCTCTCCGGTGGGTGCGACAAGCAGTACGCCAGCACCGGCGCCTTGCAGCGAAAAGGCACCATCAAAGTACATAAGCCACTCTTTGCTTGTCTCCTTGCCGGGGAGAGTCGTCTCTAGGATTTCTTCGTCTGGCATTGGTGTCCATTCTGCGACAAACTCTGCCAAAACTCGGCTCTGTATGGTTGATGTACTCTCAAACTTGAGACCAAAGCTCGACAACTCCAACGCCCACTCGACAATCCTGCCTGTCGCTTCTGGATTTTGCAAAATCCTTTTCAGCGGGAAGCGAGTGACGACGGTAACTTCATGTGCTTGAAAGTAATGGCGCAGCTTTCTCGAGGCCATGAGAAGGCCGAAAAGCAGCTTCTGCACACCAGAATACCTTGACCTAGCTCCCTGCAGAAGAGAGCTCACAAAGTAGACCGGGCGCTGCACCATTTTCTTCTTTTGTATCACTTCGCCTGACTACGCAGACGAATCCTTGTCGGCAGCAAAACTTGTCGGGGGAGCCCCCAGCTTGTCGCTGGACGTGCTTGCCGCAGTTACTGCCTCCTCATCCACCTCTCTCTCCGCTACTAGCGCAGCACTAACCACTTGATTGGTTGCCGCTAGATACAGCAACAACTTCTCTTGTGGTTTAGGTGCGACAAGTATTGGAGGAGAGGAGAGGTATCTCTTCAAGTCTTGCAGCGCTGCCTCCGCCTTCGGAGTCCATTTCAATGGACCTGCCTTTTTTAAGATTTTGAAAAATGGCAGGGCGCGCTCAGCTGACTTGGAGATAAACCTACTGAGAGCAGCAACACAGCCGGCAAGTCGTCGTACATCCTTGACGCGCTTCGGTGCTTCAATTTGCTCAATGGCTTTGATCTTGTCAGGATTGGCTTCAATTCCACGTTGAGACACAAAGAACCCGAGAAGCTTGCCGGAGGGAACTCCAAACACGCACTTCTCGGGGTTGAGCTTCAGGTTGATCTTGCGCAGATTTACAAAAGTTTCTTCTAGATCTTGAACCAAAGTAGCCCTGTCCTTGCTTTTGACCACTATATCATCCATATAGGCTTCCACATTTCTGTGCAGCTGAGGCTCAAAAGCAATCTGGACGGCTCTTGCAAATGTTGAACCAGCATTTTTCAAACCAAATGGCATACGTATGAAACAGTATGTGCCACAGGGTGTGATAAATGCGGTCTTTTCCTCATCTTCCTCAGCCATGAAGATTTGATGATACCCTGAATATGCGTCAAGAAATGAAAGCAAATCACATCCTGCTGTGGAGTCAACAATCTGGTCTATGCGGGGCAAAGGAAATGGGTCTTTGGGACAAGCTTTATTGACATCAGTGAAATCAATACAAAGCCTCCATTTTCCATTCGCTTTGCGCACGACAACAGGATTGGCCAACCATGTAGGATGGAGCACTCCTCTGACGAGGCCTGCTGCTTCCAACTTCTTGATTTCTTCCGCAATAAACTCTTGCCGCTCCACAGCTTGCTTTCTGGCTTTCTGCTTGACGGGCCTCGCGTGGGGACAGACGGCAAGGTGGTGCTCAATTACTTTCCTGGGAACACCGGGGATGTCGGACGGTTGCCATGCAAACACGTCGACATTCGCCCGCAGGAAAGCAACGAGCGCACTTTCCTATTTGTTGTCAAGTGTGGCACTGATGGTGAAGGAACCACCAGTGCCGTCCTCCTTGGCGGGCACCTTCTTTGTCGCCGGCGGAGCGGCTTTGTTCTTCTTGCACTTGCCGGTGGAGCTCTCTGGTGCGTCCTCGACGGCAGCGCAGCACTCCGAAGAGGTGCGCTTGCCGGAGTGGGCACAGGAGCTCTTGCCGGACTTCCTCTTGTTCTTCCCCCCGGGAGCTTCAGCGGCAAGTGCCTTGGCGACAGTTGCGGCAGCTGCTTCCTGGTAGATCTTGTCGGCGCAAATAAGTGCATCCTTCTTATCGCAGGGAACTGTGATAACACTTACTGGGCCTGGCATCTTCAACACGTTGTAGGCATAATGAGAGGCTGCCATGAACTTGGCGAGCGCTGGACGGCCAAGTATCCCATTATAAGGCAATGGAATATCGGCAACGTCAAAGGTGACCTTCTCGGTCCGGTAGTTCAGCTCGCCGCCAAATGTCACTGGCAGCGTGATCTTCCCTTTCGGCTTGCTCCTTCCTGGATTGACTCCTTGGAAAGTACCAGTTTCCTCAAGCTCGCCGTCAGGGATTTGAAGTTTCCGGAGCACAGCGGGCGAAATCAGATTCAAGCCGGCCCCACCGTCAACTAACATCTTCGTGACCTTGAGGTTGCGGATCGTTGGTGAAACCAACATCGGCAAGCACCCGACCGCCGTTGTGCGGTCAGGGTGGTCCTCAATGTCAAAGACGATAGGCGTGTCGGACCACTTCAGAAGCTTTCTGGCGTCAACAGATGGTTCCGCCGCATTGATCTCTCGCGCCCACTGTTTAAGTTGGCGGTGAGAAGAATGCAACGAAGCACCACCGTCAACACACGAGACTTCTGCGGCTTTCTAAAATTCGTGCTCACTGGATTCTTCATCATCTAGATCATCATCATCATCATCTTTGTCGCGGCCACGAGGAGGCCTGTCTCTCTGTTGCTGCTTGGCCTTGCCGCGACGCCCTCCTCGGGCAGTGCGCTTCTTGCCGGACCCGCCAGCACCTTCTGGGGCCTTCTCCTTGTCGCGCCTCTCATACTCAGCTTTCTGCTGCTCGACAAGCTGCTCGACTCGTCGGCAGTTCTGGAGATCGTGTCCCTTGGTGCGGTGGATCTTGCAATATTGCTTGTCGGAGCCGTCCTGCTTGTCGGCAGCCGCCAAGGCCTGACAGTTGGCGCACGCGGCAATCTCCTTGCCGGAGCCCTCGACTTTGGCCTTGTCGGCGCTGCCGTTGCCGCTGGACTGTTCGATGGCAAGCACAGCTTTGCCCTTTTTCTTCTTGTTGTTCCGCCGCCGGCCCTTCTTTGCCGGGGCGGTACCTTCGCTGTCAGAGCTCCCCCCTGCGCCAACACCTTCACCGGGAAGTTTCCTTCCCTCTTCAGCACGCGCACACTTGTCGGCGAGAGCATATAGCTGGCCAATGTCTCTGACCTTGGTCATCGCCATTTCCTCCCGCATCTTGCGGTTACGCACGTTCTGATGGAACACGCTAATAACCGCAGCGGGGTGAACATCTGGGATGTTGTACTGTACGCGGCTGAACCTTTGAATGTATTTGCGCAGGGGCTCTCCTTCCTTCTGGGGGATGAGATGAAGATCACTCTCCTGGCCATGAGGTTGATGACCGCCAGTAAAGGCACCAACAAACTGATGGCACAGGTCCGCCCATGAAGAAATGGAGTTCTCCGGCAAGTGCATGAGCCATGAGACGACGTTGCGCTTTAACACGAGCGGGAAGTAGTTAGCAAGAATCTTGTCGTCTCGTCCCCCGGCAGCTTGCACCGCAATGGTGTAAATGCTGAGGAACTCCGACGGGTGTGTCTTGCCATCATACTTCTCCGGCACGTCAGGCTTGAAAGCCTTGCGGTTGGGCCACTGGACCTGCCGCAGCTCACGGGTGAACGCTGGACAACTTACCGCGTACGGCAAGTCGCCAGGATCCCCTGGCGCATGCATGTCAACAGCGGGCCCTGCGCGTCTGTCGGACTGACGATGCGCTTCTCTCCTTCGCTCGATAGTGGTACGAGCGTCTTCTCCTCTGCATTCCTGAAGAACGAGGCGCTGGTCACGACGAGCTCGCGGGTCAGACGACGCCGTGGAATCATCGCCACGGGCGTCGTTTCGACGTGTCGGCGACCGAGGCCGTCTGGGCGGGGAGTGTACGGTTGTTGCCCCCTCGCCGTTCTTGTTGGTGACAGCATTGTCACCAGTTCTCTTGTCGGCCGCGCGCACCGGGTCGGCATCAGCGAAGATGAGAAGGCTCTGAATGGTTGCCCTCCACTCGTCAAGCTTATCTGCTGGTGGAGGGAAGTTCAGGAGCAGTTGCGCACGCGCCAACGCTTCTGCTGGTGAGGGAGGTATCGAGTGGCGTGAGGACTGTGGGATGCTCTTACTCCTAACAGTGTTAGAAGGAGCATCTCCACGCCCAGGCGACCGTACCTCGACCCCGCCAGCGTGTTGATGCGTATGGTGACCCTGTGCATCTCGAGATCGATGCGCAAGTTCATTATCCAGGGAGCGCCTGGCACCTGGGGCGTCAGGACGCTGCCTGTCACGGGCTTCTTGCGAAGGCCGCGGCGTCTGAACCGGCGCAGGCGTTCTAGAACGCGCAGCACCGTTTCTGGAGCTTGCAGGGCCAGCAGCAGCGAGCAGCGCTGCGTTCCCAGACCCAGCAGCGCCAAGATTGGCGCTGTTGGCCCGGTTTTGGACAGGTGGAGGTAATGGGAGCTCTCGCTCTCCAGTCCCTCCAGCAGCCGCAATCACGTCGGCACCCTCCTGCATGGGAGCAGGCGGGTTGGACGTAGACGCACCGATGGCCGAAGTCTTCTTTTTTGGAGCCATAAGGCGGAGGATGGCCCAAAAACTAACGCGCAAATCGCTAGATTAGGTTCACACAACCTCTCCCCCTACCTGGCGCGCCAAAGATGTCGGGGACGAATCCGCGATCACCTATGGGACCCAGGGAAGGACCCCTTTACGTTCGGCAGGGAGAGACGGTCACACGAAGAGCAAATCTAGCGAAGAACACGACAGCACACGAGAGAGATTTACCCAGGTTCGGGCCGCACGGATGCGTAAAACCCTACTCCTGCTTTTTGGTGTATTATCTGGATGATTGTTCTAGCTCCAGGAGCGCTACAGTACAGAGTAGCTGCGTACAATACTGGAGTTCTCAATCTCCCAGTTCCTAACCCCCCTCCACGTTGCCTATGGGCCTCCTTTTATACGCACAAAGGGGTCACCAACAGGTGGCAAACAGTAAAGGTAGAGGTGGAAAGTTGCTACAGTAAGGCCATTATTACTAGGATGACATGTCCTACCTACCACTGACGGCAGGGGACAAGGGCATTAAATGCTCATGCCTTAGCTGTCCAGATATATGTACCCGGATGTCTTGGACGTGGGAAAAGCCTATCCCACCTGCTCCTGCACCGCTAGCTACAGAGTACCGCCGTCTACACAGTGCCCTGCCACACACGCTTGGAAGGACCCAGAGCGCCACGCTGGCAGAGGCACCGGAGCAGCACAGTAGCACAGTGGTACAGTAACGCTTGCCGCGGCAAGAGCTTGCCGCACTTGATAGCTTGCCGCGCAAGGTAACTTGCCGGGGCAAGTACCTTGCCGCAGCTGCTATCTTGCCGCAGCCAATACCTTGCCGCAGCCAATGACTTGCCGGGGCAAGTACCTTGCCGCGGCAAGTACTCTGCTACAGCAAACCTCAGGCTGGGCCTCAACTGTCCCTCCCGGCAAGCTCCTCTTGCCGGGGCCTTGACTCTTGCTTTGTATACTTTGTTCTTGAATGGCTTAATAATCTTGAGCTTCTCTCTGGCTGTCCTCCCGTAAGCCTGGCCGCGGGATGCTGCTACTGCCCGTGCACAAGTACGGGGTACTAGGGTACCCCTATTCTAGTACACCGACACAAGGTATTCCACCCCTTGACCTCCTTGGTCTTTAGGGCGACAGATCAGAACCCACCTTGTCAGGCGGTATTTACGCTTATGTTCATAAGACTGCAAGAAAAACCTGGATCTGTAGTAATCTAATCTTTTTCTTACCCCTTTACGTATTTCAAAGAAAGATAACATGAACATAGTTAAGCTTGTGAGAATGGCATTGATTAGGGTGAGCGTTGCCCCATAAGACATAAGATTACCAATCCAACAACTCAACTTTTTCTCAAAGCGATCATCAATACCTTTCCATTCCTTATTAAGAAGTTTACGAAAATGCATTGGGATACCAATGTATCTAAAGGGGAAAGAGCCTAACTCACAACCAAACTCAATCAATGGCAGCATGTCTTCAATCTGTAGCATCCTGGATAGTGTACGCAGCACCGACTGGTGCCGGTGCAGCTCAGAGTCCTAGGAAATCTCCGAGGTAAACTATGGATGGCGGTGGGGGCAAAATGGACAAAATTAACCTGGAGACGAAAGTATTTCACAAAGTGAACTGTTGGTGAAAGTATTTCACCCAGCTGATGAAAGATCGAGGATGTCGCCTAGAGGGGGGGTGAATAGGCGCTTTAAAATAATTACGGTTTAGGCTAGAACAAATGCGGAATAAACCTAGCGGTTAATTTGTCAAGCACAAAACCTACAACAACTAGGCTCACCTATGTGCACCAACAACTTATGCTAAGTAAGATAAACAACTAAGTGATAGCAAGATATATGACAAGAAACAATATGGCTATCACAAAGTAAAGTGCATAAGTAAAGGGCTCGGGTAAGAGATAACCGAGGCACGCGGAGACGACGATGTATCCCGAAGTTCACACCCTTGCGGATGCTAATCTCCGTTTGGAGCGGTGTGGAGGCACAATGCTCCCCAAGAAGCCACTAAGGCCACCATAATCTCCTCATGCCCTCGCACAATGCAAGATGCCGTGATTCCACTAAGGGACCCTTGAGGGCGGTCACCGAACCCGTACAAATGGCAACCCTTGGGGGCGGTCACCGAACCCGTACACTTTGGCAACCCTTGGGGGCGGTCACCGGAACCCGTCAAATTGCTCGGGGTGATCTCCACAACCTAATTGGAGACCCCGACGCTTGCCCGGAGCTTTACACCACAATGATTGAGCTCCGAACACCACCAACCGTCTAGGGCGCCCAAGCACCCAAGAGGAACAAGCTCAAGGGTGCCAAGCACCCAAGAGTAGTAAGCTTCTCAACTTGTAACTTCCACGTATCACTGTGGAGAACTCAAACCGATGCACCAAATGCAATGGCAAGGGCACACGGAGTGCCCAAGTCCTTCTCTCCCAAATCCCACCAAAGCAACTTATGCTAGGGAGGAAAATGAGAGGAAGAACAAGGAGAACACCAAGAACTCCAAGATCTAGATCCAAGGGGTTCCCCTCACATAGAGGAGAAAGTGATTGGTGGAAATGTGGATCTAGATCTCCTCTCTCATTTCCCAACAAAACTAGCAAGAATCCATGGAGGGATTGAGAGATAGCAAGCTTGAAGAAGGTCAACAATGGGGGGCAAATGCGAGCTCAAAGGATAAGATGCAATGGGGAAGAAGACCCCCTTTTATAGGGCCCCCCAAATCCAACCGTTATCTGCCCAGCCCGCAGCTAAGCGGTACTACCGCTCCTAGGAGCGGTACTACCGCTTAGGCTGTACGACCACGCGCTGGCCAGGGAGTACGAAGAGTACAGGAGCGGTAGTGCCGCCGGAGCGGTACTACCGTTGCCCCCAGCGGTACTACCGCTTGGGGTCCCTGGACAAGGCAAGGCAGCAGTACTAGAGGGTACTAGGGCGGCAGTACCGCACCAAGCGGTACTACCATGCTAGTTCCGCTCTACTATGACAAAAGGGAAAAAGGAAACATAAAGTAGCACAGAGGGATTTCTGCAAGCGGAACTGGCAGCGGTAGTAGAGCGGAAGTACCGCTTAAGCGGTACTACCGTGCTACTACCGTGCAAGTACCGGCAAAAGGAAAAAGGCAACAGAAAGTTGCACGCGCAGGAATCCCCCAAGCGGTACTGGCGCGGCAGTACCCCGCGGTACTACCGTGGGTACCAGCGGTACTACCGCTTGTGTGCTACCACACTGTCCACAGAAAACAGAAGGAAGCAAGAAAACCAGAACTGCCACAACTTCTACAAAAGAACTCCGAATCCAGCAAACTCAAGCTCGTTGGATCGATGACGACGAGTACTATCCAACAGCGACTGGATATATTAAGAAGTGGCAGTAGAGATATGCCTATGATATAGAGATGTGAAACCTCTATCAATGAAGATCCGGCATAAACTCCAACATGGAAAACATCATAGAAGATGCATATATAATCTCCGTTTTCGGTGAACTCGAGCTTGTCAAGAAGATGACCATAAGTTCCAAAACTCACAAGGAGAAGAACCAAACAAGAACCAATAAAGATGATGCAAGGATGCAATGGTTTGAGCTCTCTACGAACGATACGATCAAGCTACTCATCGAGAGCCCCCCTTGATAGTACAGCAATCGATCCTATAACCCGGTCTCCCAACTACCACCATGAGACCGGTAAAATAAAAAAACTATCAAGGGCAAACCTTTGCCTTGCACATAGTCCACTTGAGCTAGATGATGATGATCTTGACTCCCTCAAGTTGGACCACCTTTCTTGATTGCGTTGGCTCGATGAAGACTAGTTGATTGCTCCCCCATACTCCACTATGGGTGAGCCACTCTTTGGCACATCTTCACAAGTCCATTGACTCCACAATGGACGGCAAGCTTCAAGCACTTGATCTCTTCGTGATGCTCCACTTGACCTTGCACACCGCAATCTTGATGACGATCACCACTTGATGTCATCCTCTCCATGGGTTGTATGATATCTTCCTCTTGACGCAAGCCCATGGAAACATGTCTAACCCCACATAGAACTCTCACGTAGATCATGGGTTAGTACACAAAGCGTAATGGACAATGCTTAACATACCATGGGATCACTTGATCCCTCTCGGTTCATCTTCTACACTTTGTGTGTTGATCAACTTGATTCACTCTTTGACTTAGTCTTGATCAACCTCTCACATGACCAATCTTTAGGTAATTTCTTGAATAGCACCTTGGTCATCACAAACTCTCCTTGAAACCAACAAATGAACTCCAAGAAAAGCCTATGGACAAACCCTTCAAATATAACTCAAGGCAATCATTAGTCCATAGAGATTGTCATCAATTACCAAAACCAAACATGGGGGCACCGCATGTTCTTTCAGCTGACCTTTTTGTGTAGCGCTCGATAGCTCGGCGCCACACTACACTGAGTAGCGTCTGATTGATAGGCGCTACACACCTGGCCAGCGTGGCACCTCGGGGCCAGGCCCGGCCCCACCCCTGGTCGTGCAGCGCCTATCCGACAAGCACTACGCCATCATGTGCAGCGCCTATATGAAAGGCGTTATGCTTCCCATGTGCAGCGCATATACGTTAGGCGCTGCACATTCAATTACTAGCCAGGGGTGGCCCCCTATCCCCCCCCCCCCCAACACACACACACACACCCCCAACCCCCACAACAGAGGAGCTCAAGGTCGCGATTTCTCTCTCTCCCCCTCTCAAATCCTTCCCAAAATCTTGCAAATCTGAAGGTTTTGTCCGTGGATTTTGACCCCAATCCCTTTCTCAAGGTAATCTCCTTCAATCCCCTCGTTTTCATCCGAAAAAATGCTCACATTTGCTCAATTCTTGCACGTTTAGGCAACCCTAGTTCTTCCTGAATTTTGAAATTTGTATGGACATATGAGATGATTGTTTCTCATATTGCTAGGATTAGGCTTCTTAGTATGTTAGGATTAGGGGTATGGTTCTTGTTATGTTGGGGTTAGGGTTAGGGTTGTTAGTATGTTAGTGTTAGGCTTATGCTTCTTGTTAAGTTGGGGTTAGGGTTATTGTTTGATATGTATGTTAGGGCTTAGTATTTTGTGTTAATTTTCGGATGTGTACTTACGGAATATATTTTACGTTGTGTTGTTTTAATTAATTTATTAGGGATGGGAAGAATATGTGTTTATGTTCATCATGTGGACAAGGACACCTTCTTGAAAGGCGATATCGAGCCAGACCCGAGGAAGATTTTTTGGATGAAAAGAAGGGGATTGAAGGAGAATACCTTCTGAAAGAGATTGGGACAGGAATCCACGGACAAAAACGTCGGATCTGCGAGATTTGGAGAGGGGATTGAGAGGGGGAGAGAAAGAGAGCCACGACACCGAAGCCTCTGTTCAAAGCGAATGGATGGGACGGGGGAGGGCCTGGCGGCTACGGTTACTAAGTCGACGTGCAACGCCTTTGAGCTAGGCGCTACACTTCGAACTATAGCGCCTATCGGCTAGGCCCTGCACGACCAGGGGTGGGACCGGGTCTGGCCCCGGAGTGTCACGCTGGTTAGGTGTGTAGTGTCT
The DNA here is from genome assembly GCA_011799875.1 of Thinopyrum elongatum. Lineage (NCBI taxonomy): Eukaryota > Viridiplantae > Streptophyta > Magnoliopsida > Poales > Poaceae > Thinopyrum > Thinopyrum elongatum. Next base: position 32,965,457 of record CM022300.1, on the reverse strand, counting down.
GTCAGTCAGGCGCTACATGACGCTACACAAAAGAGTCCGCTGGGTGCTTTGGGAAATACTTTCGTCTTCAGCTCAATTTTGTCAATTTTGCCGGCGGTGGGCATAGAACGCAGGCGCGCACGGACCGCAACATGTTCGTCGCCGCCAGGCTCGAGGCCCGTACCTCCGCTATCCGCGCCGTCCCATGATCCCATCCCACCCTCCACGCCACCACATGCCGCGTCACATGGCCGATTCCCGGCCGGAGGAAGACCCCGCCACGTGACGCTCCCCGACAAGCGTGAACTGGCCACCATTAATCATTCCGGCCGGCCACGCCTCGTCACCCCTTGCTTCCCTCCTTCTCCACCGTGAACGACGTCACCTGGTCCTCGCACACCATGACCCACGCTGCGTTATCACCGGCGCCCGGCCTTGTCAGCCAGCCACTGGAGCACCACGTCCGTGCCGCCAGCCTCGACCACGCGCGCGCTCCGCCAGAAAAGATGCCCTCCGCCCCGCCCCACCGCGCCGGCAATTATTAGGACGCGCCCACAAATACTGCTTGAAGAGCGTGCCGCTGCCCTGGCACCAGAGACAGCGAGCTACCAGTCGCAGGCCAGTGGGTGGGCGTGAACGAAGTAAGCAAGAGTGTGCCACTGCGCCGTGCGTGAGAGCGGGGTTGGTCGGTCGGTCGGCGGCGAGATGGCCGCGAGGTCGGCGCTGCTGATGCTGCTGGTCGCGCTGGTGGCGGCGTGCCATGGCGTGAGTGCCGCGGGGGCCTCGCCGCGCCGCCCGAACTGGCTGGGCGGGCTGAGCCGGGCGTCCTTCCCCAAGGGCTTCGTCTTCGGGACGGCCACGTCGGCGTACCAGGTCGAGGGCATGGCCGGCGGCGGCGGCCGCGGGCCTTCCATCTGGGACGCGTTCGCCCACGTCCCAGGTGAGATTCGCTCGTCTCCTCTGTCTCTTGCTTAGCACCGGCACTTGCCAGTGGCCAGTGAGTTGCTTTCTTTTAGGGGTGGCCCAGTGAGTTGCTTGGCACTACTACCTCCATTCCAGCGTATAAGGCATGCACGGATCTAAAATTTTAACCTTGAGCATCAATTTAACCAACAAACACAAGTTATGCGACTTACCTTTGAAAACTTTTTTCGGATAACCGCATAACTTTGTCACACATAACTCACATTAAGTTGGCTATTGAACTGATGGTCAAAGTTGAGCTTTAAAAATGCATGTGAGCCTTATTCATTGGAAACGGAGGGAGTAGTTGCTTACTGCTTAAGACGGTCCGGTGTATTTTCCGACAGGGATTTGAACATTTGCCAAGTACAAAATCACTTATTGACCTACTGTGTACCAAGTACGAAATGTTGGAGAACGTACTAATTCTGTCTTGATTGATACGTACCGTCGTAGTACTGCTAACTGTTTGATGATTCTATAAAGACCTGTATTCATCTTTTGCTCGTACGTAGATCGGCGACTAAACACACTCAACGTAGAATTTTGAACTGAGATCCAAAGTGTACCTTATCTTTCAAAAAGAAAAAAGGTCCAAAGTGTATTATTCTTCTTCGACCTCATCCATCCACACTAACATTTTCTTATTTGTGTTGCAATGAGCAGGAAACATTGCGGGCAATCAAAATGCAGACGTTACTACAGATCAATATCATCGCTACAAGGTACTACTAATACATCCGAAGTAAACAGAGGCTCATCTCGTAGTATCAGAAATTATAATAACTTCCATTTTAGAAATTTGTTGAAATATTACTTTTTCTGCTCCTCTGGGTTCATTATAGCATTGTGCAAAACGTAGATACCATATTTTGTTTGACAGTAGAAGCTAATGGTTGGCAATGTGCATCTTCTTTTGGTCAGTCAAGTGATGGCTGACCAAGCTTTCTATATAAGTGAAATATCTGTACCCATTTCAAAATTATACGGCATAGATCACAGTTCACGAAAAATGAGCTGATTGATACCTCCCAGTGCAGCACTAATTGTAAACACTACATATGCATAGCTGTATTTTCAGTATTTGCGCGACGAATATCGAGGAAGAACTCGATCCAGGGCCTTAAGATATATCCTTTTATGTTGGCACAGGAAGATGTTAATCTCATGAAAGGATTAAATTTCGATGCCTACCGGTTTTCTATCTCATGGTCCAGAATCTTCCCAGGTAATTCCGAATTTGGCTGGAACCGTAGCATGCTAATGCATAACTCCAATATCATTCTGAATGAAACACAAGAGTTGCCACCCTTATTCATCTTTGACTTGTGAAGATGGTGACGGAAAAGTTAACCAAGAAGGTGTCGCGTATTACAATAATCTGATAAACTACCTTCTTCAGAAAGGTATAGCATATAACTAATCATCTATTTCCCATTTTGCGCGGAACTAAGCATGTATTTCAACCTGTGAAACTTCCATGGGAACCTGAATGCTATCTGAATGTTTCCATGAAAACTAAGCAGGCATTACTCCTTATATCAATCTTTACCACTACGATCTCCCTCTTGCACTTGAGAAGAAGTATGGAGGCTGGTTAAATGCAAAGACGGTGTAAGTCAAACTAATATTCTATCTTTCTATGTATTCATGTGTTACATTTACCTTCTCACTTAGGAGTCTTGTAGTTTGGAATTAGAAGCATATATTCGCGTGAAACATAAACTGTTTAGACAAATTACCAGTTACTCTGTGTACAGTGAATTATCTGTTAAAAGTGACTTTGCGTATTGAAGGATGAACATTATGCATGTGGAATTTTTTGTATGTTTACCCAAAAGTAAAATGCACAACATAGAGGCACTATGTGTTTTTCTAGGTAAATACAGCATGCTATATAGTATGTACCTCTGATATGAAAGGTTGAAACAATGAGCAATGCATGACTATCTTCATAATATTTGTTTTGTAGGGGACTATTTGCAGACTACGCTGATTTTTGTTTTAAGACCTTTGGTGATCGTGTAAAGCACTGGTTTACATTCAATGAACCAAGGATAGTTGCGCTTCTTGGTTACGATGTAGGGTCGAATCCTCCACAAAGGTGCAGCAAATGCGCTGCCGGTGGGAACTCAGCAACAGAACCTTACATCGTTGCTCACAATTTTCTCTTAGCACATGGTTATGCAGTTGCAAGATACCGGAATAAGTATCAGGTATTTATTTATTTATTTATTCTCCTTGAATATAAGAGTTAATTATAATATGATCAGCCTTCAGGAATGTAGTTTGAATTATTTTTCTCTTACAAAATTAAGTGCGACAGGCAGGGCCAATGTGCATTAATTGAGCAACAATGCCCCCCCAACATGATTTTATCTTTATTATTGTGTACTCCCTCCGTCCGAAAAAGCTTGTCCCAAACTTGTCTCTCAAATGGATGTATCTAGCACTAACTTGGTGCTAGATACATCCATTTGAGGGACAAGCTTTTTCGGACAGAGGGAGTATATATCCATGAATGTATTAGTATTAATTCCCTAACCCGTTGGGCATGCAAGTGACAAAAAATCTTGAAATATCAGATATGTATGATTTGTGGTGAACTGAACATCATTCTGTATAGACTGATGATAGAATAGTATCTGAATAAAATTTAAAAAAATGCAGGCAGCTCAGAAGGGGAAGGTTGGAATAGTTCTGGACTTCAACTGGTACGAGGCTCTTACCAACTCAACTGAAGACCAAGCAGCCGCTCAAAGAGCCAGGGACTTCCATGTTGGCTGGTAAGCCATACTAGTATCCTCTGACAAAGCATTTCAGATAGATAAACAAAATATATACCGATGCTTATAGCCTTATACCATCAATGTTGCATTGGATGCAGGTTTGTCGACCCGCTAATAAACGGGCATTACCCACAGATAATGCAAGACCTTGTGAAAGAGAGGCTGCCCAGGTTCACTCCCAGTGAAGCTAAATTGGTCAAGGGCTCAGCAGACTACATTGGGATCAACCAGTACACGGCTAGCCTCATGAAGGGGCAGAAGTTGACGCAGCAGACGCCGACCAGCTACTCAGCCGATTGGCAGGTTACTTATGCCTGTGAGTTTCTTGTCTCAAGCTCTAGGTTTTACATCATTGCATTCCAATGAATATTGTCGGTTTTACCCTTTTAATCATCGCCGAAATTTTGCAGTTGAGAGAAATGGCAAACCGATTGGACCAAAGGTATGTAGTAGCTCTTAGCTGCAACCTTTTTCAGCTTTATTTTCTCAGACCTTATTTGCACCGTTGAGTTCAAAATTAACATGATCAATCCTCGTCGATGCGTGAGCTCTTGTAGGCGAATTCTAACTGGCTTTACATCGTCCCGTCGGGGATGTACGGATGCGTGCACTACCTCAGCCAGAAGTATGGAAACCCACCTATTGTCATAACTGAAAACGGTACTGGATAAATACTTCATCCTTTTTTGAAGCTCCATATCATCTTTGCGCGGTTTCATGCCGCCTCTCGGTCATCTTGTCATGCACATACCAACCTTATTACTATCATCATGTTGCCAGGAATGGATCAGCCGGGGGGCCTGACCCGCGACCAGTACTTGCGGGACGCGACGAGGGTCCGGTTCTACAGGAGCTACCTCAGCGAGCTGAAGAAGGCCATCGACGGCGGCGCCAACGTTCTCGGCTACTTCGCGTGGTCTCTCCTCGACAACTTCGAGTGGCTCTCCGGCTACTCATCCAAGTTCGGCATCGTGTACGTCGACTTCAACAGCCCCACCCTGGATCGGCACCCCAAGGCGTCGGCCTACTGGTTCAGAGACCTGCTGCAGCACTGATATATATGGAGTGCCTCTGAATTACCCAACCTGATGTTTCTGCCCACTGTTGTTCGAATGGAACCATAATTCAGACTTCAGAGCATGTTTTGCTCTACCAAATGAGAATAAAAGTTGGGATGATATTTGAATCTTGCATTTCATGTGTTCTTGGCCAATCGGCAGATTTAGCCAGGTGAACAAACACCCCAAAATTAGGCAGTGCAGCTCCTGCCTCCTGGAGGAAAAAACGAGCTCATTCGTCTCGGTCCGCTGCCTAAGTTTGCCTTCCTCCGCTGTGGCCTCAGCCCAAGGGAAGGATCACGGCGAAACATGCATGAGCGAGGCGCGCGCCACTTTGCATGCCAGCCTCGACCACACACGTACGCGCAGTTCCATCTCCACGGTCCTAAGCTCCGCCGGCGCGCCACCGCCGTCGCATCATCATCGTCGTCGTCGCCGTCATGGCCGCGGGGCCGGTCAAGATCGTGGTCCTCGCCGTCTTGATTGCCGCGGTGGTGGCGACCAGCTACTTCCTCCGGTACCGGTGCCCCCGCCTGCCGTCCCCGTTCCTGCCCGGCGCCTCGCCGAAGCTGCTGATCGTGGTGACCAACGAGCAGCAGGTGGGCGAGGAGCTGGACCTGGCGGACGGCAACGTGCAGCTGCTGTGCCACGGCTACAGCGAGCACAACCTGAGCGCGCCCGTGTGGTCGGAGCGGGCCGAGATCCCCAGCGCGGAGGAGGCGCGCATGTCGATCCCGGCGGTGCGCGGCGACGAGGTGTTCGAGGTGCTCTGCTCCTACCGCGGCGCCAACCTCTGCTGGGCGCACGGCGTGCGCATCTTCTGGAACCCCGGCCACGACGTGCTCCTCTGCAGGGAGGACGGCGGCGGGTGCAAGGTCAGGTTCCGGGAGGACGGCGGCGTCGAGAAGCAGTACGGGACGCTGGGCAGCAACCACGGGATGGAGACGCAGCCGCCGCTGTTCCTCGGCTTCGCGCCGGACTTCGACAACGCCAGGGACGGCGCCTGCGCCTCGTCCAGCTGCGTCGGCAGGACCGTCAACAGGGTCATCGGCGAGGAGAGCTGCTGCGACGACTCCTGCGGCGGGTGGGAGAAGGCGAACCCAAAGACGTCATCCTGATGACGATCCTCCATTGTAGAATACCTTCCTGGTTTCCTTTTTCCTGTATGATGATGGTGTAGAGTTCCAGCTGATTCCAGTATGATGTAGACTATGCAATGAGATACTGATTAATAGGAGAACAGACACACTTGAATTTGACATCAAAATAGCTTAGGGTTCCTCTGCCCCCGTCGGCGCTGCCGCTGGTCCGCCACCGACACCCCAAGGCGTCGGCCTACTGGTTCAGAGACCATCGGTGGACCCCGACCCTTGCCGGCGGGAGGGATCTTGCTTTGTGTTTTAGGTTTTTTTTGTTTCACGAGGCACGACGGCGGCGGTAGCTCTGTGAAGGTTGAATAAGGTCTAGTGTTGTTGGAGGACGTGTGAAGATGTGTCTCTAGCACATCTTGGTCGATGTTGATCTTCAATGGATCTGCTTGGATCCAGTCTTCATTTTTACGCAATGCTTGTAGTCGTCACTAGTTGGTCTAGTGATCTCGATGTAATTTTTATGTAAATTTTGTTACGCTAGTGATAGGCGCCGGTTGAAATTTCGGCCGGTCGCAGCGCACATGTACAATCTGCCTAGTTATAGCCGCATGATATTCTCTCTTCCAACTGCTTCGTTCAAAAAACAGAAAGGAAAGCCATGGCGCATGTCCACATCGTGATCCTCCGAGTGCCAGCTAGCTCGTCGGCCGTCCTCACCCGCTTGCCTCGCCGCCCTCGTCACTAGTGGTCGCCCTGGCAACACACGTCCTCGCCGGTTCCAGCAGGACGCGGTCCTCCCTCGTAGCAAAACGCCGCCGTCTTGTAGCAGGCCCGACGTCTCTGTCGATGCAACACCTAGCCGCCGCCGTCGTAGGACGTCCATCGCAACATCACTGTGTCGCTTGTCGTAGCTCTCAGCATCACCGCTCCGGACCAGGTTGAAGCTTTTTCTCACGCCGGTTGAAGCTTTTGTACACACCAGTTGAAGCTTTTTTCCAACCGTCGACACCGATTGTAGCAAAACTCAACACTGGTGGTAGCACGGCACAACGCATGCTGTAGCAAAATTGGGCGCCAGTTGCAGCTCCCCTAGTCGTAGGTTGCAGGCGTCTGCCATCGCTGGCCACAAGTTCGTCGTTGTTGGTTGCAACAGTCAGTCCGACAGTCGTCGCTTTTGTTGTTGTCAGTCGTAGCTTTTTCATAGCGTGGTTTGCAACTTTCTGGTCTCTCAGTTACATTCGTTTGTCGTTGCCGCCCACAAAACTACACCGCCGAAGATTGTAGCAAATAGCGACGCCAGTTGTAGCAAAAAAGGTGATGCAATTGTAGCAAAAACCAACTGTGGTTCCAACTCTGGCTTCAGCCGGTTGCAGCAAAAAGAAATTACTGGCTCCAACATCATTGTCCACTCGCCGATGTTGCAACCTTCGCCGTGGTCATCCATGGAGAGACTCGTCAGCAGGGCGTCCCGGCACGGTCCCAGCACCTCCGTTGTAGGAGCGTATGTGCACCACGGTATGAAGATCGGTGTGAAGAACGAAAAGGAAAAAAAAGCACGATGGGGGGTCTTGCAAGAGCGCTTCCAAAGGAAGGAGACGATGCGCTTTAGAGCATATCTAACAGGCCCCTTATATCGCGGACCTTTAAGTTCGCGGCATGCCTCGGATACGGGCCGAAAACAGCCGCGGCAGAACAGAAACTTAAAATGAACCTGTAAATTTTGTAATCAGAACTTCGCGGGAGAAATCGAACTACTTCAATAGAACTAGTAGCGTTCATAGTTACTTGATCATCATACATATTTCATACATAGCCTATTTGTACAAAATACATCGAAGGAGCGGCGGCCACCGTAACCCTACTGCCAAAATTTGGCTCACCGGAACCATCCGGGTGTGGCGGCGACGTTGTGGCGGTGGAGGAGGACTGCGTCGAGGTCAACTTCCTGTCGACGGCGCTGCTCCGCCTCCTCCTCCTCCTGCGCACTGCGCGCGACGATGGCGGACTCGAAGACGTCCGCCTCCGCCGGGGGAGGAAATCCTCCGGCCCGATGACGCCACCACCCTGCCGCTCCGGCTCCGCCTCCAGCTCCCTCTTCACCGCGTGGAGCGGCGGGAGCTCCTTCGACTTCCTTTTCATCGGCGTGAGCGGTGTACGGGAGCTCGACCCCTCGGCGGAGCTGCCCACGCCAGAGGACAGTCGCGCCTGCCTGCGATCGTACTCCTCCATCTCACGGCGGAGGAGCGACGGCGACGGCTCTAGGTCATGGTTCGTGTACTTCCAGGCGGCTCGCTTCCTCGCGCCTTCGGCTTGGACGCACCGCTGCCACTCGGGGTCGTCGCGACCGCCGACGCGGTGGCCCGAGCTCCACATCCCACGCCACATGGTGGAGTGCGGCGGCGGATTGGAGTCACCGGCGGCGAGAAATCGAGAAGGGAAAGGGGGGATTGCGGCGGTGCGGGGATAGAGTTTGGCCCCGTATACTCGCCGCAAACCCGTAGTTATACTGCGTGTAAAAGATTTCGGACCGGGGTGACTATACGGGCTCTGGTCTGGCCCAAAAAAGGGGCCAAACCCGTATAGTCGCTGGATTTTTATAGTTCACACGTTTTAAGAAGTCTGTTAGAGATGCTCTTAGGGCAGTGGTTGATAAGATAGTCTTATCTCAAGTCTTGCATGTAATTTAGAGATGATAAAAAAAATGTTTACAATGGGTTATCTCTTAGCCTTATCTTCAATAACTAGTTATTTCTAAAAACATGGTAAGACATATCATGCTAAGAAAGAAGACAAGCATTTTCTTATGAGTTCTCTTTCCTCCATCTTATTATTTATCCTACATGACACTCCTAATATAACGCCATTGTACATGCATTACTATAATCGATCGGTCTCACACGGCCATCCGGCCGGCCGAAGTTATTTATCCTACCTGACACTCCTAATATAGCACCGTTGTACATGCAGTACTACGATCGATCGAGTCTCACGCGGCCGGCCGGCCGAAGTTTCAGCCAGTCAGCTGCTTTTGGTGCTCTTTATACTGCAGATGCAGATGATAAATACTCCCTCCGTCTTCAATTAGTGGTCTCAGATTTGTCCAAACACATATACATCCGTATCTGATAAATCTAAGACAAATAATTTGAGACGGAGGTAATAGATCGGAAGTTAAAAGACACACTTGAATGAATCCCAATTCAACCTTTCCCGCATGACAACAACAATAAGTAGCTTACAACAACTCAAATTCAGGGCAGACACTTGCCATGTTCTACCATTAGGGCAGACAAGTTGCTAAATTGAACCTTAGACACAGAGCCAGTTCAGACAACAGCGAAGCAGGAGTTCCAGGGAAAAAAGATGGGCAAAACAGGAGGTAACAACCAAGGTTCGGTACACGAGTCATCATTGCGATTTAGGATAACATCTCGACGTCGTTTAATAGAGGGATTGCGGTTGTATCGTCTCAGACTTCCAAAGCATAATATGTAGCTGACCCGCGCCCATCATTCAATGGATCTGAAAATAGAACAGGAGAGCATCAGAAATCATGCAACTGACAATGGAATTACAGGCTAATTGCGTATGACACGAAACTCACAGCTTCTTTGAGGTGCTCCGGAGCAAATAGTCGCGCAAAATTCAGATTTAACCGCGACCGCATCAGGCATGTGATTGATTGGTTGCTAATCAGAGTCTTCATAGACACCCTCGTCGTCATCAAGATCATCAAAGGAGCGAATGTCCAGCTGATAGCGGAGGATACCACCAATGCCACCAAATCCTCTACAGAACTGTGAGCCCTCTTGAGATTTATTGGTAACGAATTCAAGGGTGCACCCAAACTTTTTGTATTCATTAGCAAACCATTCCAAAAGTGAGGTCTTCTCCTGGACTTCTAACTCAGCATTGGTAGATGGATCACGGAAGTTGCTCTGGTCGGCTTCAGCTTCTTTGTTCAGATGCTTTATGATAATTTCTCCAGTTGCACTGTGCTTAAGCACAAACCGGTTGACATCAAGGTTTTCCCACACCATCAAAGTTTCAACAGCACCCATTTCAAGAGCCTTCAGGGTGTCATCAACTCCAAAGACATACTTCCCGGTATCTTGACTAATCTCTTCAAAGTACTTCCCGATCAACTTCTTCTCTTGTATGAACTTCACATTTGCTAGAATTTCAGCTGATAACTCAATGGCCTGGTTGAAACCGCTCTCACCACCATATGAAACATCAACCACATTAAGTATTTTGCACTGAAGGCGCTGATCAAACATGTCAGATTGGCTCAGTTCTGTTTTAAAATCAGCAGAACCAGCCAATATTAGTCCCGCAACATTAGGCTGGCTGGTAGCTGGGTTGATGAAGAACTGAGTAGCAAGTTCAGCTGTTTTCCGAACATAATTGTGACGCTTCTCCATCCGAAGGCGAGCAAAACGCAGAGCAGATTGCCCTCCTCTTCCATGCTTCTTGGGGAGATCCACACTGAATTTGTGAAGCACTTCACGAGTATTGCCACTAAGTGTGCCAAAAAGAGTTCCATTACCATCCATAATGATGAAGCCAAACTTGTCATCGGATTCCAAGAGCTCACTTAAGGCTTCAGTGTGGAATTTATTGTCACAAAGGTACAAGGACGCATTGATGGGCTTGAATGGCTCAAAATCGATTGTAACCTTCTTTTCCTTGCCATCGTCAGTAACAATTGTTCCAGTGTAAAGAACTAATCCATTTGGAGGAACCCTGTTATACAGCTTCAGCCTCTGCTGAGCTGAGGTGATGGCTCCCAAAACAGATTGACGATTGACTCTACTCTTTATGTTTGAAGCAGTACCATATTCATCACCCAACATCTTTGTCACACGCGAGACTTGATCACGTGGAGGCATAATCAGAGAGATCATGCTTGTGCCATTGCCTCTAGCAGACTCAAGTCCCTTGATCAGCTTCTTAATCTTCCACATCTCAATGTTCTTGTCGGTTTCATGACTATCAGACATCTTGACAAAAAAATTGGGTGCCCAGTTCACCTGCAGAATACAGAAACTATCAAGTGTAAGAAACGAACAGAGTGCTGATAAGTGATAAGAGTCTAAAAACTATTGCTGCAAGGAAATAGACATTAGATTTTGCGTGGAAAAAAGAGCGAGGCATTCAATGCAATACGACAACGTATGTCAACCTATTCCAGTAGCTGCACGGTCGCTTTACGTAAACGCCGAAAGAATTAAATCCAACATGCGATCTACGTTAACTGAAAAAAATGGCAGGTAGCGAAGTGGATAACCACATAAGCTCTACAATTTAATCGCCAATGCCAGCAACGGTAAAAATACCATATATGAGTCGCCCGATTCGGAAATAACCCAGGAATCACGTGATAATTCTTTTCAAACAAAAAAAACAAAGCGAGCTCTGCGTATCATATCAAGTGAGAAACGTTACAACCTTACGAAAAGCAGAAAGCGTGTGGCCTTCAAGGTCCTCAAGATCGATTCTAAACATACGCTAAGTGGCAGTTACATGCACACCACCATGCAACGTTCGGCTTCGAAGAACCGCCAAAAGCTCAAGATCCAGAAGATCTAGAATTGCAGGCTACTTCTTACTAGTACGCAGCACTAACGAATAGCGTGTGCTCAAGAATAGGAAATACGATAGACCAGCCTCCAACATAGACATAGAACTGTACCACTGTGAGTCAATTTTAATCTAGAGGTGGTGCTTCTCATCGAACATAGCCTCAAATCTAGCCAGCATCCAGGCAAAATAATACTTAAGCAATGTAAATATAGGACCGATGAGGCACAAGCCGATGAGAATATGAGTATACCAAGGGAGAGGAGGCACAAGATGACGGTCGCCACCAATCCGCAGCGGCAGAAACGCAAGAAACAAAAACCCTAATAAGCAACTAATCCGACCAGATCTCTAAGCGTGGTAGAGCTAAGAACAACGCCGCAGCGAAACAGAAGCGTGGCCGAATCTAAGCCCGAACCCGGCTGCAGGGGGGCGGATCTAGGGTTCTAGGCTGCGTGGCGCCGGGCGCGCGCCGCCACGCCCCAAATCTCAGTCCATGTTTTTGGGTTCAAATAATCCGACCGTGGATGACTGGACGGTATACCTCAAAAGCCGATGACGGAAACTGCGGACGGGGCGGAGGCGACGAGGTGGAACGGCGACGACGGCGGAGGGGGCTGTGTGTGGGAAGGGAGGCGTCGGCGTTGACGCTAAAGCCACGGCACAGCACAGCGGCGTTGGACTCCAGGACGGATTTTAGAGCGCTGGGTCGGGTCGGATTGGAGCTTTGGGTAGGGCCAGGAACACAGTAGCAGGCCGGGCCGGGCCGGGCTCGGGGAGAGGGGGTTAGATCAGGAGAGCAACTGTGTCTCAAAAAAAAAAGATCAGGAGAGCAACTTCAAATTATGAGAGAATTCCTTATTTGGCCCTTTCTTAAAATTTGCTTCCTTTTTTGGCTCAAAAAAATATTTTTTTCCCTTTCTGACACACAATTTTTTTTTGTTCCTTTCATGACACTTCTGTCACTTTTGACCACTAACACCGTGAAGTGCAACATGAAAAGTCGTTTTTACCCCTGCTTTAGCTCACTGGCAAAAAAAAAAAACACGCCGCACCTTCTCTCCCGAGTCCACCCGAGCGCTAACTCTAAGACGGTAGTTGTACGACCGTAGGAGGCAAATAGCGGTGGCGTGAGGCTGGGAGCGTACAACCTTTGCATGTGTGCACTGGCGGAGCCTTGTGGAGGCCAAACAGGGTCGTGAACCCCTCCCCCCCTCCCTCTTACAAAACTGCATTTTTTTAACTCAAAAAAAAACTGCATTTGTTTTACTATACGTGCGTGTGTGTGTGTGTGTGTGTGTGTATAGGGCTGGACTATTCTGTTACTAGTAACAGAATAATATTCTGTTACCCCCCGGCCCTATAAGGGCAAGACGCGCCTACACCGTAGAAACTCCCCGACCCAGCCCGAACCCAACCCACCTCCTTCCGCCGGAGGCAGCCGTCGTGGGCGAGCGAGCGACGGCGTCAGCCGGAGCGAGGGAGCCCGCGGCGCCGTGACTGGCCGCCGACGGATCCACCGCCGCCATCCCCTTCCTCGCTGGCAAAGCAACGACGGGGCCGTGATCCTCGACTCCTGCCTCCCTCCCTCGCCGGAGCTCCTTCGCCGAGGCCGTGATCCTCGCCTCTCGCCTCCCTCCCTCGCCGGGGTTCCTTCGTCGGGGCCGTGATCCTCGCCTCCCGCCTCCCCCCCTCGCCGGAGCTCCTTCGACGGTGCCGTGATCCCCGCCTCCCGCCTCCTCCTCGCCGGAGCTCCTTCGACGGATCCGTGATCTGCGCCACCAGCCGCTGCCTCCCCGGACCTCGTCGCCGGAGCTCCACCACAAGCAGGAGCGCCGTCGTCTCCCCAAGCTCCTTGCCTGCATCAATGGCTCTGCCTTCCAAGATTATGCCAGTACGCCGCCAACGAGAGGAAGAAGAAGACGTCAGATCCAAGAACATGCCACTGCAGGTGATGTCTGCTTCCCACACTAATTTTCCTCCAAGTTGAATCTGCCTGATTGCTACTAAAGCACAAACGATCAGTTCAAAAAATGTTTGCCTGAAGAAAAATACCACGTTTGTGTCAGTTCATCAGTCCTGCTATGCAAAACATTCGATTTAAAAATTGCACACACTATGCTTTGCCTACATGTTACACTATTAGATTCATCAGTACTACATGTGTGTTGCATCAGTGACACATGTTCCTATGATGCAGAAGCTGATAGTACATTGCAAATGCTTGTATCAGTTCATTACACCCCTGCCACTTGATGCACAATTTGGATGTCGAGGTTACTGTCAGTACCTCTAATATGCTAGCTTCAGTTCAATTCAAAAAACATAAACTTATGCATCAGTCCAAGTAGCTACTACGCTTTATATAAGGTTCAGCTACCACTACAAGTTGTATGTTGTTATTTCTAATAGTACATGTCATGTAGTTGCGTCAGTTCGAACGAGTAAAAGACTGTTGTTGAAAAAAATATACACTTGTTACACAGTAAGTTCAATGATACAGAAACTAGGAGTACTTCTAATGTAGATGCATAAGTTCTAGATGAAAAAAAGAGAAGACATGCATCAGTTTTATATATATGCATACTGCTCCGAAGTTCAATGTTCAGTTTACAAGCAGTGCACCAAATGTTTATGCATCAGTTATAGGGAAAAAGATAAAAAATTGTGAATAACAGATGCATCAGTGCTAAAATCAGTACATCAGTACATCAGTGCTGAACATGTCCATTCATCAGTTCGACTGAAACTACATCAGATATAAAATAGACAACAAAGTTTAATAACGGCCAGCGATGCAAGTTCAACTTGTACGTTACCTTCAGTGCATGACATGTTACCCATATCATGTATACGAGAAAATGCAGAAACGATTAATCCCAAAACTGTTGAATGTCATTGCAGAAACATGCAAGGCGGCACACGCAGGGAGGGTTTGATGAGCCAAGCAGATATGAGGCACCGCCTGGTTGGGTAACACCAGAAATAGCACCTGGATACTTCAACAATACAAGCAGATTTCAAGCTACACTAGAATCATCAGAAGCACGGACTGGTTCTTCTATGCAGCAAACACCGATATCTGGGAATACAAGCTTTGCCACTGCTGGGGTGCAACAAGGTCAACAATGTCCCCAATAACAAATATTTTCCTTCCCTAGCGCATGCAGAAAGGCAAGGACACACAGACTTCCACCAGTCGCTCCATCAGCATCAATCATCCGTGCTGCAAAAGCAGTTGCGACGGGAAGACCAGGCCAAAGAGACAGGAATGTTCGCCACTCTAGCAGGGTGCAAAGTAGAAGATATGAGCCATATAGATAGGAGCAACCTCACAACGAATCTGAGGGAAGACGGCCGTACAATGAGAGACGGAGAGCTTCATCAACATTGCTCCCTCCAAGAGATGCATTGCTGCATGTGCCGAGGGTGACACCACCCGCGCCCATACACCAGGGTGAACAGCAAACACCGGAGGCAGCACAGAGCTATACACATGTAAGTATCCATTCAGAAAAAGCATACAAGCACAGTCCATACCCTAGTACTGTGATGTAACACCCCCGGTGATTAGCAGCAGTAATCACTTTTGATAATGACATGTCAGCGAGGTTAACACTGCATAATCATCATTAGCATCATATTGCATTTCAACTCCCAAGCCAAATTCAAATTTAAATGAAAGTGAAATATAAAAGTTGTCCAACATAAAAACTAAAATGTTCGATAAATAACAAATATTGCAGAGGCCATTCTAAAATTGTAACCAATAAATAATAAAATAATTAGGTGGCTCTAACATAATTAAAACAGCGAGGATTAATGCATTTTCATTATTATAAAAATTTGTGGGAGCTCCAATTGTCTCCAAACTAATTTTTGGTAGTGGTGATAATACCTAGTATTTGTTGGAGCAATTGTGTGTTTTACAAAAAACATTAGGAGGCCTGACTATTTACTAAACTGAGAAAGGAGAATAAAGAAAAGAAAAAAGAAAAATGAAATAGAAAAGAAGAAAAAAAGGACCCCCCCCTTCCCCCCCCCGGCCCAACTGGGCCCCAGCCCAGCCGGCCGGCCCAGCTCCGGCCCACCCCGCGCCTACTTGGCCCCCCTGGAGGCCACCGAAACCCTAACCCCCACTCCCCCCTCGCTCACTCCCTCGTTCCCCCTCCCCCCCCGATCCAGAAACTGGATCGGGCGCTGCTAGCGCCGACCGCGCCCCGCCGCTCGTCGTCGCCCCATCGCCACCGCCACCTCGCCGGACTGCACTGCCCCGCCTCCCCATCGTCGGCTCCACCGAGCCTCGCCGCCCTCTTCTCTGCATCGGGGGTGAGGAACCCCCCGGCCTCCTCTTCCCTCTGGCCGCGCTCCGGCGCGCCCATCGCGCGCTCGCCCGACCCCGCACCGCGCCCGCGCGCGGCCTCGCCCGTGCCTGCTCGCCGCATGCCCACTCGCCGCTGCGGTTGCGCTCGCCGCTGCTGCTGCTCGCGCGCCGCCCCGCGCCCGCGCGCCTCGCGCGCCTCGCTCGCCTCGAGCGCGCGCCCCACACCCCCTCTGGCCTCGCCCCGCTCTCGCCGCTGCCCTGCCTCCCCTGGCCGCGCCTCGCCGCGCACTGCCACCGCCCGCGCCCGCGCGTCGCGCCGCGCCCGCCACCCGTGCTCGCCTGTGGCCCTCGTGCCACTGACCAGTGGGGCCTAGTGCCCCAGTGCCACTGGCCAGTGGGCCCTGCTTCCCCCCTGGCCCAATGACAGAACGGGCCCACGCCCTAAAAACGTTTTAAAAAAAAGAAAGAAATAAATAAAAATAATTAATTAAAATAATTAATTAATTAATTAGTTAATTAATCCTGATTAGGTTAATCTAATTAACTAATTAGTGTTAATTAAAAAGTAATTAGTAATTAACTTAATTAACCGCTGACATCAGCATGAGGTCATGCTGATGTCATCATCAGCACTGTTTCGGATAATGTTGAATTAAATAATTAATTAAATTTCAGAAATTAATAAAAACTTTAGAAAATCATATTAAATAAACCGTAACTCCGATGAAAATATTTTATACATGAAACTTGCTCAGAACGACGATACGAACCCGAATACATCCTCCGTATTCCCGTCAGACACCCGCAGCTATAAGAACATTGAACTTTTAGACCGATTTCAGTAAATAAATAGTGCCCAACTTTAATTAAATAAATCCAAATAAATTCCTAAATTAACTAAATCGTTTAGTTAGGTAGTAGAACACCCCGGCATATCATTTAGGCATGTCATACATATTGTTTGCATTATTGCCGTGAATTTATTGTTTCTCTCCCCCCCCCTTCTCCTTCGATAGACGCTGAGACCGACGGCGCTGCACCAGGATACGACTACTCTACCGACGAGCAGCCCATTGACGACCTTCCCCTCTTGCCAGAGCAACCAGGCAAGCCACCCCTTGAGCATTCCAGATATCGCCCATTCTATTCTCCTGCTTGCATTAGATTTCGCTACTGTTAATGTATGCTCCTATTCTGATGCATAGCCTGCTGTTGTAACCTGTTCATTGCTACCTTACCTGCCTATGATAAACTGATTAGTATAGGTTGGTAGTGAACCATCAGTGACCCCACCACCTTACCCTTGTTGCCCCTGCTTCATCATCGACGACTCGATCAACGTGATCGTCGACCAGAGACCGACACCTCACTTCACACCCCCTTAGTTGTACGACTCTGCGTAGTAACTATCGAGTGCCGAGGGTGATACCTCGTAACGCACTCCCGATGAATACTCTGTAGTGTAGCTGTTCGGTCGTGGTCATCGAGGGTGATTCCTCCTTCTCCACTTCCGATACGACTCTGTCGTGCAACCCTCAGTGTGAACCTCGAGGGTGATACCTCATACGTTCACCCTGATGATTTGACCACACGGCTACTTGACCTTTGTTACAGGCGGGTCCACCCTAGTGGGTACCCGCTGGGGATCTATGATTTCGGGTGTGCCGGAAGGGCACTCGAGTGTGACATTGTGGCGGAGCATCAGAGACTCTGATTGTCTCCGCTTGATACTAATTGAGCCTATTGGATTTGGGTGTGTGATCTGAGTGGGTCGACGTGCCCTATACGCACTACCACCACGCGGGATAATGGTTATGGGACCCTCTGCAAAGTACGTTTCTCCGAAAGCTCGTCTGACGTCACGATTCACCGTGCGGGCTGATTGTCGGGATTGGGCTTGATACTTCACTGACGAGTTCAGTGTCGCGCCTGCACCCCGGCCAGTCTCGCAACGCGTAGGGTGCCCAGGGCGATGGCCCGAGACCTCTGGGTGCATAGGTTAGTCCGGCGTGCTGACCTCTCTGCCGAGCCTAGGTAGGGCGCTGCTTTGTGTTGATCTTCCGAGGACGGGCATTACCCAGCAAGTGTGTCCGGCCAGAGTTGATCGAGCGTGTTGGGTAACAGTAGTGCACCCCTGCAGGGATGAATTTTCTATCGATAGCCGGTCCTACGGTAAAGGACGCTCAGTTTGTGTATCCCGATCTACTACTTAAATTGGATACTTGTTACTTAATTGAAGCTTCGGGATCGCTTTCTCGCTTGGGAGTCGAGGAAGGATCTTTAAGCTGTACTACAACATGTGTTGTTAAATAAAATGCTATTCTACTCTCTTCTACTGCTGCAAGATGATGGCCATGTGAAGATGTTTGAAGATGCTAGTCTTCGATAGGACTAGGTCTTCTCCCTATTCTGGCATTTCTGCAGCCCAGTCCACATATACAGCCTTTTCTCCATTGATAATGTTGCATATGTAGTATAGATCCTTGCTTGCTGAGTACTTCGGATGAGTACTCACGGTTGCTTTACTTTCTCTTTTCCCCATATATCCCACATTGATGATACAAACAGACGATGGAGTCCAGGAGTCAGATGCCACCACCGGAGCCTACTACCAGGAGGGTCCAGAGGGTACTTACTACTAGATCGAGCCAGCTGACCAGGAGTAGGATCGGAGGCTCCCAGGCAGGAGGCCAACGCCTTTCGATCTAGTGTCGCTGTTTGTGCTAGCCTTCTTAAGGCATAACTTGTTTAACTATGTCTGTACTCGGATAATACTTGGATGACTGACTTATGTATTCGGATCTTCGGATCCTTGGTTTGTAATATTGTGGACCTCCGTTTAAATTGTGTTAGAGTTGTGTTGTGATATCTTCCCGTGAGTCCCTGTGCTTGATCGTACACGTTTGCGTGTATGATTAGTGTACGATTGAGTCGGGGGCGCCACAAGTTGGTATCAGAGCCGACTGCCTGTAGGAAGCCCCCTTCCAAATTCCTTGGCCGAAGTTGAGTCTAGAAACCGAAAAACTAATTTACTAACTTGGCTGTGTGGCTTACGGGCCCACGTCGCCAACTGGGTGGTATTAGGATCTTTTATTCCTCGTCTATACTCTGGGACTCTGATCTCTCTTCTACTCGGGTTAAATAAATTTTACTAACGCCGACACTTAGGATCTCGTAAATCCCGTCTACCCGGAGAGCTGGATATCTGTGCGATTTCCCTGTCATTGATCTGATTAGTCTGATAATCATTTTCCTTTCCATTGTTTTGTTTAACCTTTCTCTCCGAGTTGTGTTAAACTTCTCATTGTCATTTGACAAATCTGAATTTCCTCTGTTTCAGATGGATCGTTTGTTTCCACCGCGTCCTACGACACAGCTTGTGCTTCGCACTTGGGCTCATAATGCCCCTGGGTTTCCAGCTGTCCTGATCGCTCTCATGAACAGACTTGGCTACCGTTGGTATCCTGAGTACTTGGTTTATGAGGTTTACCGCGAGTTCAATCAGGAACAGTACTACGCTGAAGTTCGGATTTATGATCAGCAGAATGACTCAGACATTGAGCTACACCTTTTCCACGGTATCGGCATGACGATTGAGATGGCAGTCCATGATGCCGCCTACTCTGCCGTCGCACGTCTCCGAGGACAGTTCAGCGATATCTTGGATGACTCTGAGTTCTGATACATTTCGTATGCCCCTGCTGGAGATGCTACTGGATACTACACAGCTATCTGTGCCCCGTACGAGTCTCGACGCTACGACCCGCAGGTTCTAATTCAGTGCACTCAGGCTCTGGATCGCACTGTTCGGGCTCTTGCCGTCGAGCTGTTCGCCACTCGAGCACGCTACTATGAGGCTATGACACAGTTGCTACCAGCTGTTCGTGCAGGGATACATCCGGAGTATATTCTTTACCCACGCAGGACCGAGATGCCGCCAGGTATTGATTGGCCTGCTGTGGGAGGTCACACGCCTGCACGTGGACCTCTTCTTATAGTTCGAGACCGGTTTCTGCATCAGAGTGCACATGGAGCACAGGATCCTACCGCGATGAACATTCGTCGTCCGCACTTGCAGTTACCCCGTTTCAGTGGTTTTCTCCGACGCTGATGTAGCCTTTGCTATGTCACGTTGTGTACTTCCTTACCGCGTGCCTGCGCGCCGCCTAGTGTCTCTAGTTTTTCAATTTGCGCCGTTATGCTGTCCGCATGAACCCGACTCTGTGTATGGATCTGTATGTCTTAATTGACGACTGTTATGTATCTGTTACACTACTTAAATTGTTGTCGAGTTACATCATGTTTGACACTAAACGCTCGCAATTGCTTTTACTAAACTACCCCCTGTTGATACTTAGCAGGATGGTTAGACCAGGTGGTCGTGGTCGTGGTCGTGCCCCTGAACGCCCACCACCGCCAGACTATATGGCGGCTATGATGCAACAGTTTGAGCTCAACCGTCAGTTCATGGTTGGAATCATGGCTCAGTTTCCGCATCAGAACAACCAGAACCAGAACCCAGCTTCAATAACTTTGACAGAGTTTACGCGACTCAACCCAACGCAGTTTCGCAACTCTGACAAGCCCCTGGATGCCGATGACTGGCTCCGCGACATCACTCACGAGATGGAGTCAGCTAATGTCGCCCCTGCCAACTACGTCAACTTCGCGGCCTTTTTCTTAAAGGGCCCCGCTGCTCAATGGTGTGACACACACAAGCGTACTCTGCCTGTTGGAACAGTCATTACCTGGTATGAGTTCCAGGCTGCTTTCCGTACACGTTATATCCCTCAAGCAATTATGGAACGCATGAAGACCCAGTTCCGTAACCTCACTCAAGGCAACAAGACCGTCGAAGCTTATCAGCGGGAATTTCTAGACCTCTCCCGCTATGCTGAAGAAGACATCGCCACAGATGCTCGCAGACAAGAGAAGTTCCGTAGTGGACTACACCCCGACCTCAAGCTTGCACTAGCTGCTCAAGACATCAATGACTTTTCAACTCTGACGAACAAGGCTATTCTTGTTGAGACCGCTCAGATGGAATACAAGGAATCGTAGAAGCGCTATCGTGATGCTGGCTCATCTTCGGGCTCAGCATCGAAGCGTCGAGTTTGGATCCCCAACAATGCATTCCGTTCCAATACCTCTGCGCCAAAGAACAACTATGCTGCACCACGTCTGCCTCCTCCACCGCCGAGGCAGCCTAAAGCTCAAGCTATTCAAAACAATGCTCCTCTTCGTCCTGAAGATGGTCTATGCTTCAAGTGCCGCAAACCAGGACACCAGGCTAAAGACTGCCGCCAGAATCAGAATCAGTTAGCCTTTCCTCGTGCTGGCCGTGGCAATGGTCGTGGCAACAACCAAACCCGCAACTATAATACTGGGTCTGCTGCACATGGTCGTGGACACGCCTACAACATTGACATTGAAGAAGTCCAGGATCAACCTGCTACTGTGATGGGTACCCTTCTTGTTAACTCAGTACCTGCTTCTGTTTTATTTGATTCAGGAGCATCACATTCATTCATCTCTGGAAAATTTGCATTGATGCATGGCATTCGATATGAGAAAATGCATACTCCGTTAGTCATCAAAACTCCGGGAGGTCACTGTCATGCTGACGTAATAGCACCTGACGTTACCGTCGAAATTAAAGGATTGGAATTCCTTGCCTCGCCCATCGTCCTGAAGTCTTCCACCATAGACCTCATACTTGGAATGGATTGGTTGAAAGCTCACATTGCTTCGATCAATTGTGCCACTAAAGTCGTCCAACTTCTTCACCCCACCGATGAGATAGTGAATTATACCACCCACATTACTCGAGACGCTGAAGCTCAGATATATGCTCTGAATGCTTTGAACGCCTCACCTCTGGAAGGGATCGAGAACGTTCCTGTCGTTCGAGATTTTCCAGACGTCTTTCCAGAAGAACTTCCAGGAATACCCCCGGCTAGAGCTGTCGAGTTCGTCATCGACTTGAAGCCTGGCACCGTCCCTATTGCCAAGCGACCTTATAAGATGCCTCCGCATCACCTACTCGAGCTTAAGGAAGAAATCAACAAGTCACTTAAAAGTGGTTTCATCCGCCCCAGTTCCTCTGCTTGGGGAGCACCTTCACTCTTCGTTAAGAAGAAGGATGGAACTAACCGTTTGGTTCAGGATTATCGGCCCATTAACCAAGCCACAATCCAGAATAAATACCCACTGCCCCGGATCAATGATCTTTATGATCAACTCGCAGGATCATCGGTGTTCTCTAAACTCGACCTGAGGTTGGGTTATCACCAGATCCGTGTCCGTGAAGAGGATATTCCCAAGACTGCATTCGTCACTCGTTATGGCTCCTATGAATACACCGTCATGTCATTTGGCCTAACGAATGCTCCAGCAACTTTCTCCCGTCTGATGAATTATATATTCATGGATTACCTCGACAAATTCGTCGTGGTTTATTTGGATGATATCCTGATTTATTCTAAGAATAAAGAAGAACATGCTGAACACCTCCGTTTGGTACTAGAAAGGCTCCGAGAACACCAGTTGTATGCCAAGTATTCCAAATGTGAATTTTGGCTTTCTGAAGTAACTTACCTTGGACATGTGATTTCCAAGGATGGAATTGCTGTTAACCCCGAACGAGTTCAGGCTATTCTTGACTGGACTCCCCCGAAGAATGTTAAGCAAGTCAGAAGTTTTCTCGGACTTGCTAGTTATTGTCGTCGATTCGTTGAGAACTTTTCCAAGATTGCAAAACCATTGACAAATCTGCTTCACAAAGGTGTTAAATATGAGTGGACAGAAAAATGTCAAGAAAGCTTTCAGACACTAAAAGATAAATTGACATCTGCCCCAGTATTAGCACCCCCGGATTCCCAAAAGGATTTCGTGATATACTGCGATGCCTCCCGTCAAGGATTAGGCTGTGTCCTAATGCAAGAACGCAAGGTGATTGCTTATGCCTCCCGATAATTGCGTCCTCACGAAGAAAATTACCCAGTGCACGATCTCGAACTTTCTGCGGTTATTTATGCCCTGAAGCTATGGCGCCATTACCTTCTCGGTAACCGTTGCGAGATATATACGGATCATCAAAGTTTGAAGTATTTATATACTCAACCGGATCTGAACCTTCGTCAACAAAGATGGCTCGAGACAATTGCCGATTATGATATGAATATCTCATACACCCCTGGCAAGGCAAATGTAATGGTCGATGCTTTGAGCTGCAAGGCTTATTGCAGCAACCATATGGTTCAGGAATCACAACCTCTTCTTTATGAAGAGTTTCGTAAATTGAACCTCCACATTGTTCCACAGGGTTATCTCAATACCCTCGTTGTCGAACCAGATTTAGAACACAACATCAAAACTATGCAACGATATGACTCTGAAGTTGAAAGGATCAAGCGGTACCTTGAAAAAGGAAAACCGTCGGAGTTCCATCTTGATAATGATGGGATCCTATTTTTCCAACACCGTCTCTTCGTACCTAAGTTCAAAGATGAGAGAGAACATGTTATGATGGAAGCTCATGACACTCCTCTGTCAATTCATCCTGGTAGCACAAAGATGTACCGTGACATTTGTCAGAGATATTGGTGGCCTAATATGAAGCGAGACATTGCTCGTTATGTTTCTGAGTGTGACGTTTGCCGCCGCGTTAAAGCTCAACATCAAAGGCCCGCAGGAACTCTGCAACCCCTTACAATTCCTGAATGGAAATGGGACAAGGTCCAAATGGATTTCATTACTGGTTTTCCCAAATCCCAGAAGGGTAATGATGCTATATTTGTCGTCATTGACCGATTCTCTAAGGTTGCCCACTTTCTGCCAGTTAAAGAGACAATCACTGCTAGCCAGTTAGCAGACTTGTATGTTTCCCGAATTGTGTCACTCCATGGTGTTCCGTTGGAGATCAGTTCTGATTGTGGCAGCCTCTTCACCTCCAGATTCTGGAATAGTTTCAAGAAGCTATGGGAACACACCTGTCTTTTAGCACCGCTTTTCACCCTCAGTCACAGGGTCAAGTTGAACGAGTTAATCAAGTGCTCGAAGATATGCTTCGAGCTTGCGTCATCTCCTTTGGTAAGAAATGGGAGGAATCTCTCCCGTATGCCGAATTCTCTTACAACAATAGCTATCAAGCTAGTCTGAAGATGGCACCGTTTGAAGTTCTATACGGTCGTAAGTGTCGAACCCCTCTGAATTGGTCAGAAACTGGGGAACGCTCACTCGTCGGACCGGACATTATTCAGCAAGCAGAAGATCAAGTCCGCATTGTCCGTGAACATTTGAAAGCTGCTCAGTCTCGTCAAAAGAGCAACTATGACCGAAAGCACCAGGAAATAGTCTATCAACCTGGCGAGCAAGCTTACCTCCGCGTCACTCCGTTGAAAGGCACTCATCGGTTCGGAATCAAAGGCAAGTTAGCTCCTCGCTACATTGGCCCGTTTCGTATTCTTGCCCGGCGAGGAGAAGTGGCATATCAATTGCAGTTGCCGCCAAATCTTTCTCAAGTACATGATGTCTTTCATGTATCCCAACTCCGCCGCTGCTTCAAGGATCCTATTAGAGCTGTGGATCATGAAGTGCTTGAATTACGGGAAGATCTGTCTTAT
Organism: Thinopyrum elongatum; assembly: GCA_011799875.1. Taxonomy (NCBI): domain Eukaryota; kingdom Viridiplantae; phylum Streptophyta; class Magnoliopsida; order Poales; family Poaceae; genus Thinopyrum; species Thinopyrum elongatum. Next base: position 32,941,046 of record CM022300.1, on the reverse strand, counting down.
CCAGAACATCCCATCCGTATTCTTGATGATGCTGAACGTCGGACTCGTCAAAAGTCAATCAAATTCCTCAAGGTTCAGTGGTCAAATCATTCTGAAGATGAGGCCACTTGGGAACGCGAGGATCGTCTTCGTGAAGAATACCCCTCTTTCTTTCAGTCTTCCTCTTAATTCTCGGGACGAGAATTCTTAATAGATGAGGAGAATTGTAACACCCCCGGTGATTAGCAACAGTAATCACTTTTGATAATGACATGTCAGCGAGGTTAACACTGCATAATCATCATTAGCATCATATTGCATTTCAACTCCCAAGCCAAATTCAAATTTAAATGAAAGTGAAATATAAAAGTTGTCCAACATAAAAACTAAAATGTTCGATAAATAACAAATATTGCAGAGGCCATTCTAAAATTGTAACCAATAAATAATAAAATAATTAGGTGGCTCTAACATAATTAAAACAGCGAGGATTAATGCATTTTCATTATTATAAAAATTTGTGGGAGCTCCAATTGTCTCCAAATTAATTTTTGGTAGTGGTGGATAATACCTAGTATTTGTTGGAGCAATTGTTGTGTTTTACAAAAACCATTAGGAGGCCTGACTATTTACTAAACTGAGAAAGGAGAATAAAGAAAAAGAAAAAAGAAAAATGAAACAGAAAAGAAGAAAAAAAGGACCCCCCCCTTCCCCCCCGGCCCAACTGGGCCCCAGCCCAGCCGGCCGGCCCAGCTCCCGGCCCACCCCGCGCCTACTTGGCCTCCCCCTGGAGGCCACCGAAACCCTAACCCCCACTCACCCCCTCGCTCACTCCCCTCGTTCCCCCCATCCCCCGATCCAGAACTGGATCGGGCGCTGCTCGCGCCGACCGCGCCCCGCCGCTCGTCGTCGCCCCATCGCCACCGCCACCTCGCCGGACTGCACTGCCCCGCCTCCCCATCGCCGGCTCCACCGAGCCTCGCCGCCCTCTTCTCTGCATCGGGGGTGAGGAACCCCCCGGCCTCCTCTTCCCTCTGGCCACGCTTCGGCGCGCCCATCGCGCGCTCGCCCGACCCCGCACCGCGCCCGCGCGCGGCCTCGCCCGTGCCTGCTCGCCGCATGCCCACTCGCTGCTGCGGTTGCGCTCGCCGCTGCTGCTGCTCGCGCGCCGCCCCGCGCCCGCGCGCCTCGCGCGCCTCGCTCGCCTCGAGCGCGCGCCCCACACCCCCTCTGGCCTCGCCCCGCTCTCGCCGCTGCCCTGCCTCCCCTGGCCGCGCCTCGCCGCGCCCCTGCGGCCGCCCGCGCGCACGCCACCCGTGCTCGCCTGTGGCCCTCGTGCCACTGACCAGTGGGGCCTAGTGCCCCAGTGCCACTGGCCAGTGGGCCCTGCTTCCCCCCTGGCCCAATGACAGAACGGGCCCACGCCCTAAAAAGTTTTAAAAAAAAGAAAGAAAGAAATAAAAATAAATAATTAAATTAATTAAATTAATTAATTAATTAGTTAATTAATTAGTTAATTAATCCTGATTAGGTTAATCTAATTAACTAATTAGTGTTAATTAAACAGTAATTAGTAATTAACTTAATTAACCGCTGACATCAGCATGAGGTCATGCTGATGTCATCATCAGCACTGTTTCGGATAATGTTGAATTAAATAATTAATTAAATTTCAGAAATTAATAAAAACTTTAGAAAATCATATTAAATAAACCGTAACTCCGATGAAAATATTTTATACATGAAACTTGCTCAGAACGATGATATGAACCCGAATACGTCCTCCGTATTCCCGTCAGACGCCCGCAGCTATAAGAACATTAAACTTTTAGACCGATTTCAGTAAATGAATAGTGCCCAACTTTAATTAAATAAGTCCAAATAAATTCCTAAATTAACTAAATCGTTTAGTTAGGTAGTAGAACACCCCGGCATATCATTTAGGCATGTCATACATATTGTTTGCATTATTGCCGTGAATTTATTGTTTCTCTCCCCCCCTTCTCCTTCGATAGACGCTGAGACCGACGGCGCTGCACCAGGATACAACTACTCTACCGACGAGCAGCCCGTTGACGACCTTCCCCTCTTGCCAGAGCAACCAGGCAAGCCCCCCCCTTGAGCATTCCAGATATCGCCCATTCTATTCTCCTGCTTGCATTAGATTTCGCTACTGTTAATGTATGCTCCTATTCTAATGCATAGCCTGCTGTTGTAACCTGTTCATTGCTACCTTACCTGCCTATGATAAACTGATTAGTATAGGTTGGTAGTGAACCATCAGTGACCCCACCACCTTACCCTTGTTGCCCCTGCTTGATCATCGACGACTCGATCAACGTGATCGTCGACCAGAGACCAACACCTCACTTCACACCCCCTTAGTTGTACGACTCTGCGTAGTAACTATCGAGTGCCGAGGGTGATACCTCGTAACGCACTCCCGATGAATACTCTGCAGTGTAGCTGTTCGGTCGTGGTCATCGAGGGTGATTCCTCCTTCTCCACTTCCGATACGACTCTGTCGTGCAACCCTCAGTGTGAACCTCGAGGGTGATACCTCATACGTTCACCCTGATGATTTGACCACACGGCTACTTGACCTTTGTTACAGGCGGGTCCACCCTAGTGGGTACCCGCTGGGGATCTATGATTTCGGGTGTGCCGGAAGGGCACTCGAGTGTGACATTGTGGCGGAGCATCAGAGACTCTGATTGTCTCCGCTTGATACTAATTGAGCCTATTGGATTTGGGTGTGTGATCTGAGTGGGTCGACGTGCCCTATACGCACTACCACCACGCGGGATAATGGTTATGGGACCCTCTGCAAAGTACGTTTCTCCGAAAGCTCGTCTGACGTCACGATTCACCGTGCGGGCTGATTATCGGGATTGGGCTGGATACTTCACTGACGAGTTCAGTGTCGCGCCTGCACCCCGGCCAGTCTCGCAACGCGCAGGGTGCCCAGGGCGATGGCCCGAGACCTCTGGGTGCATAGGTTAGTCCGGCATGCTGACCTCTCTGCCGAGCCTAGGTAGGGCGCTGCTTTGTGTTGATCTTCCGAGGATGGGCATTACCCAGCAAGTGTGTCCGGCCAGAGTTGATCGAGCGTGTTGGGTAACAGTAGTGCACCCCTGCAGGGATGAATTTTCTATCGATAGCCGGTCCTACGGTAAAGGACGCTCAGTTTGTGTATCCCGATCTACTACTTAAACTGGATACTTGTTACTTAATTGAAGCTTCGGGATCGCTTTCTCGCTTGGGAGTCGAGGAAGGATCTTTAAGCTGTACTACAACATGTTTGTTAAATAAAATGCTATTCTACTCTCTTCTACTGCTGCAAGATGATGGCCATGTGAAGATGTTTGAAGATGCTAGTCTTCGATAGGACTAGGTCTTCTCCCTATTCTGGCATTTCTGCAGCCCAGTCCACATATACAGCCTTTTCTCCATTGATAATGTTGCATATGTAGTATAGATCCTTGCTTGCTGAGTACTTCGGATGAGTACTCACGGTTGCTTTACTTTCTCTTTTCCCCATATATCCCACATTGATGATACAAACAGACGATGGAGTCCAGGAGTCAGATGCCACCACCGGAGCCTACTACCAGGAGGGTCCAGAGGGTACTTACTACTGGATCGAGCCAGCTGACCAGGAGTAGGATCGGAGGCTCCCAGGCAGGAGGCCAACGCCTTTCGATCTAGTGTCGCTGTTTGTGCTAGCCTTCTTAAGGCATAACTTGTTTAACTATGTCTGTACTCGGATAATACTTGGATGACTGACTTATGTATTCGGATCTTCGGATCCCTGGTTTGTAATATTGTGGACCTCCGTTTAAATTGTGTTAGAGTTGTGTTGTGATATCTTCCCGTGAGTCCCTGTGCTTGATCGTACACGTTTGCGTGTATGATTAGTGTACGATTGAGTCGGGGGCGCCACATGTGACCACCCCATCTAACATTTTCATCACTCTGTTTTTGTTTCCTCATTGTTGCGTGCAGCCACCTAACATTGAAGCTTATGTTCTGCCAAGGCTAGAGATGCGCTTTGAAACTTTCAAAGAAGCAAAGAACTTCTACAACGTCTATGCAAAGCACGCGGGTTTTGCTGTCAGGGAAGGCTCCAAGGTTAACACCAGAGTCTACCTTTATTGCATGTGCTATGGAGTCTATGAATCGAAGGTGTCAGAAGCAAATAGACAGCAGAACAAGACCACAGCCAGGACTAACTGCGGGGCTAAAATGAGGCTGAAGAGGGAAAAGGATGGAACACTTGTCGTAAAAGAGATATGCTGGGAACACAACCACAGGCTACAGCTCTCCCCCCAAATGCTTGTCTTTTTGCACTCCCACAAAAACTTTGACAAAACAATCTTGGAGTACGTCAAGTACCTGCAGTTCAAAGGCATTGAACACGCGCAAATCATGAGCATACTGGGCGGCGATGACCCCGGTAGCTACTTCCTCGAAATGAATGCCAAAGACCTGATTAACATGTAAGTACAAACTTGTTCTCCTCCCAGAAACCCCCTCCGTCTTTTTTCCTCTGTCAGTACAAACATATTACGCAACGCATGACCTGATGCCAGTTCAACATGCATTTTTGAATGACTGTTCATTTTTAATATGCTGCAAAGCAAAGAATTCAAGGATGGATGATGTGGACGATGTCCTAAAGACTGTAAACTTCTTTAGGGAGATGAAAGCGATAAACAAGGAATTCTTCTGCGACATACAACTTGATGAGTCCGACAGAGTGAAGAACATATTCTGGGCGAACGCAAGTTGCCGAGGGGCATATCAAGACTTTGGTAACTGCGTAACATTTGACACCACATATAAGACCAACAAGTACCATATGCCACTTGGGGTGTTTGTGGGTACTAACAACCACTTACAGACTACATTCTTTGCTTTTGCCCTGATAAGAGATGAGGATGCAGATTCATTCAGATGGCTGTTCAAAACATTTTTAAGGTGCATGAGAGGGAAGGCTCCTACATGCATCCTCATAGGTACAACCGCCAACCCCCCCCCCCCCCCCAAAAAGGAAAATAACACAGTAAAATTGTTGTGTCAGTTCTATTTGTATATATGCACTACCATCTGCTGACCACTCCACGTCTCTTTTCTCATTACCAGACCAGTGTCCGGCAATGGCTTTGGCGATCCCAGATGCTTTTGGGGACACAGTACACAAGCTATGCCGTTGGCACATTGTGAAGAAGTACAGGGAACACCTCGCATACCTATACAACCTCCACGAAGACTTTAAGGATGAATTCACAGCAATCCTCAACTGGCCCCTCATGCCAACTGAGTTTGAGGCTGCCTGGAAAGCACTCATGGATAAGTACAACCTCCATGATGATGCCACGATGATCGCAATGTGGAACAAGTGCGAGAAATGGATATCAGCTTACTTCAAAGAAATTTTCTGTGCCAAAATGACATCCACACAACGGAGTGAGAGCATGAACTATGTGCTCAAGAAGAACTTCGTAAGTGAGAGACAAAACCTGCACCGATTTGTCAGCCAGGTAAACTCCTGCGTCAAAACCAGGAGGCAGGCAGAGAACCAGGAGACAATGGGTAACCGGGTATAGCTCTATCACCTGTCGTAAGACAAATAACATGCTTACTAAAGTAAATCTTTCTTAGTTAGACAAGTTTTTGCTGCGAGAAAACTAATAATTTGTTCATCACTCTTGCTTGTGCAGAAGGAACAAAACACGCTGACCTACTATAGGTTTGACACTCAGATGGCAAAGCTTTACTCACGAGCTATGTACAGCGAGATCAGAAAAAGGCTAAAACTGAGCACCCTATTCACGGTGACAGTGATGGAAGAGCCCACAAAGTACCTTGTGCGCTACAACAAACCGCAAAAACTGTTTGCGTGATCTCAGCACGCATTCCAGGTGGTTGCAGACCCCGTGGGAGAAATATTTGACTGCGAGTGCAAGCTGTGGGACCACACAGGTGAGGACTAAAAAAAGATGTTACATACTGTAGTACTTTTTTTTGCAAAGTTTTTGTTCGAATGAAATGAAAGAAAACATGCACCTCTTCCAAAAAAAACAGGTATTTTCTGCCTGCATGTCCTGTGCATGATGCAAACAATTAAGGCTGACAGCATTCCAGAGAAATACATCCTCAGGAGATACACCAAATGCCCGAACATCCAGCCAACATTCAATAGAAATGACTTGAGGACAGTAGCGTCAAACAAGGCCTCCCAATACTGCATTGAAAGCGCACTGCTGCAGCTGAACATGAGGGTGCATAGAAAAAGCTTGAGAAGCCAAGAGCAAATGGCGAGGTCACGAGTCGTCATGGAAAGATGATACGTCTCCAACGTATCTATAATTTTTTATTGTTCCATGCTATTATATTATCTATCTTGGATGTTTTATATGCATTTATATGCAATTTTATATGATTTTTGGGACTAACCTATTAACCTAGAGCCCAGTGCCAATTTCTGTTTTTTCCTTGTTTTTTAGTTTTACAGAAAAGGAATATCAAACGGAGTCCAAATGACCTGAAAATTTACGGTGAATTTTTATGGACCAGAAGAAGCCCCCGAAGCAAAAGAGTTGGGCCAGAAGAGTCCCGAGGCCACCACAAGGGTGGAGGGCGCGCCCTCCGTCCTTGTCGTCGCCTCGTGGGCCCCTTGACTTGTCCCTGACGCCAACACCTCCTATAAATCCCAAAACCTCTAGAACATAACCTAGATCGGGAGTTCCGCCGCCGCAAGCCTCTGTAGCCACCAAAAACCAATCAGGACCTTGTTCCGGCACCCTGCCGGAGGGGGAAATCATCACCGGTGGCCATCTTCATCATCCCGGCGGTCTCCATGACGAGGAGGGAGTAGTTCACCCTCGGGGCTGAGGGTATGTACCAGTAGCTATGTGTTTGATCTCTCTCTCTCTCTCTCTCGTGTTCTTGATTTGGCACGATCTTGATGTACCGCGAGCTTTGCTATTATAGTTGGATCTTATGATGTTTCTCCCCCCTCTACCTTCTTGTAATGAATTGAGTTTTCCCTTTGAAGTTATCTTATCGGATTGAGTCTTTAAGGATTTGAGAACACTTGATGTATGTCTTGCATGTGTTTATCTGTGGTGACAATGGGATATTCACGTGATCCACTTGATGTATGTTTTGGTGATCAACTTGCGGGTTCTGTGACCTTGTGAACTTATGCATAGGGGTTGGCACACATTTTCGTCTTGACTCTCCGGTAGAAACTTTGGGGCACTCTTTGAAGTTCTTTGTGTTGGTTTGAATAGATGAATCTGAGATTGTGTGATGCATATCGTATAATCAAACCCGCGGATACTTGTGGTGACATTGGAGTATCTAGGTGACATTAGGGTTTTGGTTGATGTGTGTCTTAAGGTGTTATTTTAGTATGAACTCTAGGGCTGTTTGTAACACTTATAGGAATAGCCCAATAGATCGATCAGAAAGAATAACTTTGAGGTGGTTTCGTACCCTACAATAATCTCTTCGTTTGTTCTCCGCTATTAGTGACTTTGGTGTGACTCTTCGTTGCATGTTGAGGGATTGTTATATGATCAAATTATGTTATCATTGTTGAGAGAACTTGCACTAGTGAAAGTATGAACCCTAGGCCTTGTTTCCAAGCATTGCAATACCGTTTTTGCTCACTTTTACTACTAGTTACCTTGCTGTTTTTTATATTTTCAGATTACAAAAACCTATATCTACTATCCATATTGCACTTGTGTCACCATCTCTTCGCCGAACTAGTGCACCCATACAATTTACCATTGTATTGGGTGTGTTGGGGACACAAGAGACTCTTTGTTATTTGGTTGCAGGGTTGTTTGAGAGAGACCATCTTCATCCTACGCCTCCCACGGATTGATAAACCTTAGGTCATCCACCTGAGGGAAATTTGCTACTGTCCTACAAAACTCTGCGCTTGGAGGCCCAACACGAGTCTACAAGAAGAAGGTTGCGTAGTAGACATCAAGCTCTTTTCTGGCGCCGTTGCCGGGGAGGTGAGTGCTTGAAGGTATATCTTTAGATCTTGCAATTGAATATTTTAGTTTCTTGTTTTATCACTAGTTAGTCTATAAAAGAAAACTACAAAAAAATGGAATTTAGGTTGCCTCATATGCTTCATCTTTTTAATGTTTTTCGTGAAAATAAGGATTCCGATAATTGTGCCAAAGTATTAGAAGAAGAATGCAATAAAATGTTTGGCACTAAATCTTTGAATGATAAGCATGATTGCAATGTTGTTGGTATGAATTCTTTGAATATCCATGATGTTAATGATATGCAAAGCTACAAGCTTGGGGATGCTATGTTTGATGAAGATGATATTTTTAGTCCCCCAAGTTTTGATGAGCAAAATTATTATGATGATAGCATGCCTCCTATTTATGATGATTATATTGATGAAAGTGGGTTTGGAAGAGTGTCAACTCTAGGTAATGATCCCACTATTTTGGAGGGTGTTGAATCTTTTCACAATATTGATAAAAGTGGATTTGGAGAGGTCATGACTTTATTTAGTGATGAATCCACTATTTTGGAAGAGGTTCCAATTGATTATGAGAACAAAGTTGCTATCTATGATGATTATTGTGATGACATGTATGCTATAAAGAATAATGATAACCATGAAACTTGTCATCATGATTTTAATTTTCAATTGGATTATGCCTCACATGATAGTTATTTTGTTGAGTTTGCTCCCACTACTATTCATGAGAAGAAATTTGCTTATGTGGAGAGTAATAAAGTTTCTATGCTTGTGGCTCATGAAAAGAATGCTTTATGTGATGGTTATATTGTTGAATTCATTCATGATGCTACTGAAAATTATTATGAGGGAGGAGTATATGCTTGTAGGAATTGCAATAATATCAAGTTTCCTCCCTATGTGCTTAAAATCTTGAAGTTTTGCTTGTTTTACCTTCCTATGCTAGTTGATTCTTGTTCCCATAAGTTGTTTGCTCACAAAATCCCTAGGCATAGGAAGTGGGTTAGACTTAAATGTGCTAGTCATATACTTTCAAAGATAATGTTGATATAAACAATCCTTTCAAAAAACAAAAATTATTTTAAAAGATTAGCATGACACACATAGTCTGAACTTGTATTTGGTAAGTTCAATTACACTTCAATCACCAGTCCAAGTACCCACAGTGGAGGAGTACAAAGCGCCATCATCACCGACCCTAACACGTGCAAGTGGGATAAGCAGCTGATAAGTACAGCTTGACAAGACGGATCAGTGCGAGAGTAAAAAACCCTGAGTATAAGACTTCAGTGTAAAAACAAGACTTAACCTCCACACTGAAAAACATCACAAAGTATACGTCACTTAAACAGTACAAAATGCCATCATCACCGACCCTGAGACGTGCAAGTGGGATAAGCAGCTGATAAGTACAGCTTGACAAGACTAGTCAGTGCGACCAGTAAATACCCTGGCAAAGAAATTGGCTTGGACGGTTGGTTCTTCCAGGCCACCGCCCGCGCCACCCAATGGGCCGTTGCCACGACGGACTGCAACGGCGACCCCACGACCACTACCCCCACTTCCTATTTTGTTTATCCATCATTTGAAGTTGAAGTAGGTTGTGAATGATGTAACACCCCCAGTGGTTAGCTACAGTGATCACCCTTTTGATTATGCCATGTCATCATGATTATCAGCGCCCTGTCATCATCTGCATCCATTTTGCATTCAGCTCCTAACTAAAATTTCAAATTAAAACTAAAGTGGAAAATAAAAGTTGTCCAAACCTGAAAACTAAAATGTGCCTCATGTTGCAAATATTCCCAAAGCATTTATAAAAATGATTGTAACATTTAATGGAGTTGGAAAAGGACTCAAACATCAAGGAACAGCAGCAAAACAGCACTATTAAATCCTTTTCAAATTAAATAAAATCCAAATAAAAAGATATGGACACCAAACCAATTTCTAGCAGTGACTAATGTTGCACTGTAATTTATGGACCAGTTTATATATTTTATAAAATTCATTTGGGTGCCTAACTATTTGCAAAACAAAGAAAAGAGAAAAAGAAAAGAAAATAAAACAAACAAACAAAAAAATAAAAACAAAACCCCAGCCCACTAACCCAGTTGGGCCGAAGCCCACCTAACTACTCCTACTTAGCCCCCCCCCCTCTCAGCTAACTCAGCCCAACCACCCCCGATCCCTACTCCCCCCCCCCCCCCGCAGCCCACCTCCCTCCCCCGATCCAAAGTGAATCGGGATCGGGAGGCCGCTCCCGCGCCGACCGGCCGACCCTGACGCCCCACCATCGCCGATCCTCCCCGTCGGAGGCCTTCACCACCGCCAAGCTCGGCCGCTGCCTCGCCTCCTCCTCCCCGAGCGGCGCCGCCCACCGGCCACCCCACCTCGCCGGCAACCCACCGTCGCCGGCCCCGCCGCCGCCCAGCCTCGCCCCGACTCGGCCCCCTGCGCCGGCCGCCGCCCGCGCCCTTGCCGCACCCCGCTCCAGCCGCGCCCGGTCCCTCCCCGGCCGCTGGCGCGCGCCTCGACCGCCGCCTGGTCCACTCCGCCAGCGCCGCTCGCCGCCGCCGGCCGTCCTCGCCGCGCTCTCCTCTGGCCGCGGCCGGCCCTCTCTGTCGTGCGCGCGCGTTGACCTGCCGCGCCCGGACGTGTCCGGCCCCGAACGGGCACAGCCCGGACGTGTCTGGCTGTGCCACTGACCAGTGGGCCAGCCCCTGTTTAAAAAGAAAAAAAGGAAAATAATTAATTAATGAATAATTAAATTAATTAATTAATTAGTTAAGTAATTAATTAAGTTAATTAACTCTCTTAGTCTAAACTAATTAGTTTAGTTAACTTAATTAGCTGTTAAAATGTTAATTAGGTTAGAGACAATGACAGTGGGACCACTGGTCAATTTGACCAGTCAACCCTGTTGACTGTTGACTGAATTAATAATAAATCATAAAATGCATTAAAATTTCAATAAACCATATTAAATAATCCGTAACCCGGATTGAAAAACTTTGTACATGAAAGTTGCTCAGAATTTCGAGACGAATCCGAATACGCAGTCCGTTCGTCCGTCACACGTCCCTAACTACCCGAACATGGAACCGTTCCCCTCCGGTCATCTGTCTGACAAATGTCCGGAACCGGGAAAACATTCCCGGATGGATTCCCCCTTCCTCGGTGACGTGCAACCATACGTTAGGACACACCCGGCACTGCATATTGTCATGTCGTATATTGTGTTGTTCATGTTTGCTGCGTATTTATACTGTTTCCTCCCCCTTTTCTCTCTCGTTAGACCCTGACGCAGTTCCCGGTACCGCCGCAGCTCCGGAGCCCGAAGACACCATTGACAACCTTGCCCTTGCCGCCGAGCAACCAGGCAAGCCCCCCCCCCCTTGAGCATACCGATATCGCCCATTCTAATTTCTCATGCTTGCATTAGAATTGCTGCTGCTACTGCTTTACCTATTCTGATGCATAGCCTATTTATTGTAACCTGATGTTGATAATTACATGCATATCCTAAACTGCTTAGTATAGGCTGGGTAGAGACCTATCAGTGACCCCACTAGTCCCGACCGCCCCGCTGGATTATCAGAAGACCTGATCAACGGGATTGAAGACCAGGCCCCGACACCGCACATCACCCCCCCCCCTTAGTTGTAACGACACTGCAGCGTTACTATCGAGTGCCGAGGGTGAAACCTCTTGTAGCACTTCTGATGTTAACTCTGTAGAGTAGCTATTTGGTCATGGTCATCGAGGGTGATTCCTCCTTCACCACTTCCGGTAACGACGTTGTCGTGCAACACATCAAGTGTGAACCCATCGAGGGTGATTCCTCCGAGTTCTCCTTAACGGATACATCGAGTGGGAATTCAACGAGGGTGATACCTCGTATTCCTCTGATGTTATGGACACACGGATACCTGGACTTTACACTGTTACTTGGATAGGCGGGTCGACCCTGAGGGGTACCCGCGTGCGCCTGAGAGGCGGGTGTTGTGAAGACGGGTTGCCTGTGTGGTGCTCGAGTGAGAATACGAGGCGTGGCCGGGCATTCTTGGCCCTTGCCGCAAGTCCTCGAGACGGGGCGACGGGGTCACATCTTTCGTGAGTCTCTGCTCATTACCGCAAGCCCAAGGTACTAGCGATTTGGATATTTGATCCGAGTAGGCCTCTGGCCTGATAGCACTAACCATCACGTGGGCATAGTATGGGCGTTCTGCATCGTAGCATCAGCCGACAGTTCTGTCAGACGTCCAGTTCAGCATTGTGGCCGGGTCGGATCGTGCCGTTGGCGCTGGTATCCACCCTGCTCGCAACGACCCGGAGTGCGCAGGGCGACGGCCCAAGACCCCTGAGCGCTTAGGATGTAGACCGGCGGGGACCTCTCTGCTGAGCTCTAGGTAGGGTTGCGGTGTGTCGTTTGGCCGAGGCCGGGCATGACCCAGGAAAGTGTGTCCGGCCGGAGTTAATCGAGCGTGTTGGGTAAGTTGGTGCACCCCTGCATGGAAGAAAACTTCTATCGATAGCCTGTCCTACGGTAACGGACACTCGGAGTTGTATCCTGATTAATAAAATTAGAACTGGATACTTGGATACTATGGCTCTGGGATTGCTTCTCGCAGGGAGTCGAGAAGGGATCTCCGGACGAGGTTGATGACTGTATGGCTCTGGGATTGCTTTCTCGCAGGGAGTCGAGAAAGGATCTCTGGGTGAGGTTGAGACATAATGATACTGCTACATTATATGGTACTGTCTACACTCTTCTAATGCCGCAAGACCTCTGAAGATGCTTGTCTTCGATAGGACTAGGCCTCCTCTCTATTCTGGCATTTCTGCAGCCTAGTCCACATATACAGCCTCCCTTTGAAAATGTTGCATATGTAGTGTAGATCCTTGCTTGCTGAGTACTTCTGAGTACTCACGGTTGCTTTGTTTTCCTTTTCTCCCCATATCAGTTTGTCGTGACCAAGATGACGGAGCCCCAGATACAGCTGCCCCCGCTGACGACCGTTACTACTACCACCTCGAGGGTGTTACTTCTACAAGTTGGCCGAAGACCAGGAGTAGGATCGGAGGGTCCCAGGCAGGAGGCCTACGCCTTTCGATCGTAGTGTTTTATTTTTGCCCCGCCTTTCTAAAGGCCTTTCTGTTTCTGTTTCATATCTGTACTCAGATATCTGATGCTTCCGCTGACGCTTGTACGCAAGCTTATGTATTCGAGCCCTCGAGGCCCCTGGCTTGTAATATAAAGCTTGTATGACTTTACTTATGTTTTAGAGTTGTGTTGTGATATCTTCCCGTGAGTCCTTAGGCTTGATCGTGTGCATTTGCATGTATGATTAGTGCACGATTGAGCTGGGGGCGTCACAAGTTGGTATCAGAGCCGATTGCCTGTAGGAACCCCCCTTTCCAGCTCCTTGGCCGAAGTTGAGTCTAGTGGTCCAAAACTGTTTTACTAACTTGGCTGTGTGGCTTACGGGCCCACGTCGCCAATTGGGTGGTATTAGGATCTTTTATTCCTTGTCTATACTCTGGGACTCTGATCTCTCTTCTACTCGAGTTAAAATTTTACTAACTCCAACCTTTGGTTCTCGTAATCACATCCACCCGGAGTTCTGAAAATTTCCCCCCTTCCTTCAAGATTGCGGGCCAGGTTCTGCTTGCAGGATCCTCTTATCGAGGGCACCCTGTTTTGTCACCTATAGATTCCTCGCTCCAATAGTTTTCTTCGACGTTGATGTAGCCTTTGCTATGTCTCGTTGTGTACTTCCATACCACGTGCCTGCGCGCCGCCTAGTTGTCTAGCCTTCCCCTTTCAGCTGTCGTATTGACGGATGCTAACCGAGGCTATGTTTGGCTTTGAATGTCTGGTGCGAATATGATGAAGTATCTATTGCACTTCCTTCTGTTGTGCGTGTTACTTCATGAATCATTCCATACACCTGCAGTTTTTCTTGCTAAACTGCCCCTGTTGATTTGGCAGGATGGCTGACGATCCTCCACCTCCACCCTATATTGCCGCAATGATGCAGCAGTTTGAATTGAACTGTCAGCTCAACGAGAGTCTGGTAAGACGTTTGGAACGCAACGAGGCTCGTTAGGAGCCTGGACCGACTTCGCTGCCAGAATTTGTGTGCCTCAACCCGTCCGTTTTCCGCAACTCCACCAATCCTATGGATGCTGATGATTGGCTTCGTGACATCCTGTTTGAGATGGAGTCAGCTAATGTTGCCCCTGACAGTTACATCACCTTTGCGACATTCCACTTGAAGGGTCCCGCTACTCAATGGTGGGAAAGCCACAAGGGTATGTTGCCTGCTGAAACTGTAACCACTTGGCAGGAATTTCAGTCAGCTTTTCATGCACGTTACATTCCTCAAGGTCTGATGGACCAGAAGAAGCAGGAGTTCCGTAAACTCTCTCAGGGTAAAATGACTGTGGATGAATATCAGAGGAAATTCCTTGAATTATCCCGCTATGCTGCGGATGACGTCGACACCGACACTCGCAAGCAGGAGAAATTCCGTGAAGGACTACGTACTGATATAAAACTTGCACTTGCTGTCCATGATTTCACAGATTTCGCAATGCTTGTCAGCAAATCTTTCCAAGTTGAAACAGCTCTGACTGAGTACCAGGAGTCGCTCAAGCGCACTCATGAAGCTGACTCAACCACGGGTCAGCCTGTTCAGAAACATCGAGTCTGGATCCCACACAATGTTCATCATCGGCCTGCTCCAACACCAAGGCCGTCTTATGTTGCACCTCGCCTGCCTCCACCGCCAAGACAGCTTACGGTTCATGATGGACCGCCTGATGCTATGGCTTCCCCTCAAGTTGCGCCATGTCCTCCTAATGGTCACAAGAAGAATTGTTGAAACCGCCTCAGAAACCGTAATGTCATACCATCTACTGTTGTACTTGGCCATGCCAATCACATCAATGCTGAAAAGGCTCAGAAGGAACCGACTATCATGCTGGGAACACTCTCTGTGAATTCAGTGCCAGCTTCTGTTTTGTTTGATTCAGGTGCATCACATTCCTTCGTGTCCCAGCAATTTGCACAACTGCATGGGTTAGCTATGAGCTCATTACCCACTCCTTTAGAAATCATCACTCCCCGTTCCCGGTGGCAAACCAAAATGGTAAGTCACAACAATCAGATCAGAATTGAAGGGTTGATGTTCTCTGCTTCCCTTATTGCTCTTGGACCTTCCGACATAGACATCATTCTCGGTATGGACTGGTTGACAACCCATAATGCTTTGATTGGCTGTGCTACTAAGACAGTCCAGCTCACACACCCTTCTGGTCAGGTGATCAATTACTCAGCCCGAATAGCGCAGGATGCTGAGAGCCAGATATATGTTCTGAATGCATTGAATGCTTTACCTCTTGAAGGCATCGAGAATGTTCCAGTTGTTCGTGATTTTCAAGACGTCTTTCCAGAAGAACTTCCAGGAATACCCCCTGCTAGAGCTGTCGAGTTTGTCATCGACTTGAAACCAGGCACAACTCCTATTGCGAAGCGTCCTTATAAAATGCCTCCGCACCACCTTCTTGAGCTTAAGGAAGAAATCGACACATCACTTAAGAAAGGTTTCATCCGCCCCAGTTCCTCTGCTTGGGGAGCACCTTCACTCTTCGTTAAGAAGAAGGATGGAACTAACCGATTGGTTCAGGATTACCGACCTATCAACCAAGCAACAATTCAGAACAAGTATCCGCTTCCCAGAATCAACGATCTGTATGATCAACTTGCTGGTTCCTCAGTATTCTCTAAGCTTGATTTGAGATTGGGATACCATCAGATCCGTGTTCGTGAAGAGGATATTCCCAAGACAACATTCGTTACCCGCTATGGTTCTTATGAGTACACTGTCATGTCATTTGGCTTAACAAATGCTCCAGCCACATTCTCCCGTCTGATGAATTATATATTCATGGATTACCTCGACAAGTTCGTCATGGTATATCTAGATGATATTCTGGTTTATTCAAAGAATGAAGAAGAACATGCCGAACACCTCCGTCTTGTACTAGAAAGGCTCCGACAACACCAGTTGTATGCCAAGTATTCCAAATGTGAATTCTGGCTTTCTGAAGTAACTTACCTTGGTCATGTGATTTCCAAGGATGGAATTGCTGTTAACCCGGAACGAGTCCAGGCTATTCTTGACTGGACTCCTCCGAAGAACGTCAAGCAAGTGAGAAGTTTTCTCGGCCTTGCAAGCTACTGCCGTCGATTTGTCGAGAACTTTTCCAAGATTGCGAAGCCCCTGACTGATCTGCTTCACAAGGGCGTTAAATTTGAATGGACAGAAAAATGTCAGGAAAGTTTTCAAACACTCAAAGACAAACTGACATCTGCCCCAGTACTTGCTCCTCCAGATTCCCGGAAAGATTTTGTGATCTATTGTGACGCATCCCGTGAAGGATTAGGCTGTGTCCTAATGCAAGAGCGTAAGGTGATTGCCTATGGCTCTCGTCAGTTGCGCCCACATGAAGAGAACTATCCGGTACATGATTTAGAACTAGCTGATGTCATCTATGCACTGCAGTTGTGGCGACATTACCTTCTCGGTAATCATTGCGAGATATACACGGATCATAAAAGTCTGAAGTACTTGTTTACTCAACCATCTCTAAACCTCCGTCAGCAAAGATGGATGGAGGCCATTGCGGACTATGATTTGGGTATTTCCTATACCCCTGGCAAGGCTAACGTGATGGCTGATGCCTTAAGCCGCAAGTCCTATTGCGACAACCTCATGGTTAGGCGAGCTCAACCTCGTCTTTTTGAAGAACTGTGCAAGCTGAATCTGTGTATTGTTCCACAGGGTTCTCTTATTAACCTTGTGATACAACCAGATCTCGAGAAAGCTGTTAAGAATGCGCAAGCTAAAGGTGCTAAAATTGATCTGATGAAGAAAAATCTTCACCTTGAAAAGTACAGGGATTTCTCGCTGTCTGAAGATGGAACCTTGTATTTCAGAAACCGCATTGTGGTACCTCGCTTCGAACTCATGACTGACAAGGTCATGAAGGAAGCACATGATACACCGCTGTCTATTCATCCGGGTAGCACCAAGATGTATCGTGATCTCCGTCAAAGGTACTGGTGGTCTAGAATGAAGCAGGATATTGCTCGATATGTTGCTGAATGTGATGTGTGTCGTCGCGTTAAAGCAGAACATCAGAAGCCTGCTGGAATTCTGCAACCACTTCCTATTCCTCTATGGAAATGGGATAAGGTTCAGATGGATTTCATTACTGGCCTTCCCAGGTCACAGAAGGGTCACGATGCTATTCTTGTCGTCGTCGACCAACTCTCTAAGGTTGCACACTTTCTGCCTGTCAAAGAGACTATCACTGCTAGCCAGTTAGCAGAGTTGTATATCTCTAGAATTGTATCACTCCACGGTATTCCGAAGGAGATTAGTTCGGACCGTGGCAGTCTTTTCACTTCCAAATTCTAGGAAAGCTTCCAAACAGCTATGGGAACTCATATTACCTGGAGTTCAGCTTATCACCCCCAATCCCAAGGCTAAGTCGAGCGAGTCAATCAAGTGCTTGAAGACATGCTTCGGGCTTGTGTTATATCGTTTGGCAAGAAGTGGGAAGAATCTCTCCCGTATGCCGAGTTCTCTTATAACAATAGCTATCAAGCCAATTTGAAAATGGCCCCCTTCGAAGTTCTATATGGACGTAAGTGTCGAACCCCTCTGAATTGGTCAGAAACTGGGGAACGACCGCTCGTGGGTCCGGATATTATTCAACACGCCGAAGAGCAAGTCCGTATTGTCCGGGAAAATCTCAAGGCGGCTCAGGACCGCCAGAAGAGCAACTATGATCGCAAACGATGGGGTTTGACTTATCAACCTGGTGATCAGGCTTATCTGCGAGTCACCCCGATGAAAGGAACTCACCGTTTCGGAATCAAGGGCAAACTAGCTCCATGCTACATTGGTCCTTTCCGCATTGTTGCAAGAGGTGGTCAGGTGGCATATAAATTGGAGTTGCCGCCGCAATTCTCTCATATCCACGACGTATTCCATGTGTCGCAGCTTCGTAAATGCTTCAAGGAATCTCCGCACCGAGCTGTGGATCACGAGATGCTCGAATTGCATGATGATCTTTCTTATAAGGAGCATCCGATCCGCATTCTCGATGAAGCTGAACGTCGGACCCGTTAGAAGGTTACCAAGTTCCTCAAGGTGCAGTGGTCAAATCATACTGAAGGAGAAGCCACTTGGGAACGCGAGGATAATCTTCGTGCGGAATATCCCGAACTTTTTCCTTCTACCTCTTAATTCTCGGGACGAGAATTCTTGTTAGTGGAGGAGACTTGTAACACCCCCAGTGGTTAGCTACAGTGATCACCCTTTTGATTATGCCATGTCATCATGATTATCAGCGCCCTGTCATCATCTGCATCCATTTTGCATTCAGCTCCTAACTAAAATTTCAAATTAAAACTAAAGTGGAAAATAAAAGTTGTCTAAACCTGAAAACTAAAATGTGCCTCATGTTGCAAATATTCCCAAAGCATTTATAAAAATGATTGTAACATTTAATGGAGTTGGAAAAGGACTCAAACATCAAGGAACAGCAGCAAAACAGCACTATTAAATCCTTTTCAAATTAAATAAAATCCAAATAAAAAGATATGGACACCAAACCAATTTCTAGCAGTGACTAATGTTGCACTGTAATTTATGGACCAGTTTATATATTTTATAAAATTCATTTGGGTGCCTAACTATTTGCAAAACAGAGAAAAGGGAAAAAGAAAAGAAAATAAAACAAACAAAAAAAATAAAAACAAAACCCCAGCCCACTAACCCAGCTGGGCCGAAGCCCACCTAACTACTCCTACTTAGCCCCCCCCCTCCAGCTGACCTAGCCCAAACCACCCCGATCCCCCACTCCCCACCCCCCCCCGCAGCCCACCTCCCTCCCTCGATCCATAGTGGATCGGGATCGGGAGGCCGCTCCCGCGCCGACCGGCCGACCCCGACGCCCCACCGTCGCCGGTCCTCCCCGCCAGAGGCCTTCACCGCCGCCAAGCTCAGCCGCTGCCTCGCCTCCTCCTCCCCGAGCGGCGCCGCCCACCGGCCACCCC
This sequence comes from Thinopyrum elongatum, assembly GCA_011799875.1. NCBI lineage: Eukaryota > Viridiplantae > Streptophyta > Magnoliopsida > Poales > Poaceae > Thinopyrum > Thinopyrum elongatum. Next base: position 32,921,904 of record CM022300.1, on the reverse strand, counting down.
ACCTCGCCGGCAACCCACCGTCGCCGCCCCACGTCGCCCGTCGCCGGCCCCGCCGCCATCTCCATCGCCGCTGTCCAGCCTCGCCCCGACTCGCCCCCCCATGTGAGCCTCCCCCGTCGCCCCTGGTCACCCCCCCGCGCTGCTCACGTGCGTCGCCGCGCCGGCCGCGCCTGGCGCGTGCTCTGGCTCCGCGGCCCGCGCCCGCGCCGCCCGCCGCCCGCGCCCTTGCCGCACCCTGCTCCGGCCGCGCCCGGCCCCTCCCCGGCCGCCGGCGCGCGCCTCGACCGCCGCCTGCTCCACTCCCCCAACGCCGCTCGCCGCCATCGGCCGTCCTCACCGCGCTCGCCTCTGGCCGCGGCCGGCCCTCTCTGTCGTGCGCGCGCGCGTTGACGCGCTGCGCCCGGACGTGTCCGGCTGTGCCACTGACCAGTGGGCCAGCCCCTGTTTAAAAAGAAAAAAAAGGAAAATAAATAATAAATGAATAATTTAATTAATTAATTAATTAGTTAAGTAATTAGTTAAGTTAATTAACTCTCTTAGTCTAAACTAATTAGTTTAGTTAACTTAATTAGCTGTTAAAATGTTAATTAGGTTAGAGACAATGACAGTGGGACCACTGGTCAATTTGACCAGTCAACCCTGTTGACTGTTGACTGAATTAATAATAAATCATAAAATGCATTAAAATTTCAATAAACCATATTAAATAATCCGTAACCCGGATTGAAAAACTTTGTACATGAAAGTTGCTCAGAATTTCGAGACGAATCCGAATACGCAGTCCGTTCGTCCGTCACACGTCCCTAACTACCCGAACATGGAACCGTTCCCCTCCGGTCATCTGTCTGACAAATGTCCGGAACCGGGAAAACATTCCCGGATGGATTCCCCCTTCCTCGGTGACGTGCAACCATACGTTAGGACACACCCGGCACTGCATATTGTCATGTCGTATATTGTGTTGTTCATGTTTGCTGTGTATTTATACTATTTCCTCCCCCTTTTCTCTCTCGTTAGACCCCGACGCAGTTCCCGGTATCACCGCAGCTCCGGAGCCCGAAGACACCATTGACAACCTTGCCCTTGCCGCCGAGCAACCAGGCAAGCCCCCCCCCTTGAGCATATCGATATCGCCCATTCTAATTTCTCATGCTTGCATTAGAATTGCTGCTGCTACTGCTTTACCTATTCTGATGCATAGCCTGTTTATTGTAACCTGCTGTTGATAATTACATGCATATCCTAAACTGCTTAGTATAAGCTGGGTAGAGACCTATCAGTGACCCCACTAGTCCCGACCGCCCCGCTGGATTATCAGAAGACCCGATCAACGGGATTGAAGACCAGGCCCCGACACCGCACATCACCCCCCCTTAGTTGTAACGACACTGCAGCGTTACTATCGAGTGCCGAGGGTGAAACCTCTTGTAGCACTTCTGATGTTAACTCTGTAGAGTAGCTATTTGGTCATGGTCATCGAGGGTGATTCCTCCTTCACCACTTCCGGTAACGACGTTGTCGTGCAACACATCAAGTGTGAACCCATCGAGGGTGATTCCTCCGAGTTCTCCTTGACGGATACATCGAGTGGGAATTCAACGAGGGTGATACCTCGTATTCCTCTGATGTTATGGACACACGGATACCTGGACTTTACACTGTTACTTGGATAGGCGGGTCGACCCTGAGGGGTACCCGCGTGCGCCTGAGAGGCGAGTGTTGTGAAGACGGGTTGCCTGTGTGGTGCCCGAGTGAGAATACGAGGCGTGGCCGGGCATTCTTGGCCCTTGCCGCAAGTCCTCGAGATGGGGCGATGGAGTCACATCTTTCGTGAGTCTCTGCTCGTTACCGCAAGCCCAAGGTACTAGCGATTTGGATATTTGATCCGAGCAGGCCTCTGGCCTGATAGCACTAACCATCACGTGGGCATAGTATGGGCGTTCTGCATCGTAGCATCAGCCGACAGTTCTGTCAGACGTCCAGTTCAGCATTGTGGCCGGGTCGGATCGTGCCGTTGCACTGGTATCCACCCTGCTCGCAACGACCCGGAGTGCACAGGGCGACGGCCCAAGACCCCTGAGCGCTTAGGATGTAGACCAGCGGGGACCTCTCTGCTGAGCTCTAGGTAGGGTTGCGGTGTGTCGTTTGGCCGAGGCCGGGCATGACCCAGGAAAGTGTGTCCGGCCGGAGTTAATCGAGCGTGTTGGGTAAGTTGGTGCACCCCTGCAGGGAAGAAAACTTCTATCGATAGCCTGTCCTACGGTAACGGACACTCGGAGTTGTATCCTGATTGATACAATTAGAACTGGATACTTGGATACTATGGCTCTGGGATTGCTTCTCGCAGGGAGTCGAGAAGGGATCTCCGGACGAGGTTGATGACTGTATGGCTCTGGGATTGCTTTCTCGCAGGGAGTCGAGAAAGGATCTCTGGGTGAGGTTGAGACATAATGATACTGCTACATTATATGGTACTGTCTACACTCTTCTAATGCTGCAAGACCTCTGAAGATGCTAGTCTTCGATAGGACTAGGCCTCCTCTCTATTCTAGCATTTTTGCAGCCCAGTCCACATATACAGCCTCCCTTTGAAAATGTTGCATATGTAGTGTAGATCCTTGCTTGCTGAGTACTTCTGAGTACTCACGGTTGCTTTGTTTTCCTTTTCTCCCCATATCAGTTTGTCGTGACCAAGATGACGGAGCCCCGGATATAGCTGCCCCCGCTGACGACCGTTACTACTACCACCTCGAGGGTGTTACTTCTACAAGTTGGCCGAAGACCAGGAGTAGGATCGGAGGGTCCCAGGCAGGAGGCCTACGCCTTTCGATCGTAGTGTTTTATTTTTGCCCCGCCTTTCTAAAGGCCTTTCTGTTTTTTTTTCATATCTGTACTCAGATATCTGATGCTTCCACTGACGCTTGTACGCAAGCTTATGTATTCGAGCCCTCGAGGCCCCTGGCTTGTAATATAAAGCTTATATGACTTTACTTATGTTTTAGAGTTGTGTTGTGATATCTTCCTGTGAGTCCTTAGGCTTGATCGTGTGCATTTGCGTGTATGATTAGTGCACGATTGAGCTGGGGGCGTCACAAATGAAACTTTGTGGCTGCTATGCAGCACTAGTCATGGAGCAACAAATCACACATGGATATTTTCACAAAAATAGTGGCAGACTAAGGACAACAGCAAATAGTAGCCTTGGACGCTCAGTACAGCTTAGTCCTGTACGGTAGTACTATCGCACTAAAAATCAGTTTTTAGTTTCAGAAGAGCACTAAAAAGACTAAGTTGCAGCCGAGGACAACATTCAGTACTAACAGCATCATGCTTATAGTCGTTGGAAAATTACTAAGTACTCCAACAGGAAAAGCCAAGAACCATCAGTACGTATTTCATAGTCGCTAGCATACTAGGAGTGAAAGTACTGGTACACTTGAACACACAGTACATCCATTCTACAAAAATAAAAAGGAACGGGAAGCCTCAGTTCGCATTCCCTAAAACAATGAGACACTAAGAATAACAGTGCTAGTACAATTGAAATCTCAGTACAACTTAGTTTATATGGCAAGTACTATGATGATACCAAATAATGCCTTGAGAATAACCACAACCTAGAAAAAAGAAGGCCAAAACTAAATCAAAAAAATATCAGTTCGACCAAGGAGAAAAATCACAAGAACCACAACACAAGCATCAGTCCACATTGACCAGTGAGGTACTAGTTTCAAACAACACAAAAATAAAATGATCACAGTGCTAGTACAATTGAAATATCAATACAACTTAGTTTATACGGTAAGTACTATGATGATACCAAATAATGAATTGAAAAAGAAGGCCAAGACTCAATCAAAAAGATTACAGTTCAACCAAGGACAAAAATTCACAAGAACAAACAACAGAAGCATCAGTCCACATTGACCCGTGAGGTACTAGTTTCAAACAACAACAAAAAATGATGACCGCCCAAGGACAGGCCAGCCACGCACAGGAGGATACACTTGGACTCGAGCCCACGGCGGAACCGTTGGCGAATCCATAGTAATCGAGACTGTGCGGGCCAGCCGTCAAGGGCCCATAGGTCATGGAACAGAGAGCGAGCGCCGTGTATAATCGCCCAGGTCAGTATACAGAGGAGTTCGACAAACAAGGCACGACAACGCTTATAAACCGGTCGAGAGCCCCCTCGACTAGCGAGGTGGGACTAGACTCAGAGCGCACGCACAACCAGCAGTCCACAGTCGCGCGCACGGGCCATTTGGGCCGGAAAAAGGGCCCAATACGACTGCTACTCCCTCCTCTCCAAACTCTTCTCACCCCACCCCATAAGGCCCGCTGAATAAAAACCAGAGCGCGTGGCAAAGAAATATAAACTAGTACAAAAAAGTTCGAAAACTGAATATAGAAAAGTTCAAATACGTGTTCGCAGGCAAAAAAAATCTAAATTAAAATATAAAAATAAAATAAATTTACCTCTTCAGCACAGATAAAAGGATTAAAAAATGCTACAAAAACAATGATACTTTGAAGTTCAACTAAATATGCTACAAAAATAATTATGAACTTAATAGGGCTACCTGTTAAATGTAGCTAATTTAAACCAGTGGTTTAACTTTTACTCTGAAGTTCAACTACTAAAATGCAAGAAGTTCAAACAAATATTTGCCTCTCAATTTTGCTAAATTTCTTATATTTAAATAAAATCTGGCTAGAGATCACGTAGCAATTTTGTCGTAGATAATCTCAATCCCAAAAAAACTTCAGTTCTAACACATTATATGACATCAGTTCTACATAACAAGAAAGGGTCACTCCACTCACGCTACATCCACAAATACTATTGTGACACCAATTTTAAATGCCTTATGCTGTATGAAATTACAATTCAGAACTCACAGAACTATACCATAAGTACAAGAAATGAGGGTACAAAAACTATAAAAGGTCCAACTTAGGTTGGGACAGATGAAAATAAAATAAATATCACTTTTCAGCAACAACTCGTAATGCACTTGAAAAAAAGTGTTTCAGTTCAACTAGTGTATAAGACTTCAGTGCAAAAATAAAACTTAACCAAAACAAATCCCCGAGAAAACATACACGAGTGAAACAGCTGTTCAACCACATTCTCATCATGGAAAAAGTTTGTAAAACGTTGTGCCACACATAAAAACATCACAAAGTATACTGGTTATTACATAGTTGACAAGACATCCAAACACTACGTACAAAGCCTACAATGCTTTCAAGACATAAATCACACAAGTATCCCATCCACTACGCAAATTATAACCATTTCTTCTATGCACCAGGAGCCAAAGCCTGAACCTCCTTGGGAAGCTCCGTCACCAGAAGCTGGTTATTCCGGTTGAACACAACTGTATACAAATTCTCAGCATTCCAATCAACAATACGCGGCTGCAAAACAATAAAACAAATTATAAAAAATCATGACACATAAAAAAGGAATAGACAATCAGCCAAACACAGAAAGTGAAAGCTGAACTAGAACCCACATCATTATTTCGAATGTTCTCAACGATCTTTTCACCATCATAGGTTCCCGCATACTTCAGAGTATAATGGCCACATTCATTCGGCCCTTGAAATGGAACCTTGACAAACGCTGGTTTCTTTGCTAAAACCTCCCATTTGGGCTGCTTGCTCGCATTATACTGAGCATCACCATACACAGCCTTCATTACTTGGAGAAATCTAGAGATCTGTAAAAAAAGAAAAGAAACCACACATTTTAGGTCTCAGAAAAGCAGAAACAAGAGGCGGAAAAATTAATCTAGTACAGATAATAAATATCACTCACAATCTTCTCGCAGTCTTTGTGATAGGTGTTCTTTGAAGGACGATGGTTCTTCCCATAAGGTAAAGAGTCAAGGATGTCAACAGTACTTCGGTACCGATTCATGACATATAAGGAAAAGTGAGACACTTTCAAATCCTTTGATAAAACCATAGGTTTGGATAGAGGCATCATGACCTAAAAGAATGACCAAAAAGATATATTAAATATTCAAAATAAAAACCAGCATCACAGCAAACAAATAAAAACCAAAAATCAGCTAGTAGATCTCACGAGGTCGGCACTGAGCAAGTCTTCCCCATCTTGAACATAGCTCTTGAAATCTCTCGCTGCACTCTCCACATTAAAATCTTTATCTTCATCACCATAAAACGAACAGTCAAGCACAACCTGCGAAAAGCCAAAAAGAAACAGACAGGGGAAAAGGATCAACAAGGAAAGTATTTTAAAAACTCGTAAAACAACAGGCAGTCTTGTTTCACAGAAACAAACAATCTGATTCATTACCATAATGAAATATGGACTCAGCAAGATCCTTTTTCCAGATGCAAAATCAACATTTCTTTTGGGATCTAGCTTCCAATCATCAATGAGGAAGTCCATTACATCACCCTCCATCAGCTGTCCAGGTGCAAAAACTTCGCAGATGCGTTTGCCAGTGAAGGTAGTTACGCTATCATCGGGCTGAGGTATCATTGAGAACACAGTCCTGCAGGACACACAAGAACAAAAAGCAGGGGAAGCAAGATAAGGCATTCATAGCAGTTCAAGTTATATAAAAAGAGCAATTCAGGTCATATTTATCTAGCAGTTAGAAACAACAGAAGAAAACAAGAGGAAACATAATGAGAGATACTCACTCGGCATACTTCTCACGTCCTTCATCACCAAGCAACAGATTATACAACTTGCGAGCCTTTTCCAGGTGAAGGAATTTATGAGGGTGAAGCTGCTGCACAGGGGAGCAAAACTTTATAGGAGCTCTGGGTGCACGCTTCGTGCTTGTAACATTGCCAGACTTCAAAGCAGGATCCTTCCTAGCAACACCAGCTCTACGGCCCACTATTCCAGCAAGGGGAGATACACCCTTGGCAGCAGCGCTCCTGGTGACTCTTCCCATGCCAGCGATCTTGTCAAACGCATCATCATCACTGTCTATCAATTGCACAATGGGATTCTTGGGTGTAGAGGGGCTCTCTGCACAAGCAGCCGTAGAACCTTTGAGAGCTCCCAATCGCCCCTTCATAGCACCAGATCTTGTCTTTTCGGGAGAACGCCCCTGGCTCAAATCAACAGCTACACACTCGAGCTCCGAGAACTGGCTGCCAAAGATCCTGTAGTCATGCTCACCAAGATCCAGCCACTCACCTACAAATAAAAAAAGAAGGAGCGCAAAAAGGGTAAGTTCAAATACAGAATTCATGACAGTACTAGTCAAGAAGTACAAGCTGGAAACAAATACAAAAGGTCATGCATACGTACAGGGTTTGATGCCAAACAAACCTCGGAAGTCAACATCAAACACATCGCTAGTCGCGCAGGTATACAGCAAAGTCTTTCTAATGTCAAGAATGTCTTCGTGGTTGTAATCCAACATTTCAATCACACCATCCTCCCGGCAATGATAGGTCTTGCAGTTTTGTAGCATAAATAAGCCACAATCATGCATGTTAACAAAAGAAAAAACAAAAGGGTACATCACAAATTTGAAATACAGGAATACAACCAAAAATTGGAAAACCACGCATTCTAGCAACAAAAACAACTAATAAAAATCATTAAAAACGGATACTCACGTGTTTTGCTGCTGCGGCACACGCACAAACTCGCAAGAGAAACCATCAACATGCGCCGGTGAGAACGGTTTGGCCCTATCTACGCTGGACTCCCTCCAAAGCTTCTTATATTATCTGTCATAGTCCTTAAGAATCTAACTGCATCACTCCAGGTTTCATCGCGGAGTGAATCAAGACACTCGAAACGACGGAACCTCAAATTCAGAACAATGAAGCACCAATGCCCAGATTCTTCAATAGGCTTCAGGGCAGCCGCAAATGACGGCGGATCAAAAGTAGGGAAAAGAAGCTGACAAAAAAATCACAGAGGAAAAATGAATTTAACAAATCATAATGAAACAAAATATTCAGCCTCCAAAACAATAAAAAAAAGAGGGAAATTGAAATTCAGAAGTCCAAACAAATCAGATAATCATAAGTTCTAATTGAGTAAGCAACTCAGTACAAAAAATAAATGCTACTCAAGTTTATATCCACCGCCCAAACTTGCAACAAACATATCAGTTCGATTTCCTTGCGACAATAAGTGCAGCTTCAAAAAAGAAGCACACATCATTCATAAGAACAGGGGAAAAAAGCAGGCTACTCAAGTTCATTCCACCACCAAACTTGCAACAAAACATGACAGTTCTAGTTCATGAGTACAATAAGTTCAAGTTCACCTACTTGGTCAAAACCATCAGCCCCTGATCTCGTGAACCACTGTAGCACATTGGCATCAATATTTCCATCACGGATCTTGGTCTGTTGTACAAAAAGAACAACAACAGTTAGAAAACTGCCAAAATAACTTATCATCCTATGTAGAAAGCAAAATACTGACCGTCACCCATCTGGGAACTATCAACTTGTCAGTGTCTCGGTACTTCTGACGTAGAGAATGTAAAACAACGTCAGCACTGTCTGAGTTGAGCATGCCAGTGGGGACAAACGCTTTAGCAACGTTACCAACACTGGCATCGCATTCGCTATTTTGAAACATCGGCTTTTCACTAGGAAAACACAAAGATGACATGAATTAAAACTACTGCAATGACAACAATAGTCATATGAGAGAAAGAAAAAGAGACGAAAATGATACGGGCAAAATCCCAAACTAACCGTTTCCCACGGTTCGTGCGCAACCTCGTAACAACGAAGAAAAACGAATCAACCTTAGCAACATTAGCACCTTCTGCTTACAGAAAAAGAAGAAAAAATAATAAGTTCAAGCACTACAAGTGAACATGTCCAAAATGCCATAACTGAGAAGTACACCTCATTTACAAGTCCTTACCTGCACTTTCAAGGTTTGACGACGAAAGATCTTCTGACGACAGCAATATGCCTGCGCTTTCAGGGTTTGACGATGGAACATCTTGCGATGACAGCAATATGGCTGCGCTTCCAGGGTCTGAAGACAGAAAATCCTATGACGACAGGAGCGCCTCCTGCGTCAAGGGGCCAGAAGAAATTGACAGAATTAAATCATCATCCTCAAATGGCACCTCCTCCACTCTAGACACGTCGGCGTCTTCCAATGCATCACCATAATTGAGACCTCCAGAAGGGAAATTTTCAGGCGGCAAATCTTCAGAATCAGAACCATTATCATTCTCAGCAATACCAACACCAGAAGATTTGCCATCAAGTATGCTGGCAACACCAGAAGATTTGCCATCAAGTATGCTGGCAGCACCAACATTCTCGCCAATAACTTTGCCACTAACATCGCGCCCACTGCTCAATGGAAAAGCACAAGCATCTGCCCCAACAATAACGGCCACCTCACGCTCAACATCAGCCATCTGAAAAAACAAAAATTCAGAGAGTGAAGAAAATGAGCAAACATAACAATAAAAAAAACCAGCAAGAGATGTACATGCTAACTCTTACAAAAAACAGCAACGAAAGCTGCATATAAAAATTAATGCAAGCACAGAAAAACAAACCTTAGCAGCATCCACAACAACATCACCGATGTTGTTGCTGCTAACATTTAAAGGAACATCACCGATGGCCGAACAAGGCTCATCACCAACAACAGGATCAACAACAGGATTCTGATTCATAGTAATAAAGCAAAAACAATGCTCTTATTAGCAACAACACACACAAAAATTAAACTACACTAACAAAGGTAGATATCACCTACAATTATTAACGGTGCGGGTTAGAAAAATGAACATGTAAGGCACAGTGGTGCGCATGAAAATTCAAGAATCTATATAAACACAATAAAAAATAAAAATAACCTTGCTCTTATCAGTAGATGGATCATTAACTCCACAGTCAACAACAGCTTCAACACCATCAATGCTCTCCTGCATTAAAAAAACAAATGAACATCAGCAAGTTCAACTACATTACTAACAGCAGAACAACATAGTAAAAATGCAAAAGATCAAGGACTGACTCACATCAACAACAGGGGACTCCAAACCAACATCATTCATATGGTGGTCAGAAACATTAGTCTCAGTACCATCACCAGCCCTGCTGGTAGTGGCAGCAGCCTCATCCTGCTCAATCTACCTGATAACAACATTGGCACCTTCTTCATATGGCTTGCAGCGAGAGTCTTGCATAGTTTTGAAACGCTTCATGTTGTTCAACAGACGAACCGAGCTCTGAATTAGTTGAGCAGCACCATCACGCATATCACTAATTAACATTCTCTCCATCTCAATATAGTCCACTGCTTCCTCAACATTAAATTGATGACCGCCAGGGAGGATACCATTGATACAGCTCAGACGCTCAACTGTAGTTGGGACCTTTTCCAGCTCAGAACGCACATTAATAAAAATATGCTCAGCGCGCTCCAACGCAGAAACAGCTACATCAATACCAAAACCCTACCTCTGTGAAGTACTAGCCTTACTAGGGCCAGGGGGAACATAACCAACACCCTCAACACTACGACCATCTCTCAAATCATTGTGCAGAGATGAAATCTTGGGAACCTGAGACGGCATTTCCAGGACTAGCCGTTTATACACCTGGAAAAAGACAACTTCCTCATGAGTTTTCCACTACGAACAAGGGAAAAAAGAGTTAATTAATCAATGCAACACACAGGGAAAAATAAACATTATATTAACAGATTTAAATCCACAGTACTAACGTCCTTTCACTGTCAGTGCCAATTTGTTAGTATTTACAAACAGGTCAGTTGAATAAGAGATTTAGTTCAACCACACATGACACAACAGTACTAAAAATCATACCTAAACCTCACAAAGCTTAAGAACTGACAAAATCTAAACAGGTAACTCTGCAGTACACAAGTTCACTCCAGCAAAAATAGCTATACCTAAAAATAAAAGGTCTGCAAGACCCGAGAGAAATAAAACTCACCGGAAGCTTCCCAAACACCCAAGTCCTTGGATCTATATTGCCTCTTCTTATCAAATCTGCATCAGCCAGATCGGAAAGCTTGTCCTGATCCATGAAACATATGCGGGGGACTCACATGTCAGCATCCGGAATCTTGCCACGGATAAGGCAGTCAAGGTACATTAGTACAGGCCCTATAGCACAGCCTGTGATTGCCTTCCCAAGGGTAACTCCTTCTTGGTACCTGACAACAGCCCTTCTAAGCTCATCAACCATCAGCTGGCAATAATCCATATTAGCCATGTCCTCAATGACGAGATCCTCAAACATTGCTGCCTCTCTGGAAACACGAGGGGCGGCACCAGGCAACACAACTTTCATAAACACAATAATGAAGAACACTTTTAGAGCAAGGTCATCTTTGCTAGGATCCTTCACAAGCACCTTGAGCTTATCCCTCAAATCCTTCGTCTTGATATCTCTGTTCCCGCTAATGTCAAGCTCCGATCTTAACTTCATCAGAGCGTCATCATATCCGTCCTCTGACGGCCTTGGCGTAGAACGACCACCACGAGGGAACCCAAATAGTTGTTGTATACCATCGCTAGTGATGCGAAGCTTCTTATTCGCCTCACCCATGTCAAGAGTCATCGTATCAGGATCTATCTTCAGGTACAAAACTCCCATTAGAGGGCGGGAAATGTTAGACTTCACCTTCCATTGGAAGATAGAACCAAAACCAGCTGCATGAACCCTAGCCACATGGCGACTCTCGAGCAAACGAGCACAAGCATCAATCTCTCTCAACGAACATCGCACAGTTATATTCAATCGCTGTGAGTCACCTTCATCCAAAGCAACTTTTCCGTCATTGCCTCTCACCGGCTTGACAGGACTCATAACGCTAATAGGCTGTAAATGAATATAAAGAAGGCACAACTTAATTAAATGAATATAAAAAACAAAACAAACATATGAAGCCAAGAAGGAAAAAAAAGATTGCACAAGTTCAACTATTAAAACAACATCAATACCACCCTCAATTGATGCAAACCATGACCAGGCCTCACCTGGCCAGCATACCAACCCAGACACAATTAAATCATTTCAAATACTAAAAAAAAACACATACCACTGCATATTCATCTTCAGAATTAACTTCAATATCATCTCCTTCAAATGCAGGATCTTCAGCTTCGACACGAGCACGCTTCTTCACACCTTTGTTCACCTTCACAGGAGAAACTTTACGCTTCTTATTTTCCTTAAACAAAGAGCGCTTCAGAAGAGGAGACGAAGAAGGCTTCGTATTTGACAAAACTCATGTACTCCGGTGAACAGGGGAGCCACCAAGTGTGCTTGGACCAATCTTCACAGCAACACTATCTCCATCAGCTTTGCTATTACCAGGTTGGGAACCAGCTTTCACATGTGGGCTATGCCTCTGTGTGCCATCAGGATTTGGATCTGCCATCTTCCTATTCAAAACAACTTTCTTTTCCTTAACTGCATCACGAGGAAACACTTGCGTCAAGCGAGTCTGCAACAGGTTTGTCTTGACAGGCATGTCAGTTCCATGAGATCCAGCATCAACAGTTGCAAAGGCCGCGTCACCAGCTTCATCACCTCCACCTTTAGCAGCTTGAGCAATATCATCAGCGCTTCGTTGCACGCAAGCAGCCTTTTGGCGCCGTTCCAACTCCTTTCTCCTCTGGAAATCACACTTCTTCTTTCTTTTCCTTTCGTCCTCCAGCTGTAACTACATAGGAACATCCTCAGCCTGAGTAACAGGCTCAGTACCATCAACACTCTGTGAGTGAGTAACAGACAACTACAAGCTCCCATCACCATCACCAAAATTAAGAGAATAAATTCCATCATTAATATCTTTCACAACATCAGCAATGTCCTCAGCAGCAGCATGGCTATCATTAACTGCACAAACCAATAACATAAGCACACACATATAAAATTAAAACACAATTAACATTGCAGAGGCAAGTAAAATAAGGCGCATAGCATCAGACACGAACAAAAGGAACAACTGATGTAACTAAACACATTTATGTATGCAAGGCTGTTAAAAAAAGAGCAAATATAAGGGAAACACCAGCAACACTCGCAAATTCTTCTAGAGGATTTGGTATCTCAAAAATAACATTCACAAGATCTTGAAAGCGTTCTGATTTGTCAGAATCAGGAGGCACCGGCACTCCAACATCTGCAATAACATCATAATCAGCAAAAAAGGAAAAGTACATGAACAAGCAATCAGTTCAACTATATGAACACTACAAGTGCAACCAATAAAATAATATAACCCCACCACTCGCACACCGAACTTCAAAATGTCAGCTCTTTCACATCATAGTAGTTCTTCTCAGACTCCTACAAACTATCCAGATGCGAGTACAACAGTTCAAACTACACATGGTAATCAGTACTCCAACCTGTCTGCAGGTTACAACGACCTAAAAACTAGACATACCACACATTCCAGGGCAAAAATTAACAACTATCAAAATCCATACAACTTGTAATGTCCATACGACAACACCTACACAACTAAAAACCTATTAAGCACCAGATCTGATAAAACATCATCAGCAGAAAGCACAAAAAAAGGTTTCAGCACAACGAATTACCTGCATTCAACTTGTCTGGACTGGATGATGTACCCATTGAGATCTAGAGACATAAAATCTGCACAGCCAGAACTGCAAGACACATGACCAAAAAATAGGGTTCTAACCTACTTCAGAAACGAAGGACGCCAAACAAAGCAAAACTCTTACCAGCAAACACAAACTCCACCACCGAATCCAGTATCAGACACGCGAGCCTCTCGTTCAAGAGCAAAGGAACCCTAGTGAATCCAGCCTGAGACAGCACGAGAGCAATAACTTACAAATACAGGAAAAATCTGTACAGAAGGGGACGCAAGGGGAGTCGAGGGCAGAGCAAAGGAACCAACAGAGCACACAGACCTTCCCCCTGGAGTTCAACCCGCCGGCCGACGCTCCCGCGGCGAAACAGGGGAAGCAGCTTCTATGCGAGAAGAGGAGAGGAGGGGAACGAAGAAGGAAGCGATTTGTGGAGGGCAGGGGAGGGGAACGGGAGAGAGCGAAGGTTAAAGGTGAGTGGGAGAAAACCGACGGCTAAAGCCCATGATCATGGAAGAAAAAGAAAAAGGGCAAAGCCCACTATCTCAGGGCAGTTACTAAAAATAATAGCAAAAATTAAATACAATAACAAAAAAAATTAATATAGAGGGAGAAAACGAACGCTAAAGTACAAATAAGACCTCATAACAGTATAATAAAAAATATAAAAAAGTACAATTGATATACCTTACAAAGACTACAAAATTAAGTACAATATTTCTCAAAAAAATAACGAAAAGCACAAAAAAAATGGTCAGTACAACTATGCCCCTCGGTGCGGTGCTAGTTTTTTCCCTAAAAAGATAGACAATGGGGGCAAGTCCATACAAGGAAGATGTGTCAGTACAACTATGCCCCTCGGTGCGGTGCTGGTTTTTCCCCTAAAAAAGATAGATAATGGGGCAAGTCATGTTACGGACTCGCCTCCGCATGCGACGCCGCGGCACGCCGCGTCGTCGCCTGCTACGGCTCGTTCCTGGCTCGGCCTCGCCGGGATGGGGGAGGAGGGGTCCCGACCCCCCTCCCCCTCCCGGCTCGGCCTCGCGCTAACATGGCAGTGCGCTTGTTTGACAGGCGCAGTGCGGTTATTCTGCCCCCCCCCCCCATGCACCCACACCCCCTAAGATAGATAATGGGGCAAGTCCATACAAGGAAGATGTGTCAGTACAACTATGCCCCTCATTGCGGTGCTGTTTTTCCCCTAAAAAGATAGACAAGGGGCAAGTCCATACAAGGAAGATGTGTCAGTACAACTATGCCCCTCGGTGCGGTGCTGGTTTTTCCCCTAAAAAGATAGATAATGGGGCAAGTCATGTTACAGACTCGCCTCCGCATGCGACGCCGCGGCACGCCGCCTCGTCACCTGCTACGGCTCGTTCCTGGCTCGGCCTCGCCGGGACCCCCTCCCGGCTCGGGCCTCGCGCTAACACGGCAGTGCGCTTGTTTGATAGGCGCAGTGCAGTTTTTCTGTTCCCCACCCACGCACCCACACCGCCTAAGATAGATAATGGGGGAAAGTCCATACAAGGAAGATGTGTCAGTACAACTATGCCCCTCGGTGCGGTGCTGGTTTTTCCCCTGAAAAGATAGATAATGTGGCAAGTCATGTTTCGGACTCGCCTCCGCATGCGATGCCTCGGCACGCCACGTCGTCGCCTGCTACGGCTCGTTCCTGAATCGGCCTCGCCGGAATGGGGGAGGGGGGTCCCGACCCCCCCTCACCCCCCGGCTCGGCCTCGCGCTAAAGCGGCAGTGCTCTCGGTTGACAGGCGCAGTGCGTTTATTCGTTCCCCCCCCCCCCACGCACCCACCACCCCTAAGATAGATAATGGGGAAAGTCCATACAAGGAAGATGTGTCAGTACAACTATGCCCCTCGGTGCGGTGCTAGTTTTTCCCCTAAAAAGATAGACAATGGGGGCAAGTCCATACAAGGAAGATGTGTCAGTACAACTATGCCCCTTGGTGCGGTGCTGGTTTTTCCCCTAAAATGATAGACAATGGGGGCAAGTCCATACAAGGAAGATGTGTCAGTACAACTATGCCCCTCGGTGCGGTGCTGGTTTTTCCCCTAAAAAGATAGATAATGGGGCAAGTCATGTTACGGACTCGCCTCCGCATGCGACGCCGCGACACGCCGCGTCGTCGCCTGCTACGGCTCGTTCCTCGGCTCGCCTCGCGGGACCCCCCTCCCCCCCTGGCTCGGCCTCGCGCTAATGCGGCAGTGCGCTCGCTTGACAGGCGCAGTGTGGTTATTCTGTCCCCCCCCCCCCACGCACCCACGCACACACACCCCCTAAAAAAAGATGTTATTCAGTCCATACAAAAAAAATGTGTCAGTACGACTATGCCACTCTGTGCGGTCCTATATATCTTACCCAGATGTTCATAAAAAATCCAAAAAAAAATGCTGAAAAAAATGAGAACAAAGAGAAAGCGAGGGAAACACACTATAAAAAAGATTTCAGTTCAAGCAGAGGAGAACATTCAATACTAAAATAAAAAAATAATGCTTATATTAGGCAAAAAAATCATAAAAACTAGAAGGAAAAAATGCTAAGAATCAAAAATATTGACCGCCCAAGGGACAGGCCGGCCCAACGCAGGTGGGTACTCGGACTCAAGCCAACAGCGAAACCACCGGCGAATCCATTGTAAACCAGACTGCGGGGGCCAACCGACCAGGGCCCACAGGTCATGACAGAGAGCGAGCGTCGTCTATAAGCGCTCAAGTAACTATTTAGAGGAGTTCGACCAGTAAGCCTCGACAGCGCTTATAAACAGGTCGAGAGCCCCCTCGGCTAGCGAGGTGGAACTAAACATATAGCGCACACGCACGCAGCACTGCACAGCCACGCGGACGAGCTATTTGGGCCGAAAACAATGGCTCCGGGGGATGGCCCAATACAACAGTTCACCCCATTACAAGATTCCAACCGATCACACACGACCAAATAAAAGGAACAAATGCAGATAATTTTAAAAAACCTCATAGGAAATCAGTTCAAATAAAAGAATGTAGAAAAGTTCAAACACATGTTCGTTGTAAAAAATAAAAAAAATAAAAAAATACACTTTTTTGAAAATTAAACGTAGAAGATTGTAATAAAAATTTCAGAAACAAATTTTTAAAAAGTTCAACTACTAAAATTCATAAGGTTCAAGTAAAATTAGTAATGTGCAGGAAAGATTAAATTCTTTTTATTTTTAAAAATACTAGAACTATCACTATTCAACTAAAAAAATAAATTGTGCTCTAAATTCCTGTCAATAGTAAGAAAAAATGCTCTACAACAAACGAATGCGGTTGGCCATTGACATCCAAAATAGTTCAGTACTATCATTAACAGCATGCAAGTTCAACAAACTCAAACCCAAGGGGTCCTACATCCATCATCAGCGTATCGTGTGCGAGCTATGTACATAAAAATATCCCAGTAAAAACAAAGGATGCGCATCAGTTCAACTATAATTGTTCCAATTCAAATATAAAAAATATAAAAAAAAATAGTTGTGCTTGAGCCAAAATAGGAAGCATTACATAAATAAAAATAGCGCATACAATAACATACGAACAAATTGTTCCAAACCATCTGGTAATAACATAGAATTCAACCATCTCACATGCATTGTTTTAAAGAAAAATACTGCAACATAATCAAACGCACACAAATCTCACAACCAGCGTCATTTGCCACATTTAAACCTACAGCACATAAATTCTGAACGTCAGAGAGTCATCTTCCCTGGAGAACCTAACCATAACCACATCTTCATCCTCAATTCCAGACTCTGCCACAAACTCCTTCCACCCAGTAGTTAGGTTGATGCAACCATCAAAGTTGATGTGGTAGGCAACTTCCATCAACTGATACCCGTTTTTGTCTGAAGTCTCCATCTTCAGTATCCCCGAACTAGGAGCAACAATCCTGATTCTGGGTGACATTTTCTGCAAATGGGCATGGGAGTAGAAAATAAAGGGAACACCTGACATAACTGAATATTTGCACAGATCTAGGAACTGTTGCATAACAAAGTGAAAAAAAATATCTGAACCAAAACAAAAACACCAAACTAACTAGTCATATGTCCTGACTAAACTGAAGAAATATACATATCAATACCCCTACGGTAAAACATCTGATAAAAACAGAACAAGGATTATACAAAAATGGATAAATACTGTTAAGTAATGAACAAATACACACATAAATCCCTACTATTAACTTCTGACAAAACCAAATAAAAATTATAGACAAACTATTGATAAAGCTAAACTACAGATTCAGTCCATGGGATTCAAAATGAGACCTACAAAAAGAAGAAAACAAAAAGAATAGAAACACATACCCATGATTCCTCCAAGTCCCCAACCGTCAGGCGACAAACATAGGGTGCACGAAACCCATGGTTGCTGTACAGCAGACACGAAAGTTGCCCACGACGCTGACTCTCGGTGAGCTCCAAACCAGATTCATACACACAGCCGTCAGCTATGCGCGCCATCTTTGCGAGACATCCGCATGAACAATCCTCCATGGGAAACACTAGAAAAGGGAAGAAAACAACAGAGAGAAGAGGGAGGAACCTAGATCTGATTCTAGAAGAAGGAAGAAAAAGGAGGGGGAGACTGAGCCACACACCACACATAGATGGATAGAATTTATAGTCGGGAAGACTCACAAATTATAAAAATAATAAATAGGCAGGTGGGCAGCTAGCTGGTAGAAAATAGTTATTATACAAGTCATACAACATTGACCACAAAACAGTTCAACTTCAGATAAAGCAGCAGTTCAATAATGATTGTTGGACAGCACATACGGCAGCAGTTCAAAGTGCACATACCAAACATATGTAGATAAAACAACTCATTCAGAGGTAGATAGTTAAATTCATTTAGTCATTCAACCATATGCTCCCTCACAACACAATCTTAAAAACATAAAAATTCAGTACTTCAGTCATAACAATCAAAGAAACGACGCCATTTGGCCCTCGTGGATGGATGTGGAGCCGTGGCTGCTCTCACCCTAGCCCAACTGATGATCTGTATATGGTTCCTTCCCCTGCCCTCTGGGAGAAGTAGCTCCAGTTCATTGGAGTTGCAAGTATCCATCACCACGCAGGCAAGGCGTCTATTGAACTCTGCCTCCACTTCCTCCTCGGCAGCATGTCGTGCCCTCTGCCTGTGCCTGCGCCTCCTCCTCCTCCTCTGCTTTGCTATTGCAGCCCTCACATCGACGGCATCCCCCTCCTCCTCTGTGACCTCTCCCAGCTCAGGATCCATCTGGCTTTTCTTTGGTGGCAGCTGGTGGAATGAAAGTGACAGAGGGCAGGGCCTTTATATTCAAAGTGCAGATGGTTGCGTAGGCAGCCAGTAGAAACTACTTACTCCGATGACAACGCACAGTAATACAACTTTTTGACACGGAGCAGTCCAACTACACATATGACAACCATTCAAACAACACTGAAAAACACGCAACTTAATTACACAGTTTGACCAGATTACAAGAAATCGTAGGCTACAGTCAGCCACCATACACCACCTCCGCCAACGACCAAAGCACATGGGAATCCGGGGTAGAAACAACTCAAGAAGCAAAATTGACAACACAAATCTATTCATACAATCCTCAACTATCCCCTGCAACGCCAATTCGAAAATAAAACATCAGAAAAAGAAGAACACATTTGCATGGCGGCCATGGCCAACGACCAAGAACACCAAAACTTCTAATCAGAAATTACAGTGAAAGAATCTCCAAAAACTCTAACACACCAATCATTCTCACATCCCAATAACACATAAAACAACAAAGAGGACGTAAAATCGACGGCTACGAACACCACGGTAAACACAAACGCCCGCAACACCTCCGCCGCCAAATGCCCACGCCGTCACCTCCGGTGACTTGAGATCGGAAAACACGACCAGGTCAGCACGCGCACGTGCGGAACCCCGTACATGTCTCCTCTGGCAATGAATGGCCGGCAGCACCGCGCCGGAGAACCCCCGGAAGCTCCCCGTTGAATCCCCTGTTTTCATCCGTCGAAGACACAGGAAGATCAGTTCAGGTGGCAAACCATGTCAATCCAACCTGTCAACTTCGTCAGTTCAAGTAGGGTAACAGAATAATATTCTGTTACGTGAAACAGAATAGCCCAGATGTGTGTGTGTGTGTGTGTATATATATATATATATAAAGTGTTTTAGCCCAGCCATCGGTGGATGACTCCCTTTCAATCCGATTAACTTGTGTAGTCCATACTCCATAATTCCGTATGTACAAAGCTATAGCTAGCTAGCACAAGCAGCTTGATTAATGTACATACAAAGCTAGCTAGCTAGTACAAGCAGCTTGATCGATTGTTGTACCAGAAGCTTCTTGCTTGTTGCTGCATCGGACTGCTTGCTTGCTACTGTAGTTCATTTGATGGATTCGCCCTCTACTTGTTGCATCTACTGGCATTAGAAAGATTTTCCGTCTGGTGTGCTCAAATCTGTTACGTGGTACTGAAATCGTAGATTTGGTTTCATTGGTCATGTAGTCAAAAGACAAAACATATCACATCATGACTGCTTTTGACTTGTAAATAATTTTGGTCATATAATACACCAGGGGTAAAATAGTCTTTTCATGTTAGACTTAACAATGTTATGTGCCAAAATTAACGGAAGTGTCATGTAGGGAACAAAATAAAAATTGTGTGTCAAAAAGGGAAGAAACTATTTTTCAGGGCCAAAAAGGGAAGCAAATTTTAAGAAAGGGCCAAATAAGGAATTCTCTCTCAAATTATTATGTCGCCATTCTTCCTTTCATCTCTCTAGTTTAGGGATTTATAAGCTAAAGCCCTAATCCAACTCCTCTTGTTACATGGGGCTTATAGGCCTGGCGAGTCCTTTGTTACATGGGGAGTTGTCATCAGAGATCAGACAGGAGATGTTGTCACGGCTCGTGCAGGTAGAATGGAGCATGTGGCCGATCCACTTGGTGCGGAAAGTCATAGCAATGACGGAGGCCATCAACACGGTGGCTGACTTGGGAGCGCTCCAGGTGGTGTTTGAGACGGATTCCAAACTCCTGCAAGAAGCTCTTGATCTTGCTAAGGTCGACTCCTTACCGTACACGGCACTCATCGATGACTCCAGGTTCCAGCTTAAGATGTGGTTCTCGAAATTACAAGTGGTGTTGTGTCGTCGTAATGCTAATTCTGTAGCGCATGAGCTAGCCCAGGCTGGGCGTGTTTGTTTACCTAATAAGTGTGTTGCCTGGAACTCTGATGTACCGCCCCAAGTGTGACGCTTTGTGTTTCGGGTGATTTGCCCGAGCACCGTTAAGATATAAAGCTTTGCTTTCCCTAAAAAAAACTCCTCTTTCATCTTGGGGTCCCTCCATCCACACTATCACTACTAGGGATAAGCCTAGCAGTAGCGCGGGTATTTGGTGTATCAGTAGTGCGGGTACCCGCGCTACTGATACGGCGCTACAGCTAACATGTAGCAGTAGCGCGGGTCAGCCCACGCTACTGCTATACATGGGTAGCAGTAGCGATCTTTGGAGCGACGCGCTACTGCTAATAGCTGCAGTGCTTTTAATTAAGCCGCGCTACTGGTAAGGGCGCGCTGCTGCTAACTTTATTCCCCTCGCTACTGCTAGTTTTATTAGTTTCTGTTTTTTTCTACATATTTGTTTTGTATTTGAACAGGCTTTATACAATAATCTTTAGCATATCATACACATACAAATGTAATCATAGCATATACATACAAATAGTCTCATCAAATCATGTCATCATCATAATCATCATCCAACACAAAGTGGTCTCTCGTCATCATCTCGAAAATAGCGATACAAGTCTCGAATACTTGCAACTACATCGTCATCCATCTAAACAATGATATACGCGAGAAGAGCTATCACTATGAGTGAGAGTGGAACTATGCAGTATATGAGGCGGCGGTTATGAGTCCTCACTCGCGCTAGCATGAACCTCAAGTAACTAGCTTCTGCTTCTTGTCTGCTTTTGAAGCCTTTATGGCTGGCGCCCGAGACCCCCTCCACTTGCGCCTGACACTCAGGCCACTCGTCGTACACTCCCAGAACCTTTCCTTTGTACACGACATAGCACTGCTTCTTCGACATCAAGAATCTAGGTACCTGTTAGAGATGCATCTTCATCAAGAGAATGTACAATCATATGCAACAAAATATACTTGAGCAACACGAAAAAGAAAGGGTTAGCAACTAGATGCAACATATAGTAAACATATAAATAATCAACACAGTTTCATCGTACGCAAACTAATTAACTAGAGGTATGCAGGTCATCGTACCCAAACTAACAAAGTAGCGTTACGCAAGTTCGGCAGGGACCGTGGACATCACAAAGTGTCATCACTACAGAAACTATACAAGTTCAACCGACACATATAATCATCATCGGCATCGTAAATCACTAGAAGTTCCATCCTTCCATATCATCGAGGATGCACCCTAGCTTCTTGAACGGCGTGAGGTCCTGACGTTGCATGCCTATGCAAGTTCGGACGTCAGCTCGTGATATAGGGTCGTGGTGGAACATCCCCTTCTCTTCGACGACTTCTTTCATGATGATCGTCGCAATGTCCCTCTGGATGCGAAAGAAGTCATCTCTAAGTTTATAATCCGCTTCTCCATGAGATTCTACCCACTTGTGGATATGATCATCGTTTCTGCTTGTCATGCGAAGCTTTTGGTGATCCCTTCTGAACTCCATCATGAGATGGAGGAGGTAGAATCTATCGTTCTTGCTTTGTTTTGGGACATGGATGCGGCAGAAGTTAGTTTTATGCGAGAAACCCATCTTCTTGTTCCTTTGTTTCCTGATCTACAGGTAACCACCCCTCAAGTTGAAGCCTTGGAGAGCATCATCTAGAATATTCATTACGTGGGTGTAGTCCTTCTTCTCGTAGTTTCTAGTAGGGTCGAAATACACGACATGGGAGACTCGCGGGTAAAGAACGATAAGCATGGCACGCCCGTTGCTGCGGGGAAAAACACCTCAAATTATTCTCCATATGAGCGAGAAGGAATGATTGAAGTGTACGAAAGGGTTGTCTAGCACTGACTTACTTTGGATGATAAGGCAGGAGGACAATTTCTTGGTCCTTATTCTGTACCATGAAGTTTTCGAGGTACTCCCTAGCAGTTTTACACTCAAAGTCGCCGAGACTCAAGAAGGACTCGTGCATGTAGTATGGATCCGCCACACAGATTTGTGAGACTTCTTCTCTCTTCATGATGGAGCTCATATGTAGCGCAAAAAGGCGGACGATTGTAAAATCGAGTCGCCTTGTCAGAAACATCTCGAAGATATGCTCAAACCGCAGGAAGAACACCTCCGTGGGCCGTGTGTCGACGTAGCACTTCCCCTCAGGCACACGAGCCGCGTATGTCAGATATCCTGGATCCTTCGAGGCTAGTAGGCTTTTCTCAGTCGACAGCACATGGTCGTGCAGTCTCCTGAGATCCCCTGATATTGCCTCCAGCGGTTTTGGCGGTAGCATCGGCTCACCCGTGACATGGAACATGGCCGCACCTTTGACAGGTACACGCTCTTCAAAATCCGCCATCTGCCTGCTATGTGCTCTGACTTGTTTCTAGGCAGCAGAGCCTCTCTTCGCCGGTCTCCTCCTCTCCTTTTTCTTAGGCTAACCTTCCAGACCCTTCCTTAACCCCTGCCCCAGTGTTGTCGGGCTAATCATTGTACGACCCTTGGCTAGTTGAGCCTGTGTTGAGGCAGCATCTTCAGGCGTGTCCTGTGAGGATTGCATGAAGAGAGACTTCTTGCAATCCCTGTTAGGACGTTCCTGCCCGGGCAGATCATCCATATCCTCATCAGCATGCTGATAGCCCGAGTCCTCATATGGCTGACTCATCATATCTAAGTCACCATCATAGGCGCCTGTATTGAGGAACCGAAGAGGGTCCTCGTCCATCTCATCATCCATTCTTTGTTCTACGGGGGCGATTACATCAGCCACTATTGGACCCCCTTCATCACGTCGTCCGTGAAGGAAATATGCCCTAGAGGCAATAATAAAGTTGTTATTTTATATTTCCTTATTCATGATAAATGTTTATTATTCATGCTAGAATTGTATTGATCGGAAACCTAAATACATGTGTGAATACATAGACAAACACTGTGTCCCTAGTGAGCCTCTACATGACTAGCTCTTTGATCAAAGATGGTTAAGGTTTCCTAACCATAGACATGAGTTGTCATTTGATAACGGGGTCACATCATTAGGAGAATGATTTGATGGACAAGACTCATCCGTTAGCTTAGCATTATGATCGTTCAGTTTTATTGATATTGCTTTCTTCATGTCAAATGCATATTCCTTCGACTATGAGATTATGCAACTCCCGGATACCGGAGGAATGCCTTGTGTGCTATCAAACATCATAACATAACTGGGTGATTATAAAGATGCTCTACAGGTATCTCCGAAGGTGTTTGTTGAGTTGGCATAGATCGAGATTAGGATTTGTCACTCCGAGTATCGGAGAGGTATCTCTGGGCCCTCTCGGTAATACACATCATAAGAAGCCTTGCAAGCAAAGTGACTAATGAGTTAGTTGCAGGATGATGTATTACGGAACGAGTAAAGAGACTTGCCGGTAACGAGATTGAACTAGGTATGAAGATACCGACGATCGAATCTCGGGCAAGTAACATACCGATGAACAAAGGGAATAATGTATGTTGTCACAACAATTCGACCGATAAAGATCTTCGTAGAATATGTAGGAGCCAATATGAGCATCCAGGTTCTGCTGTTGGTTATTGACCAGAGAGGTGTCTCGGTCATGTCTACATAGTTCTCGAACCCGTAGGGTCCGCACGCTTAACGTTCGATGACGATATTGTATTATATGAGTTAAGTGATTTGGTCACCGAATGTTGTTTGGAGTCCCGGATGATATCACGAACATGACGAGGAGTCTTGAAATGGTCGAGAGGTAAAGATTGATATATAGGATGATAGTATTCGGACACCGGAAGTGTTCTGGAGTGTATCGGGTATTTATCGGAGTGCCGGAAGGGTTACCGGAACCCCAGTGGGGAAGATATGGGCCATATGGGCCATGAGAGGGGAGCACACCAGCCCACAAGGGGTGGCGCGCCCCCCCATGGCAGGAGGCCGAATTGGAGAAGGAAAAAGGGGGGTTCGGCCCCCCTTCCTTTCTCTCTTCCTCCTTCCCTACCTTGACACCTTGCTGGATCAAGAAGGCGAGGGACGTCATCGAGCTGAATGTGTGCAGAACTCGGAGGTGCCGTACGTTCGGTACTCGATCGGTGGAGCATGAAGAAAGTTCGACTACATCAACCGCGTTGTGAAATGCTTCCGCTTTCGGTCTACGAGGGTACGTAGACACACTCTTCCCCTCGTTGCTATGCATCTCCATGGATAGATCATTGCGTGTGCATAGAATTTTTTTTGTTTTCCATGCTATGTTTCCCAACAGTGGCATCCGAGCCAGGTCTATGCGTAGATGATATGCACGAGTAGAACACAAAGAGTTGTGGGCGGTGATAGTCATACTGCTTACCACCAACGTCTTGTTTTGATTCGGTGGTATTGTGGGATGAAGCGGCCCGGACCAACCTTACATGTCCACGCACATGAGACCAGTTCCACCGACAGACATGCAACTAGTTTTGCATAAAGGTGGCTGGCGGGTGTCTGTTTCTCCTACTTTAGTTGAATCGAATTTGACTGCGGCCGGTCCTTGAAGAAGGTTAAAACAGCAAACTTGACGAAACACCGTTGTGGTTTTGATGCGTAGGTAAGAACGGTTCTTGCTAGAAGCCCATAGCAGCCACGTAAAACTTGCAACAACAAAGTAGAGGATGTCTAACTTGTTTTTGCAGGGCATGCTGTGATGTGATATGGTCAAGACATGATGTGATATACGTTATTGTATGAGATGATCATGTTTTGTAAAAGTTATCGGCAACCGGCAGGAGCCTTATGGTTGTCTCTTTATTCTATAAAATGCAAACGCCATGT
The DNA here is from genome assembly GCA_011799875.1 of Thinopyrum elongatum. NCBI lineage: Eukaryota > Viridiplantae > Streptophyta > Magnoliopsida > Poales > Poaceae > Thinopyrum > Thinopyrum elongatum. The sequence goes on along the minus strand of CM022300.1, from coordinate 32,896,237 downwards.
AATTGCTTTACTTTATCACTATGCGTTAGCGATAGTTGTAGAAGCAATAGTTGGCGAGACAACCACGACGCAACGATGGAAATCAAGGTGTCGAGTCGGTGACGATGGAGATCATGACGATGCTTTGGAGATGGAGATCAAAAGCACAAGATGATGATGACCATCATGTCACATATTTTGATTGCATGTGATGTTTATCTTTTATGCATCTTATTTTGCTTAGTACGGCGGTAGCATTATAAGATGATCCCTTAACTAAATTTCAAGGTATAAGTGTTCTCCCTGAGTATGCACCGTTGTGACAGTTCGTCGTGTTGAGACACCACGTGATGATCGGGTGTGATAGACTCTACGTTCACATACAACGGGTGCAAGACAGTTTTGCACATGCGGAATACCTGGGTTAAACTTGACGAGCCTAGCATGTACAGACATGGCCTTGGAACACTGGAGACCGAAAGGTCGAACGTGAATCATATAGTAGATATGATCAACATAGAGATGTTCACCATTGATGACTACTCCATCTCACGTGATGATCGGACATGGTTTAGTTGATTTGGATCACGTATCATTTAGATGACTTGAGGGATGTCTATCTAAGTGGGAGTTCTTAAGTAATTTGATTAATTGAATTTAATTTATCATGAACTTAGTCCTGATAGTATTTGCATATCTATGTTGTAGATCAATGGCCCGTGCTACCGTTCCCTTGAATTTTAATGCGTTCCTAGAGAAAGCTAAGTTGAAAGATGATGGTGGCAACTACACGGACTGGGTCTGTAACTTGAGGATTATCCTCATTGCTGCACAGAAGAATTATGTCCTTGATGCACCGCTAGGTGAAAGGCCTGCTGCAGGAGCAGATGCTGATGTTTTGAACGCCTGGCAAGCTCGATCTGATGACTACTCGATAGTTCAGTGTGCCATGCTTTACAGCTTAGAATCGGGACTTCAAAGACGTTTTGAACGTGATGGACCATATGAGATGTTCCAGGAGTTGAAGTTAATATTTCAAGCAAATGCCCGAGTTGAGAGATATGAAGTCTCCAACAAGTTCTATAGCTGCAAGATGGAGGAGAATAGTTCTGTCAGTGAACACATACTCAAAATGTCTAGGTATCATAATCACTTGACTCAGCTGGGAGTTAATCTTCCAGATGATAGTGTTATTGACAGAGTTCTTCAATCACTGCCACCAAGCTACAAAGGCTTCGTGATGAACTATAATATGCAAGGGATGGAGAAGACAATTCCCGAGCTCTTCGCAATGCTCAAAGCTGCGGAGGTAGAAATCAAGAAGGAGCATCAAGTGTTGATGGTTAACAAGACCACTAGTTTCAAGAAAAAGGGCAAGGGAAAGAAGGGGAACTTCAAGAAGAATGGCAAGCAAGTTGCCACTCCCGGGAAGAAACCCAAAGCTGGACCCAAGCCTGAAACTGAGTGCTTCTACTGCAAAGGGACTGGTCACTGGAAGCGGAACTGCCCCAAGTATTTGGCGGATAAGAAGGATGGCAAAGTGAACAAAGGTATATTTGATATACATGTTATTGATGTGTACCTTACTAATGCTCGTAGTAGCGCCTGGGTATTTGATACTGGTTCGGTTGCTCATATTTGTAACTCGAAACAGGGGCTACGGATTAAATGAAGATTGGCTAAGGACGAGGTGACGATGCGCGTCGGGAATGGTTCCAAGGTCGATGTGATCGCCGTCGGCACGCTACCTCTACATCTACCTTCGGGATTAGTTTTAGACCTGAATAATTGTTATTTGGTGCCAGCGTTGAGCATGAACATTATATCTAGATCTTGTTTAGTGCGAGACGGTTATTCATTTAAATCAGAGAATAATGGTTGTTCTATTTATATGAGTAATATCGTTTATGGTCATGCACCCTTGAAGAGTGGTCTATTTTTGTTGAATCTCGATTGTGGTGATACACATATTCATAATATTGATGCCAAAAGATGCAAAGTTGATAATGATAGTGCAACATATTTGTGGCACTGCCGTTTAGGTCATATTGGTGTAAAGCACATGAAGAAACTCCATGCAGATGGGCTTTTGGAATCACTTGATTATGAATCATTTGATACTTGCGAACCATGCCTCATGGGCAAGATGACTAAAACTCCGTTCTCCGAAACAATGGAGCGAGCTAATGACTTATTGGAAATAATACATACCGATGTATGCGGTCCGATGAGTGTTGAGGCACGCGGTGGGTATCATTATTTTCTAACCTTCATAGATGATTTGAGCAAATATGGGTATATCTACTTAATGAAACACAAGTCCGAAACATTTGAAAAGTTCAAATAATTTCAGAGTGAAGTGGAGAATCATCGTAACAAGAAAATAAAAAATTTACGATCTTCGACCGATAAAGATCTTCGACCGATACCGATGAACAAAGGGAATAATGTATGTTGTCATAACGGTTCGACCGATAAAGATCTTTGTAGAATATGTAGGAGCCAATATGAGCATCCAGGTTCCGCTGTTGGTTATTGACCAGAGAGGTATCTCGGTCATGTCTACATAGTTCTCGAACCCGTAGGGTCCGCACGCTTAACGTTCGATGACGATATAGTATTATATGAGTTATGTGATTTGGTGACTGAATGTTGTTCGGAGTCCCGGATGAGATCGCGTACATGACGAGGAGTCTCGAAATGGTCGAGAGGTAAAGATTGATATATAGGACGATAGTATTCGGACACCGGAAGTGTTCCGGAGTGTATCGGGTATTTATCGGAGTACCGGAAGGGTTACCGAAACCCCCGTGGGGAAGATATGGGCCATGAGAGGGGAGCACACCAGCCCACAAAGGGTGGCGCGCCCCCCCATGGCAGGAGGCCGAATTGGAGAAGGAAAAAGGGGAGTTCGGCCCCCCCTTCCTTTCTCTCTTCCCCCTTCCCTTTCTTCTCCGATGAAAAAAAGGAAAGGGGGGCGCCACTTGGGGAAACCCCAAGTAGGATTCGGATCCTACTTGGGGCGCCCCCTGGCTGCCTCTTCTCCCCTCCCACCTATATATATGTGGGGAGGGGGCGCCTAGAACACACAACATCAATTGTTAGCCGTGTGCGGCGCCCCCCTCCACAGTTTACACCCCCGGTCATATTCTCGCGGTGCTTAGGCGAAGCCCTGCGCGGATCACATCACCATCACCGTCACCACGCCGTCGTGCTAACGGAACTCATCTACTACCTCAACACCTTGCTGGATCAAGAAGGCGAGGGACGTCATCGAGCTGAACGTGTGCAGAACTCGGAGGTGCCGTACGTTCGGTACTCGATCGGTGGAGCGCGAAGAAAGTTCGACTACATCAACCGCGTTGTGAAACGCTTCCGCTTTCGGTCTACGAGGGTACGTAGACACACTCTTCCCCTCGTTGCTATGCATCTCCATGGATAGATCATTGCGTGTGCGTAGAAAATTTTTTGTTTTCCATGCTACGTTTCCCAACAGTCCGCCGCTCTCACCCGACACTACAGGCGCTGGTAATTGCGTAGGCGGGGTGGTGGTGTTCATACCTGCTTGTTGATGTGTGGTTATTGGTGTGCTCTCGGCCGGCTCCAGACGAAGAAGATTCTTCGGCCATAGCAGCACCCAACCCTTGCAGTTTCCAAGCCGCGGCGGGGTCTCGTCGTCCTCTCCCCCTTGCCGTACTAGAGGAGGCAAATCCTCGTGCCCCGATTTCACACTCGACAAGGTAACCCTAAAGTGCCCACCGGGCATCGGCTGGCCGTGGAACATGAGTTCCAAGGGCTTCGTTATCACCGTCTTTCCCACGTCCACTTTCTGGCCTTTGATCAAGTAGAGTACGGTGCACGGGGTTTCGTCGGCCTGCAAACACATGTCTGCGGCGTAAAACATCTGAAAGGCAACGAAAATGAAATATTCTAGATATATGTTGGTGCGACATGTAATTACCGTGAGGGCATCGAGCTCAGCCAAAGACTAAGGCCCGCCTAGCGTGCCAGAGACTGAGGACGGGCTGCTATGAGCGGGTGCGGGTGCGGGTGCGGGTGCGGGTGCGGGTGCGGGAACAGGCGCGGTTGCATGAGCAGGTGATGGTGCGGTGGTGTTGTTCACCGAGTTGCTCCTGACGAAACTGGGCATGGGGAAATCATCTACCGTCTTGTCTGGATTTTCCTTCATCCAGTTGATGATAGCCGGGATCAAGTTAGTAGCGAAATCATTTCTGCAGGCATCTACAGCTGCAGCGACTGCCTGCTGTAGCAACTCATTTTTCTCCTCGGATGCTTTTTTCGCGTCCTCAGCTGCTTTTTTCTCGAACGCAAGCTTCACCTTCTCGTCGATGTCTGCCTGACTAAACTTCTTTTTCTGCTTCTTGGCCTCCGGGCCCTCGGTGTAAAAGACCTTCCACGTGGCGCCGTCTCCGGCGCCGTGCACACGTCCATATTGCGGCCGCTGGTCCAAAGGGAGTCCCTTAAGTTCGTTCAAGGCCCGGTTGAGAGGGGTGTCCCACTTGGGCCTCATCGACGAAGACTGGCTTTCGGCTGCAAGCTGGTGTTGCTTCTCCTGCAGAAGGAACGTGAACCATTTACGAATGTGTAGTCGACTTGATCAGAAGCTAAATGTAAGGTGGTAAAATAATAATTACCAGTATTCTAATCAATTTCCTCGTGATCGGGTCCGTGTAAAAAACCTTCTTTTCCTTGTCCCACTTGTAGCGTGCCCTGATGAAGTCACGCTCCAAGGGGTTGGTGAACTTCGCGAAGGGGTCTGGGAGACCCGCGGCTTCACGTTCCGCGTCCTCCTTATCCCATATGGTCCTTTTGCCAAGGTAGCCATGGCTTCCGAGGCGTTGGTTCCCCGTGTTCCTTTGTTGAAGGCTCTTGAAATTCGCAGCCTTAGCCTTGGCTGCCTCGGTAGCGCACGTGTCCTTGAACTTTTGGAACTCCTCTTCCGTAAGTGTTGGATTTTCCTCCAGAATCTTGGACAGGGGTTCCTCAGCCTCAATAGCTCGTTTCACCATCCCTTTCCAGGAGGCCAAATCATTGCTGAACATGCCCATGGCGTGATTGTTAATCTTTTTCATCTTCGGATCATCCCACGGTTGTTCTATGCTATCATCCCGGTCGGGGAACTTGAATCTCTTGTGCAACTTCGTCAGGAGCAACTGCCTCAAATGTTCTTGACTCCTTAAGTCATCGTCGTTGATGCTCACGCATTCCCGTAGGATGCATCCTACTTGGTTCCCATAGCACTTGCGAGGTTCTTCTGGCTCTAATGGCTCAAACTTGCCAGGGGCCATCTTTGTGATCACCAGTCGTCCGATGCCGAGTTTGTTAGGTTTTCGTATCCTCTGCTTCTTCTTCTTCTTCTTTTAGGTAGCGGCTTCGGCGCCGGTACCTTCCCCGCCGGTATCTTCCCCGCCGATACCTTCCCCGCCGGTCTCGGCGCCGCCATCGGTGCCGGCGCCGTTGGTGTCGATGTCGGCGTCGGTACCATCATCGAGGCCGCCCTGCAAACCTTGACTGTGCTTAGCAGACAAAAAGTCAAGGTATTGTTGTTCACCCTCATAATCTATCTCGTCTGCATCTTGGTCAGAAGGCCCGGTTTCTTCGTTGTTCGACATGTTTCCTATGATTAAGTCTCCTTGTTTAATTCTAAAACTATAATAAAATGAGAAATGACATAAAAAAAGGTCTATGGTTTGCCGGAATGCCGTTTCATTCCCGTCGCAGCAAATCCCGGCACTCGATATGCCTACTTTCTAGCACAAGTCATGCCAAAATTCACGGGAAATTTCGGCATGACCTTTGCTAAAAAGTGGACATATCGAGCGCCTGAAATTCACCGGAACGGAAATAAATCAACATTCCGGCGAAACATAGGCCACTCGGATCATTTACCCTGGACATAACCATCATTTTCCAAATATCACATGTCCACTTCAAATATGTCCAAATCACATGTCCACATATCATATAGGGTTCATATAGCAACAATAGCTTTAACTAAAAAAATCAAATAGCAACAATTCTGTTTTTCTTTAAATACCAATAAAAATTCCTTGAATAAAATTTGATACCTAGCTAAATACCAAATTAACCTACTAGTTTGATACCTAGCTAAATTCATAACTAAATTTGATACCTAGGGTTCATAACTAAATTTGATAAATTCATCACCGCAAAATTCATAACTAGGGTTCATACCTAGCTAAATTCATAACTAAATTTGATACCTAGCTAGGGTTCATAACTAAATTCATCACCGCAAAAAAAATAACTACCTACCGCCCTAACTAAATAGATAACCTAATTAACCTACTGCCCTAACTAAATAGATAACCTAATTAACCTACTGCCCTAACTAAAACCTAAGTAAATTAACCGAAGAACCCTAGCTAGAACTCTAATGGCAGAGAGAGAGGAGCGGTGGGGGGCTTACAGAGGGTGCAGGGCGAGGAGGCAGGCCCGACGACGGCCGAGGTTGGGAGGGGAGGAAGCAGAGGAGGGAGGCGTGGCGCGTCGGGGTCGGGGCCGGGGCCGGGCGACGGCGACGGAGGCGTGCGGCGTCGTGGTCGGGGCCGGGGCCGAGGGAGGAGGCGCGCGGCGTTGGGGTCGGGGCCGGGCGATGGCGAGGGAGGCGTGCGACGTCGGGGTCGGCGCTCGGGCTCCGGCGAGGGCGAGGGCAGGGGCGACGAGGGGGAGAAGAGAGTGGGGGAATTGGGGGAGGAAGGAGAGGCGGGAAGCCCGCGGGGGGTTAAGTCAACATAGCAGTAGCGCGTTTCCACAAAACGCGCTATAGCTAAGGTAGCTATAGCGCATTTTATCAAAAAGCGCTACTGCTATCACCAGTAGTTATAGCGCGTTTTACCAAACAGCGCTACTGCTATCTAACATAGCTATAGCGCTTTTTCAGAAAGACGCTACTGCTATCACCAGTAGCTATAGCAGTTTTTCTGTTTGTTTCTTCTATTTTCTTTTCCTTTTCTTTTCTTTTCTTCTTTTTCTTTTCTTTTCCTTTTTTTTTCGAGAGCAGGAACGAAGGGAAGGTGATACAATGTATATACTACTGGTGTCAAGGTAGCAGGAATGAAGCGCTTGGTGTAAAACGCGCTGCTGCTAATAATATAGCAGTAGCGCGCTTCTGGAAGAGGCGCTACTGCTAAGCGGAGCCCGCCACGTGGCCAGGTTCAAAATTAGCAGTAGCGACCTTGAAAAAAAGCGCGCTACTACTAATACATTAGCAGTAGCGCGGTTAAAGTGGGCGCGCTACTGCTAAATCTAGCGTGGCGGGAACGGTCGGGGAATTTTAGTAGTAGCGTGGCTCTACCGAGCCGCGTTACTGCTAAGTCGGTAGCAGTAGCGCCTGTTTGGGGCCAGCACAACTGCTAATTAGCAGTAGCGCCCCTTCTTGTCCAGCGCTACTGCTAAGATTCTGTGTATAAGGTTTTTCTAGTAGTGTATGGTTCTCCCAAATGTGTAGGGGGCAACTATAAAGGCTCTCCATTCCTTCTTGAATCCTATTGGCCGGTACATGTCATTGTCGACCGTAGTCCACCGACAACCGTCATTTCTTGTTGCAGTCCGCCACCTCCCGCCATCACTTATCATGGTTCACCATCAATGAGTTCTTATTTTGTCTTTTCATGGGAAAATAGAAGAAGAATAAATTTGAAAAGGGGGAAGGTTTTGGAGGATAACATTGTAATGCCATAAAAAAAGTAGAGCCTTTTTCGGTAAAAAAAAAACCTTTTTGGGTAAAAAAAGTAGAGCCTATTTTGGGAGCCCCCCTCCCCCAGATACTCGAGGAGTGTTTAGGGTGGACCGGTGGAGGGGAGGATTTTTGGGGCTATAGCTCGAGTTGCTACTAGTCAAACGACTCAATGTTGTTTACTCCCTACTACATGTATCTATATGGAGTAGAAAAAGACCCTTCTTTGCATGGACGGAGTAAAAAAATGTTAGAACGTAGTCATATTAGTATCCAAGTATTATCCACTTTGCATAAAATATGGCCTTGAGAATATAATTAAGATATGATTTGGGAAAGCTAGATTACTTAAACACATCAAAACCACCCTACCATTGAAAGTGTCCCCGATTGCAAACTGTGGATCGACGACACATGACAGCGCTTCTTCTTCGAGTCAGTCTTTTGGGGTCCGGTCTTCCCCACAAGTTCATCTGAGATGAAGCTCCGTCGTAGGTTCCTGCCAGCTTTTTGAGGCAGCGAGGTTAGGATTTCTCGTCGTGCGTACTCAACGGCGAGATTTAGTGTCAGGTTTTTCAGATCGATTCAAGGATTCAACGGCGATACTATGGCTCTGAAGCGTTGGTCCTTAGAAGCGTGTGCATGAAGGCTTCTCATCAGTCATCGACAAGGTCAGACCGACTCTGATATGGGAGCTGCAACATCAGCGGTCGTTCAGTGGTTCATTGATCTCAATGTAATTTTTGTTATGTTTGAGGTGCTTTTTACTTCCGGCGAATCTTTATAACAGATCTGATTCTTTTAAATAAAAAACTTGCATTATAGTTTTTCCTACATTTTTACATGCTCGGACTTCGACAGAAAAAAATTCCCAAACAGCGCTTGCACGTACACTATCCAACAGAAAGGGCCCATGCATTACGTACCAGTTCACTGGAAAAGCTCCATGCCACTACCATGTAGAATATCAGATCATATTATCCAGCGAAATCCACATTTGGTACTCATACTGAAGACAATAAGAACAGAACAGCACACATCGACTGACGGAATGGAACCTCTGCTATTAGATTTAGCATCTACAAAGATGCCTTACACCATCTATGATCCGACAGCATTTCCATACGCTGGGTTAAGAAATGTCGTATATCTAACATGGACTACCGGGGAAAAATTCTCAAAATACGCAGGTACAGATAACAAGTAATCAATCATTCTATCACTGCTACTTTCTCTAATTCACCTCCAGGTGTCTCCTGAAACAGCTTTCCGCGCCAACTAGCAAGACATCCAAGCAAACCTGTCGTGGAGAAAAGGAACGTGCAAGACCAATCGGTCGATCGGCGGAGCTTCCAAAGAGGGTCTTCTCGTAGTTCTCGGACTATCCAGGAGGAAGATATAGGCTGATGGTCAATCTGGGATGAAGTTTGCTACCTCAACCGACTCAAAACTTTGGAAAAGCGTGGTCATCTGCTGCTGAGACCACCTGTTTGTGTCCGGGTTACATGGGAGAGGCGTGATGAAGGGATCAATGGGGCTTCCTCGTCAACAGCTGCAGCTTCTGTTGCCAGACCTCCAACTGCCACACCTCCAACAACAGTTTCATCAATACTGTCGATGGAACTGTCGGGTTTGTATATGTTGACAACCTTCTTATCCTGAAAGAGGAAAAGGAATGTATCAGAAACTGAAGGCAGCCATTTCGTGACCGGAAGGACAGCGGAACGCTTATATAATGCAACTTGACATCCCCGAGAGACAAACTCTAAAACTAGTATCCGTGGATTAATAAGGTGTTTGTGACCAGATGAGAACCGGAGTGACATATGCTACAAATTGGAACCATATCTTCTATCAACTTTAGTGGAAGCTAAGCGAAGAAACAGCATGCCAGGCGTGCCTGACACTAAGATGGTCGCTGCCAGGTGCACAGATGATTGTAAAAGTTTGTTAGATGATAGAACAAGGATAAGCTCAAGAAATAGGAGATAAAAAAGGCATGTACTAAATGGTGAGAAAACATAGGAATAAGAATAGTCATCTCTAGTCCAACAACCTCATATGTCCTGTCTGACAACACGATACACATCGGCAGGGTAAAACAATTGAATTTTTGTACTAGAGGTGTCATACGCAACACCGAATAAAAGTTGGGAGAAGGAAAGGAAATGGAAAAATATATATGAAAAATGCACAATAATGCCCTCTGAAGTAGTGATACATCAAAGGCTTCTCTTGATGACATTGTACAATGGACGACCTTAAAAAACTAAAGAAAATTAAATATCAAAACTACAGTGTGAGCTGTACACTAACCTTGGTAGCTCTATCAGCAGTGTTATCAATTGGAAGTTGAATTGCTGTCACATCTTTCATCTTCAAATAATTGTACATGACAACGCCAGAGAGCGCTACACATTAAATTACTACAGGTTAAGAGTTTGTTCGCAAAATATATATTCAAAACAGGCATATCAACTTATTATTACAAGATCCATTTGCAAATTATATCTCGACGGAAACTGAATGCATAATACTTACCAACGGCATATCCAATTATGTTGAGGCTTGTAATAGTAGATTCAGGAAAGATAATGGTCGAGAGGGCAATAAGTATCCAGTCCTTTAGAACTCCTGCAACTCTGACAGTGACTGCTCCTGTTCTTCCAATGACTAGGAATATGGATATGTTTAATGCAAATGCAGAAAGTGCATTCGAGAAAAATATCCAATAATTGAACTGAATTGGAGAGATGTCCATTTCTGGCTTTTCCAGTAAATACCATGGACCAAATAGGAAGATGAAACTGCATGAAAGAATAATACATTAGAATAAATTGCATCTAGAATAAATGTGGAAGACTAAAGCATTTTAGAGACATAAAGAACATGCAATATTTAGTTATATTACAGAACAAGTTGCATAATAACCTCAAATGGAAACGATAAAGGCTGCAAAGGAATGTCAATGAAAGATATGCCCACAGCATGTTTTAAAAAGAAACAGTATTGAGCTAGTCATTAGTATTGCCAAACTCTGCTTGTTTTACTCAACATATAGCTTATAGAATAGTGCATATGGTTTGGTTTCTAGTAATACAAAGAAGCTCTTCTGGAATAAACTGAGAGAGTTCATACTTAATTAAACATGAGAAGTCAAATGTTTCTAGATGCATATGTACCTCACAAAGTATGGGATTTCAGCTAACTAGGCTAACGACAAACTTGACTCGACACTCAACTAGACTAAAATGGGCAACGCTAAGCAACGGCCAACCGGTTGTAGATGGCTAAACAGAATTGACGGTTCATGCTTAAAAAACAAATATTCCTTGTAAAGTACATTTGGTAATAATTTCGCGGATATTAATCTAGTACCAAAACATTGTAAATAAAGTAGAGTACTTTATAACGAGTAAAATAGCCATCCAATATAACTTAAGCCCTTCAATATATGCATATGATTCTTTGGTTAACATATAGGCACATATGTTATGAACCTAAATTCACCAATGAACATGAAGACTTCAGTAATATGACCAATCAAATACAGCAAGTTAATTAATTTTGACAACTCATTTGAAGTGAGTCCTGGAGAAAAGTAGGCAGCAGATGTTTGTTAGTAACAACCTCATATAAGAGTCCTAGTGTCATATAAAAAAGTCCTAGCGAAAGTTGTCATGAACAGATAAACCTACCATAAATGGGCTTGTTGCATAATGAATATGTACGTCTACCAGAAACATTACATGATTACAGAGTTTTGAACATACGCCTAATAGGATTATATATGTATTTTGATATGCCTTTCGGGAACTACTGATTCAGTTCAGAATATCCATATACTAAAACTAAATAACAATAGCGTGTTCTAGTTTATTTTTACACACATATATTACAAACATAGTTGAGTGGCCTCGATCTCATGTCAAGTTGTCATCTCTATTCCTTAAGTCGGCATCCCTATCCAATCATCTATCAAGCACTAAGAGCATTTTAAGTACCTGGCTCATTAGTATCACTTAAGAGAATTTAAGAAAATATCAGTCATCATTTTTCCAAGTATCCTGTTAGATAGAAATGATAATTCACATATTTTTGTACAAGGATTCTGCAAGAGAGAATATAATAAGCAAGCAAGTATTCAGAATTTTAGATAAAGTATCCAGTACCTGCAAGGCGCTATGTAATACAGGCTTGTAATAGGATTCAGGGTTAATCCCTTTTTTTGGAGGAGGACCTGTGTCAGGACCAGCCTGAGGGCTTCCGCAACAATGCCAGTTACTTGGTATAATGTTCCTATTACATTAAAATGAATCTCCCCATATGATGAAACTACAACACCAACACTGACCAGCACCATGTTCAAGAAAAGGTCCCGTCTTAATTTGTCAGTACCACATAGAACGGCCATTATAAATGTTGCCACAGGCACTGCAATTAATTAATTCAAATCAGTACCATATCATAACGACAATATAAGGAAGGTGCGCAGTAAACTCACTCAAAGCCTTGAGCATTTGAATGAAGGCCACTGAAATGTATAAGTATGCTGTATTTCCGAACCTGTAAAATATAAAACAAAAATCAATAAAGTTTTGCATGAATATTATGTGAGGGAGAGACATGCTGCGAACACCTGAGTTAAGACAACTCTAAAGAAAAGTAACAAACTGCCATTCAGTGGATAATAAGTACTCTATGGAGCTTGAGAATGGAAAGTAGTAAATTAACTAAGTTATGATTGGTATAGGATGTTCAATTTGTAAACATAGCAAGATTAAGTCAAAGGCTTAACGCCTGTGTAGAAAGCACTCCTTTGTCCATACAGCAACCCATGTCAACTAAGATTGCTATTGCATTAAGCAATTTCACATAATAAGGAAGTTGCATCATCCAATTCCAAGCAACAGGTATATCAGGCAAATAGGGCAATAAGACAGTCCAGCACAAAGAACATCGTAGCACCTGCTAGGTTTACAAACAACTTCAACACAAACACACAATCATTTCAAGGCAAACAATTCGGTTGATACAAACACCAATGTTGCAAGTATGCATTTGTGCAATATTAATAGTCGAAATTAGTTTAAGATGCTTCACCATTTTAGGCATATATACATTCACAGCCTGCATAGGCTTGCCTTTGCATGTAGGGATATTGTAAAGAAGCCTAGAGAAATAAAAAGAGATGGAATAAAATTTCATATTGTCTTCAATCAGCTTACCAAAGACTTGACGCAAAGAAGGCACTAATGGGAATTACAGATGTGGCATATCTGCATCAGGAAGGACACAAATTACTAATATTCAGCTTTATACAATGAAGGAATAAAAAAATATGATCAGCTTTATACAATGAAGGAACAAAAATGATTGCTCAGCTTTATCAATGAAGGAAGAAAAATGAATGCTCAGCTTTATACAATGAAGGAACAAAAATGAATGCTCTTACATTTGGAAAGTCATCTTGACAGGTGCAACAACCTGGATAACCAAAATACAAGTGACTCCATTAGCTCATCTAGGAAAAACAAAATGGCATCACTAGAAAAACTAACAATTCAATTACAGCTAGTAGCCCAAGCTTTGCATATGTTCTTGCAAGAACAATTGCTGCGTGAGAATATTATTGATTTACAAGTCGTTCTGTTGAAGCAGGCCCACCATTATTCGTTAATTAAGAGACAAGATTTTATTATACAAGGATAATCGAAGGCTCTAACAGGGAAGTGGCATGGAGAAGCATACCTTGAAAACACGGACTAGGAAGAATGCCACGACTCCAGAAAATGACATGTGAATCATTGTGAGAGTAATGGGAAAGGGGAATTTGAAGTACTTGGGGGATAGCACCCACTGTAAAAATAAACAAAATATTTTTTAGAAAAAACATGCATACATCATAATCAAAGTCACATATACATAAGAAAGCACATAATACAAAAAAACAAAAGGGTTAAAGAACACAATGCTTTGGAGTTTGGATCTGCGCTATTAGCATACGAATAGAAGATTCCTCAAATTGGTTACCCATGGAGCTACATTACACTACAGATTACTGAAAGCTGATGTAGCAAAACCTTGATTCACCAAACAAGCCAGACACCCTACAGAGCATGGCATTGTAATAGACCGTGCACCAAATCAACAAGTATGGGCATTCAAAGTAGCAGGCATTCACACTAGAGCTAGTAAACTTAATCCACACTACACCTGAAACCGTCGACGGGAAATAAAATACTACTGTGTGAACGAAATCGTGAACAGGACGAATGTTGGTTCATCATGACGTCACTTGCTCCACTCCACCTCATAGTGGGACTGGCCACAAATATTTCCGAGTGGCGAAACCGGCACTAGAAGGGGACGTACTTTGTTGAAGAGGATGACCCCCGACGAGAGGCAGATGTAGATTAGCAGGTAGAGGTAGGTGAGCAGGAGCTGCCTGCTGATCATCATCGCCGTGCGTGCCGCGGCGGCGTGCTCCCCCGCGCGCGGGGTGGATGCGCCTGTCGCGTCCTTCAGGGGGCGGGGTGGGGTCGGGTCGGTTCGGTCACCCGCGCGCAATGGCGTCTGCCGGGGCACCGCCGGCGAGGTGGCTGCGGCGGAGGGGGCGCGCGATCTGGCGCGCCTCGCGGTGGCGCGGGGTGGAGATTGGGAAGGAGGTCGGGGAGAGGGGTGGAAATGGGATACTTTGGAGAACTCGGTGGGTTTTCTGCAAAAGGTGAGTGAGCGGAATGACAGCAGTGGAGCGGGGTCTCGCTGTCCTCCTTTTTTATGGGGTGGTTTTCGCTTATTTTATTGAAACGAGGGAACGCAAAAAAAAAGAGAGGCAATTTTCTTATTTTTATTAAAACAAGGCGGAATCTTTGGGTGCAAGCGTGCCAGCGAAGTCTGGAAGCAGCTGGGTCTCTTGGAGCTCATTAACAAAGCAGCCTGTTATGACCGATCAGGCTCAGTTAACATGAGTCAACAGCTATCTTTGAGCTTACAGTTTTTTTTTTAAGATCCAGCATCGTGGGCATTCATAGATAATAGCAGAAACCAACGGAAAATAACAAGATGATGAAGGTCCTAGAACCAGAGGATCTGAAGATCAAAGAAAAAAAAAACAGCAGGCCTAATAGCTGCAGCACAACACTCCATACAAACCATACGAGGCAGCGCAGCTCTGCCTAGTTTCCCTGAGCTTAGAGTTGTTGCGTCTTGGTATATTTAGGGGCAACATCATCAATTGACAAATGGCGAGACCATTCAGCCAACTCGAAGAACGACTACTTCCAACTCGAAGAACGACTACTTCTATCAGAGCTTTGGCCACAAACTTCATGCGAGCAACAAGCACTAAAATTAAGAGGAAAAGTTAAGATCAAAAATGGAGAAAGCCTATGCGCGGTTCTTGAAAGTCAATGTCGATGCTTCATTCCAAGAGGAGGAATTGGCTAGGCCACTGGAGCAATACTCGGATTCGAACGGGGTAGTTTATAGTTGCTGCAACTTGGTTCATCCCCAAGTTAATTAACAAAACGAGGCGGAATCTTTGGGTGCAAGCATGTCAGATAAGTCTGGAAATAGTTGGGTATCTTGGAGTTCATTAACAAAGCAACCTGCTATGACCGATCAGGCTCAAGTTAACATGGGTCAAAAACAATGCAGAGTCAACTGCTTGCTGACAATGCGGAGAAGAAACTCAGGCCTTTTTTTTGGTTTACAGGGATTTTGTATGAATTTTGAAGGATAGGAATTTTGTAGGGAAAAAACATTTTAAGTCATTTGATTTGTAGAAATGGATTCCTATTTCTATGTAGGGTAGAAAACGATTCTTCTCACTTCAAAGAAAAATATATATTAGCCTAGACTCAATGAAAAACAAATCCTATCCTATGAACCAAATCACAACCTTTTTTATAGGAATTGAGACACTTGTCATCCTACTTCCTATGATATTCCTATCATATAAATCAAAGGAGGCCTCACAGATGATGTGCTTATCCTGAGCTTATAGTTGTTGCTTCTTGGTATGTTTGGGGGCAGCGTCGTCAATTGACAAACGGGCGAGACCGTTCAGCCGGCGAGAAGAACAACAACTTCTATCAGGCTTTAGCCACAAACTTCATGCGAGCGACAAGCACTAAGATTGAGAGGAAGAAGGGAGATCAAAGTGGAGAAAACCTATGCACGGGTCCTTGAAAGGCAATGTCGATGCTTCGTTCCATGAGGAGGAATTGGCAGGGCTACTAGAGCAATACTCGTAGATGAATGGGGGTAGTTCATGGTTGTTCCAACTTGGTTCATCCCTCGTGTCTTTGATGTTGTTGCAGCGGAAGCCATTGCACTTCGGAGTGGACTGAATTTGGCGGCACAGATTGGTTCTCAAAGATTGAAGTTGAATCAGATAGCTTGATTGTCGATGCTGTCAAAAACCAACCTCGGTTCTTTGGTGCGCGGGATGCAACCATTGCTAAATGTTCTCAACTAGTTCAAGAGTTTAAGCAGTTCCACTTCTCTGCATGTAACCGGTAGGCAAACCAAGTGGCAGATGCCTTAGCTAAGAAGATTTTACGTCAAAGAGCTTCTCCGTCTGGGAAAATGGCATGCCTGATTTCATTACATCTCTTATTGTAAATGACATTGTTGTTCTTGTGCACGATGTTTACGACGTGTCAGTGGAGTATCACGCGAGCCAGTTAGCGCGGGTTCGAGTCAATAGGACTTGCGACGAACTACTTAAAGAATAATTGGGACTGGGATGTGAATTTCCATAGAATTAGGACTTACTTTGACACTTCACTAGAAAAATAGGACTTGGTTGGAACACAAAGAATTATGAGCAGGAATCTCACACCTTCCTCATTGTCATGATCATTCTTCTAGGAATCTTCTCTTGCAAAAAGATTATGCGCAGTTTTTGGGTACGAACTCAGTAGAGTTATATATTGGAGGCTAACTGGACCTAGCTTAACTTCATTTTGTCAAGGTGAGACATATTAGCTTATACTAGAGACTCATTACATAGGACAATTTGTTGCTATGGTAAATTAGATTGAACCCTTGCTTGATTTTCATCTCGAAATAGTCCTTGTCCATGCATGGTTCCTCTTCACCAACTTTGGCTCCTTGGGAAGGCATCACCTGGAATGGAAAATGTGATGGTCGATGAGTTTTACCGTGGTGTGGGTTGTGTAACAAGCTTACTCGTGTAGTATCAAGTTGTCGGTGTATGAGCAACAACATACATGACCACAAAACATGGAAATAAAACATATGATCTGAGTTTACTTCTAAGATTATTTATCAAAAAATAGGTCAGTAAGCCCTAAACTTATGACTAAAATGTGTTAGTAGATCTCATGAGATAATAAAATCTTTTCAAGATAGCAATGGGTACCCGTAACACAATCCCCGGCGTGTAATTACTCTATTATGAGGGTACAAGTTTGGGTCACATTTGGTGTCCACGGGCAAGTAAATGGCAAAAAACCTTCCCCACCAGGCAATACAGGTACAAGTATGTTCCTCCATTACCCATAGCCCTTACCCACGGGTACCCCAACAGTGGAGGCCTAACATGTGGACCCCATCTATAGTTGCTCAATTTTGAGCTTTATCTTTGTCAGTTGTCTTGTGTGAACTATGCCATCTAGAACTACTCTTGAGAGTTATGACCTATGAGATGTGAGAAAGTTTTGATACTTGATCGTTTGACCTTGCAACTTGTTATGATATGATGCATAAATTATACTATTAAATTGATGTGTGTTAGTGTTATGATGCGATGGCATGCACTTGTTGTGCAATTATCCTATTGAATTGATGGGTAATAGTGTTATGATGTGATGGTATGCATTTGCATTGTGCAATTATTCTATCAAATTGATGGTGGTTAGTGTTATGATGTGACACTATGCAATTGTGCTATGCAAACTATGCTATTGAACTGTGGGATGATATGATTTCGGTTATAAGTTGTTGATTTCATCTGTGCGAACTATGAATTGCTCCTGAAGTTGGCATCAGAAGGGGCTGGTATAAGAAATATTGTGTGGACCCATGGCGCAACCGCACCTATGCTCAACACCACACATCGGTCGTCACCTTTTAAAGAGATATGTGTATGGCTGGAACCGTAAAGCATGATGCCAACCATCAAGTGATGATTTTTAGGGGACTGTTTGGTTGACGCCTGAGACGACCCTGCCAAATAAGGGCATACCAAAATTTTGCTGAGCAAATTCGTTGTCGTTGTTTCTGTTGGCAAACGTAGTAGAAAACAAAAAAAATGCACTTACGATCACCCAAGATCAATATGAAGATGCATAATGGGTTGGGATCACGTTCGTTACCGTCACCGAGTTGCAGCAAAAGAAGAACGTGTCAGTGTAGATCGTACAGGGAGTCCTCGAACCATCTACTTGGTTGCAAGCGTGCAGCCTTCACGCCCCAGCAGTGCTTCGCCGTCCAGAGCTAATCATCGCCGGAGAATTAGAGGGAGGAGATTAGAACCACATAGGACTTCTCGTTATGAGGACAAGAGTATTAGCCTAGCTCTAATTAGTCAACTAGGACCAACTAGAAGAACTAGAGGAGGCTCCAAAACTTGTATGTCCAATAGAGCAAAAAAACCTAGTATATATAGGTTTGAGGAGGAGGAGGAGGGGGCAGCCACCAACGAGGGAAATACCCTCCTTGGGGTGCCGGCCATGCACTACTGCAGGATGCTGCTAACGCGACACTACGATCAGAGACCCTTCGACGAAACTGTGTGTGATGCAATAATCACAAACGGTGATGTAAAAAAGCCGTCAAAAAAGGTGCAAAACATTTGCGATGACGGATGCATCAAACACGGTTCAGATTTTAGTTGCGTGTGCGATGCTGGGTATACGGTTGATCCATACGAACTGCTTGCGATTAGACAGAACAACAGAAACGGGCAGCCATATCAATGTGTGTGCGATATACGGCATACAGTTCGCTCCAATGAACTGTTTGCGATGATCGAGGTGAACACAAACGATTTGGCGTAACAAGATGTGTGTGATACCCGGCAAACAGGTCGGTAATCAGAATTGTGTGCGATCATTATAGACAGCCCATACGGTCTTTTTTTGTGAATTGTGTGCTCGTCAGGGCACACAGTTCAACAAACCAACCTGTGGGCGATAATGTAGAAGATCTCTGTCGAATACGTATTACTAACCGTCTGCGATGAGATTGACAGGATAAATAGAGATAACAAATTAATATGAGCGAACGGAAACAGAGATATGTGCAGTCTGCTTAATTTAGTCCTTCTTCTTCTTGTTGTTGTTGTTGGATGGCCCCGCGACAACGTCTTGGCGAGGATGCTTCTTGCCGCTGACGGTTGGCTTTTCATCGCCGCCGCTGTCGTCATCGTCGTTGCTATCGTCGTCGTCCTCCTCCTTGTTCGACCATTCCTCCTCATCATCATCGTCGTCCTCTTCTCCGTCCTCCGACGGTTCCTCGTCCGTCTGGTTGTCGTCTGACGACTCTGGAGGCGGCGTCCCTTCCATGATCCGGATATAATCGAGGTCTGGGCTCGACGCCGGACTCATGGAAGACGAGCAGGATGATTCCGATGTTGACCTATCATCGGGCGCCAGACTGCTGGCCGAACTGTCGTCCTTGCTGTCGTTCGACATGGCTGCAGAGTGTGTGCTAGTGTGTAGCGGGGCCTGCCGGGGACGATGAAGATGGTGGACACTTAAGCGGGATATGCAGAGAAGAGGAAATGCCAATTGAAGTGGGGGTTGACGTATTATCTAACCGCTGATATAATCAACCGCAATTATTTTTACCTAGTCGCTCCAAATTCCCGGGGTTGCGTAGGACTCCTATTGGCTATTTGGCTGGTTTCTTTTTTCAGGACAAAAACAAGGAACGAGTTTTGGGATTATGCACCGGTACCGGTACGAACGGAGTAGGACAGTTGGCAAGCAATACATTGAGCTCTTCTTATTGATAAAGCCAGTAATAATCAAACTACAAAGGAAAAGAAAAAAAGACAAAGGAAAATATCTGCACAAATCTTCGCGTAGCATCAATGGCATAGGACCTCGATGTGCATTACTTAGAGCACATCTAGATGTGCTTTAGCAATACTGTCAAACAAAACCCCTAATCATCATTGCAAACAGCGCATAGAACATGGCTAATGCAACAACCACAACTACACATGCTAGTTCCTTCTTGTCTCTTGCTTTCATCTGTTGCCTGTGATTGATTCTTTCTTGCTTCATCGTATTGATTGTACATTCCAGATCAGCCAGTTTCTTCTTCAGCTTTACGTTATCTTCTGCGAGCTTGGTGATAACACTCCGAGCCCTGCCATGCCATTCTTCATCCAGCCAGTTAACAAAGGCGCAAGCCTCATATCCCTGCCAATGTTAAATAGTATTCAGGATGAGCGGTGGCATTAACTGAAGTAAAATGATGAACTTAGCACTAACCTCTAAGGGGCAACTGAGAAACTGCCTGCCAATGTCGAATCCCTCCGTGCATACACGTCGAGCGGGAGTGTGCCCGTGCACACAACTCAGCTTTTGGTACTTCTCGGTGGCACAAAACTCGGAGTCGAACTCGTGTTGCGGGAGTCTGGAGTCATGCTCCGGATCCGGCGGCAGATCGCTTTCCTGGGGGGGGTCATTCAGGACGGATTCAGCAAGGAGCTATACTTTGGACATGCTAAAAAAGATCGGGATAGATTGGAACCTGACAGGATGATTCGGATCCGTAGTACACCTGCCTTCTGATGACCTTAGGCAAGTGCTCGGCGGCGACCGCCGTCGTGGCGGCGATACGAGCAGGAGCAGCCGCACCGAAACCATCAGCACCACTCGTCCGCATTCCCCCAATGTCAGCGCCACGCGAGGGAATTTGGAGGCTATGTAGGGATTTGGGGGAAATGGGGAAACTGTGGGGATAAGCTAATGGTCGGGAACTACTTATGGCACTATATGTTGTATACGGCACACTGTTTATACATGTCGTTTGTGTTAGGTATTACAACGTCACACACGATTTCCGCACCAAACCGTGTGAGAAGACAACGTAGGTTAGACACGGTTGCCGTTACATAACCGTATGTGATGTACTACCCTGTCCATATAATTGAGTTACAGTGATACCGTGTAAAAAGCCGCTCTGCGGATATCCGTAAAAAATACAGCCGCTCTGCATATAGAGATGGCGGCGGCGGCCTAGGCAGCGGCTACCGGAGAAGAGGTCAATCCTCGGTCGGTGGGCGGTGGTGGCGTCATAGGAGGTCAATCCTTGGTCTGCGGCGGGAGATAGGAGGAGCTCAACCATCGAGGTCGGCGGCGGCGTGATTCGAGCACATCCATCGCGGTCGATGGCGGGATAGTGGAGGTCGAACTTCAGGCGGCAGCCGCACTAAGCTTTGCTCCTCGACCCTACTGTCTCGGCGTGCCGCCGCATCGCGCTTCTCTGTCTGCTGGGTGGAGGTCGCCGCGCGGCTAATTAATTAAGGTATTCTTTTCGTGAGTGGCTTAATTAAGGTATTCAATTCCTAAGGGTAGTGTTGTACTAGTACTCTGCGTGTAAATTGACTAGCCATTAATTTTTGTCATTGCACGTCTGGATAACAATATGGAGCGCCCTCAGTAATTATGAAAATAAAACCTTGTGATTTATGCACGCATCTTTGGGCAGTAGTTAATCCGTGTATTAATGTTGTTGTTTTGTTTTTAATTACTATTCATGTGGTGCAGATGGAACGATCTCGATGGATGAAGAATCGGAAAACCGCAGATTTTATCAGTGGCGTGACAGAGTTCATGAATTTGGCTGAAAGTACAAAGAGGAGAATTGGTGATGCGGATTACATCCTGTGTCCATGTACTGATTGTGCCAATACAGAGTCACATGAAGTTGCAGATGTCCAGTGGCACTTAGTCTCTAGGGGATTCATGGATGGATATACACATTGGACCAGACACGGTGAAGTGGAGGTCATGGATGAAGATACCCAGGGCTGCGAGATGCCAAACCCCGATCAGTGTCACATGGATGTTGAATCTAACATCGGGGCAGAGGCGTCAAGCTACCAATGAAACACCGGAAAGCCGAAACGCCCACTGGAAAACCAAGACGTCGACGCAGATGACGACGATCTTGATATGCCAGATTTTGCTGCTATGATTGCAGATTTCGAGGGCCCAAAAAAGGATATGATTGGGTACAAGGATCTGTCAACCATTGATGCGGACTCCAAGAAAGAATTGTATCCAGGTTGCAAAAAGAAATATTCCAAGTTGAGTGCCACCCTGGCGCTTCTCAGATTTAAAGCAGCAAACGGTCTATCAAACAAGGGCTTCACAGAGATGTTAGGTCTTTTCAAAGAAATTCTTTCGGAAGATAATGTGCTCCCCAGAAGCACGAATGAAGTGAAGAAAATTGTTTGCCCATTGGAACTTGAAGTACAGAAGATACACGCTTGTGTGAATGATTGTATATTGTACCATGGTGAGTACAAAGATTTGCGTGCATGTCCCACATGCAAGCATGCACGATACAAGCGCAGGAGAGCAAAGGATAAGTACAAATTGGATGACGAGATCAAGACAGGAGTTTCGTTCAAGGTTGTTTGGTACTTGCCTTTAATTCCAAGGTTGAGGCGTTTGTTTGCAAACCCTAGAGAGGCAAAGAGGTTGCGGTGGCATCATGATGAGCGAATTGCGAATAAGTATATGAGGCACCCGAAAGATGGGGCTCAGTGGAAATTAATCGACAACAAGTTCAAGACTTTGCCAAGGATCCTAGAAGTATAAGGCTCGGGGAGTGTACTGACGGGATAAATCCTTTTGGCGATATGAGCACCAATCACAGCACATGGCCGGTGCTTCTGTGCATATATAACCTAGCTCCTTGGTTGTGTATGAAGAAAAAATACATTATGTTGTCAATGATTATCCAAGGCCCGAAGCAACCTGGAAATGACATCGACATTTACTTTTAGCTACTGGTAGAAGAACTGCTGACAGTGTGGATAGATGCGCCTGCTGTAAAATGTTATGATGCTTACAGAAAGGAGATTTTCGATCTACATGAGATGCTGGTGCACACCATTCAAGATATGCCAGCATTAGGCAACACATCGGGGCAGAAAACAAAGGGAGATGTAGGGTGTGTCACATGCATGGATAGGACAGCTAGCAGATTTCTTCCCAACTCGCGCAAAACCGTGTATTTGCGTCATCGTAGGTTCTTACGGAAAAATCACGCATACCGAAAGATGAAAGCTGAATTTGATGGTACGGCAGAGGTAGGTGTGGGCCCAAGACCATATGATGGGGAGGTGGTCCACAACATGGCTAAACAAATTAATGTTGTGCTTGGCAAGAAGCACGCTTTGACGGTGAAACAAACACCCAAGGGTCAAGTGTTTAAGAAGAAATCGGTGTTCTGGAAATTACCTTACTGGGAGATTCTACGTGTACATCACTGCATCGATGTCATGCACGTAGAGAAGAACGTATGTGAAAGCATCCTTGGTACTCTGCTCAAGATTAAAGGTAAAAGAAAGGATGGTGACGGTCCACGGCTCGATATGCTTGCTGATCAATCAAAATGCAAGAGTGAAGCAGAAGATGATGACAAATTCATCAAAGCTCGCCAGAGTTACAATTTCAGTACAAAAGAAGCAACACAGTTCTTCACCTATTTGTTGTCAGTTAAGACACCCTCTTCCTACTGCGCAAACATCAGAAGTCTCGTGGATGTGAGCTCAGGTAAAATGAAGTTGGGACACATGAAGTCACATGATTGCCACGTAATGTTGACACAAATCCTCCCGGTGGCCATCAGGAATCTGATGGACAAAGATATAAGAAACACACTCATTGAGCTCTATGATTTCTTCAACCAACTATGGCAGAAAGTTGTAGATCCTGAAGAGTTGGATCATATGCAAGATGATATTGCAAGAATATTGTCCAACCTAGAGATGTTTTTCCCACCGTCATTCTTTGATGTCATGGTCCATCTCACTGTGCACCTTGTCGACGAGATAAAGTATTGTGGTCCTATGTTTCTTCGCAACATGTATCCCTTCGAGCGGTTCATGGGAATACTAAAGCGCTTTTGTCGGAACCGAAACCATCCAGAGGCAAGCATCCTACAAGGTTATACCGCGGAGGAGGTGGTTGAGTTTTGCACCGAATACATGAAACAAAGACCTATAGGTTTGCCCCTCTCTCGCCACGAGGGAAGGCTGAAAGGTAAGCCGGTCCTTGCTGGCACGCAAATGGCTGCACCCGGAGAATTGGCAGAGAAAGCCCATTTTACGGTACTGCTTAACAGCTCAGTTCTAAGTGCTTATGCCAAAGAACACTTGGCGGAGATACGCCAAAGCTTCTTACCAATGGTGCCTTCATCATATGTGGAGATGAAGGAGCACACTAAGAACTACACCGAATGGCTGAAGAATCGTTTGGCACAAGGATCCATCGATGACATTGCTACGTGGTTGGCACAAAAGCCATCACCTACGGTGTTGACGTACCAAGCATATGACATAAATGGATACACGTTCTACACTGAGGAACATGATGAGAAGACCTCATATCAGAACAGCTCTGTTCGAATAGAATGCATGACTGTAGATGAAGCTGATAAAAGGGTATACTATGGAACCATCAAAGAGATTTGGGAGCTTAACTATGTGAAAGTTAAGGTGGCATTATTTAGGTGCACATGGATCCCTCTTAGTCAGGTAAAGGTTGATGATTACAGGAAGACCCGTGTTAACAGCACAATGATGGCATATCACGCGGACCCGTTCATTCTTGCCAGCGATGCTACCCAGATTTTCTATGTGGAAGACCCCTTGCATAAGATCTGCCATGTAGTGATGCATGGGAAGAGGAGGGTACTAGGTGTCGAGGATGTTGCCGATGAGGACGAGTACGATGAATTTGCTGAGTTGCCAGCCAAGGGATCACGCACCCCTCAAACAAAGAAGCGTAAAATCATCAGAAAACCCAAGTTCATTCGGGGTCAACGTAATGATCCCAGTTCCCCCATGTACATGGGAATTAAGCCGTAAGACTAGTTTTTATGCCTACCCTGCAATTTAATACGTTCAATTTAGCGCGTGTACTGAATTTGTGAGTTATGCCCGGTTTTCTGTTGATGTAAGAACCGTTAATATGTTGACCTTGATATGCTGTCAGCTCAGGCAATGAATATGAACTGTTTTTTGTTATTATTATTATTATATCATAGAGGTAGCACACTCAATTGATCTCACTACAGTATGTGTGAACAAAAATATGCAATCTGGTTTGCGAATAGCACACGGTTCGTTGATGAAAGCCGTGTGCCGACCAAACCCCGCCCACGATCTGAGTCGTGCTTTCTGATTGGCCAGAACCCAAACCCCACGGATCATACGTCTGCACCGTTGGATGCTCCCAGATCGAACGGCGATCCTCATCCCTTTCGACAGCACAGGCAGTTCCGGTTATAATTTTATTTTTATCCACAAAATGCACGTTAAACTCAAAAAATGTCTTAAATATAGCTAAACGATACCTGAAATGCGCCAGAAAATCAAACCCGTGGTATAATGGTGATTGCGTACCGTGGAAATTTTTATGAGGCCAAATGATGAAGTCACCGGCCACAGGAGTTTGAATTGACACGTCTCCTTTTGGAAACCATGATCCTTCATGTGAGATGCTCCGGTTTGGAAGGAGCGGTCATCAAAACTTGTGCCAAACTTTACCAATTTTTTTCCACGGGGTCGTGAGAGCACGCCACGGGCACACATCGATTTTGATGATGTCCGGACTCCATCTGAATTTCCTGTAATTAAAATACCAACTAGGCCTACGCCAGTGGCCACACCTCGCGGCCGAAATGTTTGAAACTTCTCCCCGCTTCTCGAACAAACGGATGAAAACTCACAAAGCGACGCACAAATGATCTGTACACCTTCTTTGCTAGGCTGATAGTAAGGGGATATCATAGCTAGTATCATGCATGCCAACTAGGCAATTTTGATGAGCTGTCATAGAATTAAATGAAGAAAGAGAGGGTTAAGTATCATATCATGAAACCGTATCATAATAAATGCTATGCTACTATGTGTCATGCATGATAATAAATAAAGTACTACATGATACTACTCTATGATACTATGCATTAGAGCAAGTACAATAGAGTGACATAAGCAGGCTATAAGGAATAGAATAATATATATGTGCTTAGTTGGAAGAAAGAGAAGAGGAGAGATAAGAGAAGTGGGCTCTTGGTTAGTAGCCAGCTGCAACACGAGACCCAAGACACTTTGTGAGGATGTAAGGTGGGCCAACTATTGATAAACTAGTACATATTTAAAACTTATTATTGTGCATGCCGGCTAAGAGGTTGGCTGTATATGACATGTCAACTTCTTATAGCCGACCGTTGGCTGTATTATTAACCATGCTCTTAGTGAGGTAGCTAGTATATCATAGAGTCTCCAGTATCATATATATGCATGATACTAGTATATGATCGAATACTACCTCCATAATGCGCGCATAGTATCATAAGTTAGTATCTTAGGTTGCCTTATTAATTGCCATGCATGACACAAAGTAGTACAACATTTAATATGATACGGTATCATGATATGATACCACACCCTCTATTTCCTCATTTAACTGTGTGCCGCATCATCCAAAAAGTCTAGTTGGCATGCATGATACCGCTTGATACTCCCATTACGACCAGCCTTACGGTGGCCATAGTGGGGGTATCATAGCCGGTATCATGCACTCGGGAATAGCAAATATGATGATGTGGCAAAGAAGCAGTAACATAGGTAGATACCGTAACATATATAAAAAATGCTATACTACTTTGTGTCATGCATGGCCATAAATACGGTCATCTATGATATATACTACTCTATGATACTATATATGCACTATGAAGGTACATACGTAGTATCATACACTAGTATCATATGCATGATACTATAGTATATGATACTCCCCACTATATAAGGCTGGCCATAGTGGTGGTATCATAGCCGACGATATCATGCACTCGGAAATAGCAACTATGCTGATGTGGCAAAGAATTAATTATAGAGAGGGTTAGAGTAACATATAGGTAGATACCGTATCATGTTAAATGCGATGCTAATTTGTGTCATGCATGGCAATAAATATGATCTATGATACTATACTCTATGTATTATACTATGCGCTATAATTAAAGGTAGTATCATACACTAGCTAGTATCATATATATATGCATGATACTAGTATATGACACTCTCCAATATGAGTAGTCTAAGTATAGCCTAACTAAAACACCCACATGTAGTTGTAGTAGGGTTTTTGACTTTAATTATATGCACTAAAATGCAAGGTAAGTGCAAAGAATGACTTAAACATAGCAGACGACCTGAAATGGGCCGGAACGATGTAGCTAGTAACTGATGATTTGTAGTCCGAAGTGCCGCGTCTCCTTTTGGAAACTATGATCCTTCTTGTGAGATGCTCTGGTATGGAAGGTGCGAGCACCAAAACTTGTGCCAAACTTTACCAAAAGTTTTCCATGCGATCGTGAGAGCACGCCACAGTGACATAATGATTTTCGTTATTTTCCGGACTCTATATGCATTTCCTGAAATTAAAATATCAACAAGGCCTACGCCTCTGGCCGCACCCTGCGGCCGAACTGTTTGAAGTTTTTTCCCGTTTCTCGCACAATGAATGAAAACTCGCAAAGCGACACACAAATGATCTTGCTAACACACACATGTAGTTACGACTATATATATACATAATACAAATGATATCTATTTTTTTTTTGCATATTCAAAGTTTGAGATTGCTAGCGAGGCCTGCCGCCTGGTAAAATGTACCAGAAGATCGAACCATAGGGTACAATCGTGATTTCTTACTGTGGAAAAAAAATTGGAGGCGAAACGATGAACTCATATTTTCATTCAAACAAAAATATGCTGTTAGTTAATGTAAATGTTTTCAAATAGCACACAGTTCACTCACGAAAGCCGTGTGTCCACTAAACTGTGGCCGATGCCCCCCTCCTTTGCCACGCGCACGATCTGAGTCGTGCGTTCTGATTGGCCAGAACCCAAACCCCACGGATCGTACATCTGCACCGTTGGATTCTCCTTGATCGAACGGCGATCCTCATCCCTTTTGACAGCACATGCAGTTCCGATTGTGATTTTATTTATATCCACAAATTGCACGTTAAATTCAAAAAATGTCTTAAATATAGCAAATGATACCTGAAATGCGTTAAAAAATCAAACCTGTGGTATAATGGTGAATGCGTACCATGGAAATTTTTATGAGGCCAAACGATGAAGTCACCGACCACTGGAGTTTGAATTGACACGTCTCCTTTTGGAAACCATGGTCCTTCATGTGAGATTCTCTGGTTTGGAAGGAGCGATCATCAAAACCTATGCCAAACTTTACCAAAAAATTTCCCTGGGGTCGTGAGAGCACGCCACGGCCACACACCGATTTTGATGAAGTCTGGACTCCATCTGAATTCCCAGTAATTAAAATACCAACTAGGCCTACGCCGGTGGCCGCACCTCGCGGCCAAAATGTTTGAAACTTCTCCCTGTTTCTCAGACAATGGATGAAAACTCACAAAGCGACACACAAATGATTTGTATACCTTCTTTGCTAACTAACACCCCAGATGTAGTTGTAGAACGGTTTTGAATTTAATTATATGCACTAAATGCAAGGTAAGTGCAAAAAATGACTTGAATATAGCAACGAGACCTGAAATAGGCCAAAAAATCAAACCTAGGGGTATATACGTGATTGTTTACCGTGAAAATAATTCAAAGCGGAACGATGTAGTCACTGACGATTGGAGTCCGAAGTGCCGCGTCTCCTTTTGGAAACTATGATCCTTCTTGTGAGATGCTCCGATTTGGAAGGTGTGAGCATCAAAACTCGTGCCATCTTTACCAAAAAAAATCCATGTGATCCTGAGAACACGGCATGGTGACACACCGATTTTCGTTATTTCCGAACTCTATATACATTTCCTGTAATTAGAATACCAACAAGGCATACGCCTTTGGCCGCACCCTGCGGCGGAACTGTTTGAATTTTTTTCCC
Source organism: Thinopyrum elongatum (assembly GCA_011799875.1). Taxonomy (NCBI): domain Eukaryota; kingdom Viridiplantae; phylum Streptophyta; class Magnoliopsida; order Poales; family Poaceae; genus Thinopyrum; species Thinopyrum elongatum. Next base: position 32,867,383 of record CM022300.1, on the reverse strand, counting down.
GTTTCTCGAACAATGAATGAAAACTCCCAGAGCGACACACAAATGATCTTGCTAGCTAGCTAGCACCCATGTGTAGTTGCGACTATAGCAAACGACTCAAATATAGCAAACAATACCTCAAATGCACGAGAAAATCGAACCATAGGGTATAATGGTGATTTATTACCGTGGAAAACAATTTGGAGGCGAAACGATGAACTCTTGTTTTCATTCAAACGAAAATGTGCTGTTAGTTCATGTAAATGTTTTCAAATAGCACACGGTTCACTCACGAAAGCCGTATGCCTACCAAACCGTGGCCGATGCCCCCCTTTGCTGTGCGCGCGATCTGAGTCGTGCGTTCTGATTGGCCAGAACCCAAACCCCACGGATTGTACGTCTGCACCGTTGGATGCTCCCAGATCGAACGGCAATCCTCATCCCTTTCGACAGGAAATGCAGTCCGGCTAGGAATTGATTTATATGCCAAAATGCACGGTAAATGCCAAAAAATGTCTTACATATAGCACACGAGACCTGAAATGCGCCAGCAAATCAAACCCGTGGTATAATGGTGATTGCTTAACGTGGGAAAAATTTAGAGGCGAAACGATGAACTCGCGTCTTCATTTCAAAATTAGTACGTCTTCATTTCAAACGAAATTATTCTCTTTGTGCACACGAGCGCTTAGAGGCAACTGTTTGCATAGGCCTTTCCGCGCGGCGACCAGGGATATTTTTCACCCTTTTCACCTAGGCCGCCAACACCCCCCCCACCACCCGCCCGCGTTTCACTCAACTAGTCCACCTAATCTCCATCGCCAGCTCCCCCTCCCCCAGATCCACAGCAGAACCCTCTCCGGCGCCGGCGTGCTCACCCCGGCCGTGTGCCCGCTCTTCGGCGTCAAGCCTACCTCCACTGTCGTTCCTAACACGCGGCTGCCTGTGCCTCGCCGTCTTCGTTTGCTCGCCAGCCACCCTCGAGCATATCGATGCTGTAACCCTCGCCTCTCCTGTGGTCCGGCCGGGTTTGCATTAAGAAGACTGTTAGTTACTGCTCTCCATCGCGGTGAGGCATATTTCCTCGCAATCCCTCTTCCTATTTCGTTCCGTATGTTCCCAAATTGGCTATAAAATAACAGAGAGCGTATATATGTTCATTATCTACCTTCCTAACTAGTACATATAAGCTGTATTTGTTCCAATAAGTTACTGCCTATTTACAGATCGCCGGCGCCCGAGTCACACAAACTTAACAAATTAGCCGTACATTTTCTAAATTATTGCATGACATGTTTAGAAAGCTTGATACCAAGTTGTTAGTTTTATGCTTATCCTCCTTTCTTGAGTTTCGCATGTGTTCTCTGTAGATGCCGATTAGCAGCGACAACACTCATGCTTCAGGCAATGTATCTTCATCTGATTCCGACAACCCTAGGTCTTCAGCAGATGGTGAGGGATCAAGTAATCTTGAACGGGATAGAGCTGCAGCAATTACCCTTCCGGTCAGGACACGGAGGAACGCTCCAAGGAAGCCCACACACCAGCCTAAAGGTGTATATGAAGTAACCGAGATCGATTTAAAGTCTTGGGCTCCAACTAAACCAGATAAAGCACGCACGAGGTTTAGGAGTGTGTGTGGATTTGTTGGCAGGGCAAGGCTCAACATTAATCTGCCGGGGTTTCGGAAGGCTGACACAGAAACACGGCGACGGATAGTCCGGGAGATCATGGATCACTTGAACATTCCAGAGCAGTGGAGAATGCAGGTGGAACACGCTGCACTGAAGAAGGCTAGGGATGCTTGGAGAAACTGGAAGCACGTGATGTACAAGAAGTACTTGAGTGAAGGCAAGGACCCAATCGCCGCATACCCCTAAATTACAAAGGCAGACTGGGCAGAATTCAAAAGGGTCAGGGCAACTAAAGAGTTTGCTGAAAAGAGTTTCAAGCAATCGGAACTTTAGAAGAAGAACATACACCCCCACCGTATGGGTGTGGCAGGATACTACGGCATGAAACCGATATGGGACCAGGAGGACAAAGAAGCAGTAGCGGCGGGTGGGAATCCGGCCTTTAGTGAAATCAGGGGCCAACGCGCCAGAGACTACTTGCGGGCACGTGCAAGGAGGCGTGATGACGGAACTTATTACTTTAAAAACTCACATGACGAAGAACTGTACCAAGTGATGTTAGAGGCTTCCAAGATCCCTGGAAGGTTCTACAGGAACTCAGGGTCATGTGACATTCTGTCCGTTGCTCTGGAAACAAGAGAGCCCCCTGGCTGTGCAAGGGGTATAGGTGTTAATGTCCCGCACAAGAGGGCTTTCACACTCAGCAAAGACGAGAGGCTCAGCATGAAAAAAGCGAGGAGTGAAATGAAGCAGAATGCATTGTATGAAAGGTTGAGGAAGGACATGTATACGGCTGTTCGAAAGGAGATTGAGGAGTCAATGATGATCCAGAAGACTCTAACACTGACAGATAGCCAGCAGATGGGAGGGGAGGCGGGCATGGAGGATGCTGCTTATTGCGCGACAACACTGCACAAGAGTAGCTGTGCATCAGCTGACCCCAGCAACACTGAGACTGCAGCTGCTCGTGATGATGCTATATCTGATCTATCTGGAATGAAAGACAGACTGAAGGGCGTGCTTACACATTATGAAGGTACATTAAAATGTGCAACAGCCTGGGTTTGCCCACCCTTCTTGGAAGATGGCCTCTTGTTGGACAATGTGCCATTGAAGCCGGGCTGTGTGAAGTGCTACGTGACTAAAGTAAAGCCTGGATTCAATGAATTTGCCCTGAAGAATGTCCTAGGAGACTTCAATGAGCAAAGGACCTTGGGAGAAACACTGTTACATCACATCCAGTGGCCACGAAAAGAAATAGAGTTCATCGATGAGATCCCTGAAGCCCCGCCAAGAGCAACCAATGTCACCCCTCAACCGGTGACGCTCTCCTTGCCACAGCAGCTCTCGCGTGCTTCCCCCAAAGAACCTAATACTCGTAATCCGACGGCTGATGCATCAACCTATGATCAGCCGGCCCGACTTTGTAGCGTACAGGCCATGTCATCCTCCGCCCCAAAGCAGCCAGTGGCAAGGCCTACAACTGCTGAAGACGCACCACCGGTTCAGATGCTGGCTGCTGAAGCAGCGGGGGGAGACCCAGCTGCAGCACATGCTCAGCAGACCAACCTGGTGGAATGGACTGCTAAGCAGTCTGATGCTTTGGAACCGCCTGCTAAGCAGTCTGTTGGTCCAGAACCGACTGCTCATTAGTTCGTTGGTCCGCAGTCGCGTGATTAGCATACCAATGCGTCAGCACTTCCTGCTCAGCAAACCAACGCGTTGGCACGGCCTCCTCAGCACACCGACAAGTTGGCACCACCTGCGCAGAAACCCGACATAGCTTCAACGCATGGTCAGCAGTCCGATGCCTTTGCTGCTACAGCCCAGCAGTCCGTCACAGCAGCACCGCCAGCTCAGCGGTCCGGCATAGATAAACCATCTACTAAGCAGTCCGTCGAAGCTTCATCGTCTGCTCGGCAGTCTACCTTGCAGCCAACCAGACGTTCTGCCAGAAATGCTTCAAGTACCAAGAAGGAAGTGGCCAAAAAGGCTACACCCACGAGGAAGCCCGACGGGAGAGTGAAGAGGAAAGAGAACGATTGTCTCTTACTTAAAGCACTCATTGCCCAGAACCAAATTAACAGCAGGTTGTTCGAATCGGGGAGTAATATTATTTCTGACGGCATGGATGATGAAGAAGTAGATTTGTTGCTTGCTAAAAGTAAAGCAGACGTACTTGAAGCATGCAATTACGTCCATGGCTAGCCATTTCTTGTTGGCGAATACTTTGATGAGTGCAGCTCCAGTTGCCGCGAGTTACATGAATATTGCATGGATCAAATGTCAGCAGGTCATCATGGTTTGCTAGTCCACTACAACAGAGATCATTTCCGACACGATGCTGGTTCCATCAATGTGAGTTTCGAGGACTTACATCTCTTCTTCAACTTCAACGAGCTCGATGCCACTCTTGTTAGATGCCTGATTTTGTAAGTACTTAACAAACTCTGATCAACTTCTCCATACAAGGCTGTAAATGATAAACAGCTAACTGCATTTTATTCCTGTCAGGGGATTGAACGCGCAGAGAAGAAAAAGGGAGAGTGTGTATTTCATAGATCCTGAATTAGAAAATGGCACAACAATACATGGTAAGGACCTACGGGACTGGGCCATTAACACGGTCGTCCGTCTCTTCGAAAACACGTCCCATGCAGAATCATTTCTTTGGCCATATCATGAACGGTAAGTCAAGTAAACAACCACGCATACACTGATTGTCTTTCAGATTTCGACATAATTCGTAAGTTCATGGCTTTCTTAATATGTAGCAATCACTGGATATTGGTATTCATTGTTCCAAACAAGAACACAGTTTACTACATCGATTCTCTCAGGGAGTCAACAAACGCTCAGGATCTGATGCATCTTCAGTAATTCATGGATAGGTATTGAATTCTATGATGTCGAAATTAATTTGCATTCATATCTGGTTCAATAATTGATGTTGTCAAAATTCATCTTCATTTGCAGTGTGCTCGCATTCTGGAAAACTAAACCAGGGAACCTGTTCAAGAGGGAACTACCTCTACAGCACGAGATCGTTTCTCCGGTAACACACCGAAATCCGTTATTTTCGGAAAATTTATCCAACAGTCTGCCTATACCTTTTCTTACGCTAGTCAAATGTTCAAGCTTCTAAATAAACCTCTTTCTATTTTGTCCAAAGAAAAAATAATACATCTAACACTGGTTAGGTTATTCCTAACAGGACAAATACATGACTAATTCTGTACAAAAAATTTCAGTGTCCTCAGCAAGAAGCAGGGACCAACCTTTGTGGATACTATGTTTGCAGACACATGATCTCCATCTGCAAATCTGCTGATAGTTGTGACGATCCTCGCGAATTAGTACCAGTAAGTCTATCTTAATTAATATTTTGTACTCCACTCATATGGCACATTCTAATCTTAAAAATACTGCAGCTCATCTTAGAACCAAGGACCCCTGAACCGCTCCCGGCTGGTGAATTGCTAATGGTTCGGAGATTTATCAGCGACTTCTTCCTGAATCACTACATCAATCCCACTGGTGATAATGAAGATTTTAGCATGCGTTCTCCTGAAACATTGAGTAAGAGTTAGCCGCTAAACATATACACATGGATCTATTGTTTTCCATCTGATGAGGTCTTCGTATTTCGTACACTATGATTAATTATGTAATGCATATATGTGTGGACAAATCATTGGAATTTAGCTACCATATGTTCAATTGCAATTGTTGCGAAATCTGATGAATGTTCTTCCTCTGGACACTATTTGTTCAATTGAATATTGTGGTGAATTTGCTTTTTGCGTGCCGATTCAAAATGGGATTTTTTTTTATTTGTTCAATTGAATATTGTGGCGAATTTGCTTTTTGTGTGCCGATTCAAAATGGGATATTTTTGTTTATTTGTTCAATTGAATATTGTGCCGAATTTGCTTTTTGCATGCCGATTCAAAATGGGATATTTTTGTTTTAACCTGGCAATTGCTCCGCACACGGTTCAACTAAATGAGTGTGTGCGATCCACATCGGAAAGCATACGTCAATCATAGCGGAACCGTCGGTGATACACAACAGATCGCAAATGATTTGCAGCGCTACTACATGTGCGTAGGGTATCCGGAACCGTTTGTGATATCGCGTTATCGCACACGAGAACTCGGAGTAAACCGTGACCAATGTAAAATACAATCCCAGTCGTAATTTTTTCAGGAAACATGTGGGATCCCAAACAAAAAGCACACGTCACTCTTGCCGCAACTGTCGGTGATACACAACAAATCACAAACGGTCTGCAACACTTGTATGTGTGCGAAGGGGCTCCTGAACCGTTTGTGATAGAACATTATTGCAGACGGTAATTGTTGGGAAACATGTGCGATGGAGTCTTGCATGGCAGACGGGTTACGCAGAAAACTCGTGTGCGATGGGGCACAAATCGCACATAGTTCATATGTTGGCCCATGTGCCTTACATACTGTTTCCCAAACGGTTCATTACGACACACCGTTTGGTTTCACTGCGTCATTAGAAACGTTTAATCACCGATCCCACACGTGCGAAAGAATTTAGTGTGTGCTGCATCGCACACGATTACATTTTGGAAGGCCTCTAGATCATTGCTCCATATCCCCGACAGTTTCTGGGTCGTGTGGGAAGGACCCCCTATCGCCCACACTCACTTGGCGACGGTTCCAAATGCCGTCGCGGAAAGGGGTTAAAAACCGTTTGTATAGCTGCGACGCGTACCAGTGATGGGGGAGGAGTAGGGCTCCTCCACAAGTCCAATTTGCCCCCCCTATAAGGCAAGGGGGAGTGATACGTCTCCAACGTATCTATAATTTTTTATTGTTCCATACTATTGTAGTATAAATTTTGGATGTTTTATATGTCATTAGATGCAATTATATATCATTTTTTGGAACTAACCTATTAATTCAGTGCCGAGTGCCAGTTGCTATCTTTTGCATGTTTTTTGGCTTTTCAGAAAATCAATATCAAACGAAGTCCAAACGGAGAAAAAACTTTGGATTAATTTTTTCTGGACCAGAAGAGACCTTAGAAGGTTCGGGAGGAGACCAGAGGAGCCACGAGGGAGCAACAAGCCCTAGGGGCGCGCCCCCAGGCTTGTGGGCCCCTCGTGGCACATCCAACCCTAATTCCACCTCTATAAATACTCAAATATTCCCCTGACATCAGAGAGACACCCGGAATACTTTTTCCACCTCCGCAAGTTCCAGAACCACGAGATCCCATCTGCAGGCCTTCTCCGGTACTCTGCCTGAGAGGGAATCGATCATGGAGGAGGCTCTTCATCATCCTTGCTGCCCTCTGATGATGCGTGAGTAGTTTATCACAGACCTACGGGTCCATAGTTAGTAGCTAGATGGATTCTTCTCTCTTTTTGATCTTCAATACAATGTTCTCCTTGGTGTTCTTGGAGATCTATTTGATGTAATGACTTTTTGCGGTGTGTTTGTTGGGATCCGATGAATTGTGAATTTATGATCAGATCTATCCATGAATGTTATTTGAGTTTTCCCTGAACTCTTCTATGCATGATTAATATAGCCTCGTATTTCTTCTCTGATTTATTGGTTTGGTTTGGCCAACTAGATTGATTTATCTTGCCATGGGAAGAGGTGCTTTGTAATGGGTTCGATCTTGCGGTGCTCAATCCTAGTGACAGAAAGGGACATGAAACGTATGTATCATTGCTATTAAGGGTAAAAAGATGGGGTTTATTCATACGTGAGTTTATCTTGTCTACATCATGTCATCTTGCTTAAGGCGTTACTCCGTTTTCCATGAACTTCATACACTAGATGCATGCTGGATAGCGGTCGATTTGTGGAGTAATAGTGGTAGATGCAGAATCATTTCGGTCTACTTGTCTCGTACATGATGCCTATGTATGATCATTGCCTTGGATATCATCATAATTATTCATTTTTTCTATCAATTGCCCAACAGTAATTTGTTTACCCACCGTATGCTATTTTTTTGAGAGAAGCCTCTAGTGAAAACTATGGCCCTCGGGTCTACCTTTTATCATATATTAAAACTAAAAATACCTTGCTGCAATTTTCCTTTATTTTATTTTATTTTGTATTTTTGTTCGATCTATCTATCAAAACCTATACAATTTAATCTTGCTCATAACCGTTGAGGGATTGACAACCCCTCTACGCGTTGGGTTGCAAGTATTTGTTGTTTGTGTGCAGGTGTTGTTTACATAGTGTTGCTTGGTTCTCCTACTGGATTGATAACCTTGGTTTCATAACTGAGGGAAATACTTATCTCTATTGTACTGCATCATCCTTCCTTTTTAAGGAAATCCCAACATAGCTCACAAGTAGCAGGGCGCCACTTCCTTATGGGCCCTTGTGGCCCATAATTCCTTCCACCTCTTGGCCTTTTAAGGCCCGTTAATATTTAAATTAAATATAAAATGTTCTAAATACTTATAGACCATTTTATATATTTTTTAACATCTCCAGAAATATTTTCCACCAATATATAATATATCGGTAATGTCGGCGTTCTGGGAACTAGGGTACCCAGATCTGCCTGCCTGCGGCCCATGGCGTGGCTCCCTCGACGGCCTGGTACGGCCCAGTGGCAAGGCCTTCAAGACAAGACCCTCGCGAGGGCCCCGACCTCGCGTGGACGACACCAAGACCTCCAAGGAAGCGGCCTCCCCGGGTTGCCTCCCGAGGAGCGGAGATTTCTATGCAGGTGCCCAGCCTCCCGAGGCTGCGATGACGTGAGCCATGACGACCAAGGCCAGGCGGGCGCCAGCGGGCGCAGAGGGAGCAGTTTCCCTTTCGGTGCTAAGGGAGCAAGGACAGACGCAGGTTCCCGAGGAATCCCCCAAAGCTTTCCATTCTGGTGCAACAAGACCAAGACCACGGGCTCGGTCGGACGGATGTCATCACCGAGCCCACCGCTGCGTCACGACCAGAAGCTTTGCAGGAGAAGACCACCTTTCGTCAGGATTAGATGTACTTCTTGTCCCCTTTCAAATTGGCCGTTGTGGGATCCCTTCCCGCCTAAGTTTGGGGGAAGAGGACCGATGCCACTATAAATATAGGTTAGCCACCACCATAGAGGGGAGGGGATCCTTTCCATCCTCTCCACCATAGCCCTCGTGAGGTTGTTCATCCACTATACTTGTTCTTCCTCAGCCCCTCGTGAGGCCAATCCACCACAAACCAGGAGTAGGGTTTTACACCGTAAAGTGGCCCAAACCTGGGTAAACTGCCGTGTTCATCTTCTTCCCCGCTCAAGCGAATCCGACGAGGCTAGGTTGTAGGGTGGCGAGCTTGAGACTTGAGAGGTTGAGATCTTCGCCGCCCTAGAGTTCGAACCTTCTTGGGTCTGTGGAGCTCTGAATCCGACATTTGGCGCGCCAGGTAGGGGCGTGTCGAAGTCCTTCTTCCACCTCCACTTCGTCGCTCCCATGGCCGATGCACGCCGGATCCGCGCTGAGTGCCGGGCAGCTCGCGGTGCCCAGACGGCGCCAGTGGGCAACGGCGCTCTGCGCCGCTCTGCCTCTCCCGCGGCTAACGCTGCCATCGACCCTGCTGCTCACGAGCAGCAGGATTCCTCGCTGCCACCCTCCATGCGGTGCGATGGCCACACCGCCACTCCGTCGCCCACTCCCGCCACGGCATCATCCTCCCACACCCGCCGCGGGCCGGCGAACGCACAGGCTGCGCTGCTCGTGGCGCGTGAACTGCTGCACTACCGTCCCGCCAACGACTGGCTTGGGCACATCGCCGAGCTCGTCAACGCCGCCGGCGAAGTCCCTGCACCGTCCCGCTCATTCCGTCCCCCGCCATCCCAGGCGGGCGACGTGGCGCATGGCGCGCCTCCTCCTCCTCCTCCTCTGCGCGGTGCCGACCATGAGCCCAGGCGAGATTCGCAACCGCGCGACCCGCCGCGTGGAGCACCGGCGCACGATGAAGCAAGCTGCCAGGTGGTGCAACGACCGTAAGGTGGCGCACGCGCGCTCCCAGCGCCACCGCGCTAGCATCAAGACCACGCGCCGCCTGAGGTTGCGGCGCGTGGGCGTCAAGACTGAGCTCCGCCCGCGCGGGCTGCTATCGTGAGTGCGGCGGGCTGCCGCGCCTTCACCCCAGAGCTGCGTCGTGTCGTCTGGCCCGGCAAGTTCAAGCCAGATCTGCCTCCACGCTACGATGGCACCCCCGATCCCACGGAGTTCCTCCAGCTCTCTTTGCTGAGCATCGAGGCGGCCAATGGTGACGAGAAGGTCATGGCGAACTGGTTCCCCATGGCTCTCAAAGACGGCGCGCGCTCCTGGCTCCTGCACCTCCCGGAGGGGTCAATCTCCTCTTGGGACAAACTTCGCGAGCGTTTCATCGCCAACTTCCAGGGCACCCGTGATCGCGCCCCTGCGGTGGGTGACTTGCGGCGCGTGAAGCAGCAGCCGGGCGAGACCTTGCACAAGTACATACAACGCTTCACGAACGTTCGCCTCAAGATCCCGAAGGCGTCGGACAAGGCCATCATCTCAGCGTTCACCGATGGCATCCGGGACGTCAAGATGAAAGAGGAGCTCGCCATCCATGGGGACTTATGCTCGACCCTAGAGATGTTCAACTTGGCGAACAAATGCGCAAGGGCCGAAGAAGGCCGCCTCTCCCTCATTGAGCTCCCGGAGGCCGACCCTGAAGACAAGAATGCCAAGGCTAAGGAAGCAAAGCGCAAGGGCCCCGCTGTGCTCGCAGCCGAGCCTGAGATGAAGCACAGCCGTGACCATGATGAGCCTCCCAGGGGCAACCGCCCGTTCTGCATCTTCCACAATGTGCACAGCCACAACACCAACGACTGCAGTAGGTCAGGGCACTTCGCAATGGACGCCTCGGTCACCGCCCTGAGCGTGGTGACCATGGCTACGGCCGTGGCGAAGGCCGTGGTGGAGGCCGCTGGGACAACCGCAACCCTCGCCAGGACTGGCGTGACCAGCCTCGCGAGGACCGTTGGCGTGATGAGCCTCGCGACGGACCCTGGCGCGACCAGCCTCATGAGGCCCGTCCTTAGGGCAATGCCGGCCTCCCTCCGCTGCCACCACCACCCAGGAGAAATGACGACAACCGGTAGGATGACGGGGCTGGGGGCTTCCAGGAGCCTCATGCGGTCGCCTGCATCCTGGGTGGTGCCCAGGCCCCGGCCTCACATCGCATCTTCAGGAAGTTTTCCCGTGAGGTGAACGCAGCCCTCCCGAAGCTCGAGGCCGCGCGTCCCCTCAGGTGGTCGCGGTGCGCTATCACCTTTAACTCCAAGGACCACCTCAAGTGCTCGGCCACCGGAGGCGCGCTTCCCATGCTCTGCACACCCACCATCAGCAACGTCCTCGTCACCAAGACCCTCATCGATGGAGGCGCAGGGCTCAATGTTCTCTCTATCGAGACGTTCGAGACGCTCCAAGTGCCTTATGACCAGCTCCTGCCAACCAAGCCTTTCTCAGGGGTGACAGACGGCTCCACCGTCCCCCTGGGGCAGATACGCCTCCCAGTCACCTTCAGCAAGCGCGACAACTACCACACCGAGCTCATTGACTTCGACGTCGCCCACATCGGCCTCCCGTACAACGCCATCCTTGGGTACCCGGCCCTCGCCAAGTTCATGGCGGCAACCCACCATGACTACAATATCCTCAAGATGCCAGGGAGTGGCGGCATCATCACGGGCGCCTGCAATGAGAAAGACGCGGTATGCTCCCTTGAGCGTGCCTACCAAGCTGCGGCAGTTGACAACCCTGACGATGAGGGCGGCTTCCTGGCTCCCGAGGCCACCCCTAAGAAGAAGAAGCAGCTCCTTCCCAAGAGCCGTCAGGAGACCAAGACGCCCGCTGGCGGTGCCTCGGGCTCCGCCCCCACTGCTGGGGTGCCCCTTCCTCGTGCATAGGAAGGCGCGCCCGGTGCCTTTCTCAGTTCGGGCTCAGGGGCTTCCGCCTGGAGAGCCTATGACCTGACCAGCGTGACGAGGGAGGTGCTCGAGCACCACTTGGAGGCGTGCTTCGATGCGCATCCCCAAGAGCAAGGCGCATGGCGCGAGGCGCCATGTGCGCGAGGATTCATCACCAAGGCGATCGAGGAGCTTCAGGAGGCGCGGGCCATGCGTGGCGAGCATCGCCCCGCACCACCTGGTGTAGCCGCACCCCCTGGTGCGGGCGACGAGCCGCGCGTCTGCCTCAACATCCCGGGTCTCAACAGTGCCGCGTCACAAGACCTCTTCTAGCCGTCGCGCGTCGGCCAGAGTGGGGGCTACCCCTGCAGCTACGTTCGCATGCCGTTTGGCCTGCTGAACGTGGGCGCCATGTATCAGTGCCTCGCGCAACGTGCTGTGGTGTCTCACGGGGCTAGGCGCTTGGCGGTCATGTCAGAGGAGGTCACGGACCCTCGCGAGCCCCCAGGGCCTCATGAGCTCCCCCAACCTCCGGAGCCACCCAGCTCGTGAGGAGCGACCTCTGTGGCACGCGTCCTCAGCTACCCTGACGCTTCTACAACACTGGTGCCAGGTGACTTTTTGGTTTGTTCAGTTGAGGGCGCCCCCGGGCTGCATTATCCTCAGGCTGTTAGGGCCAGCCCCTACAGCTGTATCGTTTTGCGCATGTATCAGAACTGGCTCTGCCTTTATGTATTTCCTAAGTATTCCAACCTGCATGTCCGGTGCTTCACCATCATGAATGTCACTACGCCCTCACAACCCCGCCCGCGACCGCCTCATGATTAAGGACTGGCACGACGTCTGTGCTCGGGTCCATCCCTGCAGCGTTGTTAAACCCAAGCGACCGAGATCTGTCCCGTGGGCCAGCTCCCGTGCGTGTCACCTCGAGCTAATCGCGAGTGGATGAGTAAGGGCACACGGCCCGGTTCATACAACCGCAATTCGGCATTTCGCCGTCGCGGGAGCCGCGCGTCGGGTGTCTTTCCGTGGGATCATTGCATGAGAAGACTAGGCACGACGTCTGTGCTCGGGTCCGTCCCTGCAGCGTCAATAAAACCAATGGTTGAGTTCTGTCTGGCAGGCCGGTCCCGTTCATGTCACCTCTTGGGGTCATTGGTGTTCAGCCTTCACATGCGATAACCTCCGGAGGTTCATTCGGCGCAGGTCCCCCCCTCACAGGTTCCTAATGCGCGCCTCGCACCAAAAATCCAGGCGCAACCTGCCTTGAGGTAGGGCCTCCTGAGTCCCGCGCTGGCTCACGAGTGCCCAGATACACCTCCTCCAGTTCTACCATGCTAGCCACGTGTATGAACGGGGCTGTACACGCCCCGGAGTCTCCCCCCGAGGGAACTCCCACCCACGCCCAAGTGGAAGCCGCATGCCCCGCGCTGGCGGACGACACGGTCGCACAGCGGCTATGCCCACGCCCAAGTGGAAGCCCCATGCTCCGTGCTGGTGGATAAACAATTGAGAGTGCCCTAATGGCTGCACCAACCTTAGGATACCCTATCGGCTCTTCACACGGGCCTATCGCGCAGCTTTCCCCACAGGAGACACGCGCGAGGGGGCTGGACATGTGGGTTGTGCTCATGCCAGGCCTGGCACGTGCCACATCACCAGGTCTCTGGTACCTGGTCTTCTCGCGTCCCTCCCAGGCAAAAGCTGGCGAGGAAAGGTATGGAGGACTCCGGATTAACTTAGACGATGCTCACGTTTCCTTCATGAGGGTTGTTCGTACGTCAAGGGGGACCCCTGAGCATCGCAACTCAGGGGCCTCACTAGTCACGTAGCCCCTCGCCCCTTGGTCTTGTCCTGGTGATCCGGACGCCCCAATGGCGGTCGAGGTATGCGCGGGGCTGGGCCCTACCGACGTAGAACACAAAGGCAAGCAAGAAGGAAATCAAGCGTGGAAAGAAAATTACGGAGTTCTAACAGTTATTACAGGCACCAAATGTAATGTTCTGCAAACCCAAACAGAGTCCTACGCCTCCACGAGGCACGATAAATGTTGCAGGGTAAAAACTAGGAGGAAGCGCTACCACCGCCCTGGCCGTCGCCGCCGCTTGCCCCAGTCGCGGGGAGCCCGTCGTCGATGTCGCTGCCACCATCGTCACCGCCGCCGGCCTCCACCGCCGGAGCCTCGGGGTCGGGTATGCAAAGGAACTTCTTCAGCAGCGCGTCCACCCGATCCTTCACGGCACCCGCGGCAGTGGCGCGGGACTCAGAAGCCACCGGGCGGATCACCGCGTCGAAGTCGAAGCCTGGATCCTGGAGGTAGAGCTGGCTGAAGACGCGCGTCGCAGCCGCGGTGAAGAGCGAGCGGCACTCCTCCTCCAAGATGGAGTCCACCTCAGCGGCGGCGCCCTCAAGCGCTTCGATGAGCTTGGAGGAGAGCCCTGCAAGGCCGTCCTCAGGGGTTGCCAGCGGTTCCTGGTATCCTCCCCTGCAGATGGAGCGCAGCGCCTCTCGAGACCCGAGCTCGAGGGAGAGGAAGGCTCTGCATTCCGCGGCCGCCTTCTTCTCGGCGGCATCAAGGGTTTTCTCCCTGGCTTCCAGCTGGGTTGTCACCTCGGTGACATGCCGGGCATGGGACGCCTGGGCTTTGTCCACCTCCTCCTTCAGCTTGGTTACCTGGGCCAGCTTGGATTCACGATCGGCGAGCTTCACTTCGCGGGCATTGAGGTCCTCCTCCTGCTGCTGGAGCCGTTGGGTGTGCGCGGCTTGCTCCTCCTGGAGGGTCTTCAGCATGGCCTCCGCCTCACTGCGGCGCTTCTCGGTGGATGTCGCGCTGGCCAGCACCGCATCGCGAGCCTCCTTGGCTTCCTTCCTTCCCTCCGCGGTGGCGGCTTCGGCCCGGCCCCAGGTCGTCCTGGCGGATGTGTCGGCCTGAAGCCACCCCGAGGCAAGCCCAGGCGCTCCCTCGTGAGGCACCTATCGGCATCTTGGAGGCCGACCCGGATTCGGCCAAGCGCAGTGAAGGCTTCATCCAGGGCCTCGGGCCTGACGAGGGGGCCGTAGTTCGCCAGCGCGAGGGACTGGCGAGGAGGCGGCACAGGCGCGTCAACCGACGCCACGGCCAGGGAGGCGGTGGCACAGATGGCTTGGGGCACCAAAGACTCTTAGCTCCCTTCAGGCATGACAAGGGCGGGCGGCTTCGCAGCCTGCAGGTCTGCGGGGGCTGGCTCCTCCCGAGGCTGCATCACCATGTCCACGGGGGCGCACTCCGTCGCGAGGGGACAAGGGATCGCCTCCTCCACCCACGCAGGGGCCATTGCGGCCGCAGCAAAGGGTGTCACCTCCTGAGCCCCAGCGCCCTCGATGGACATTCCTCCAGGCAGCACCAGTGAGGAGCCAGGGGCAGGTAGAGCACTCGAGCGCTCGAGCGTGGTGCCGCCCGAGCGCCCGGGAGCTGTGTCGGGCCGGCCCGATGCATTTTCGCGCCCTCCACAGCCGCGACCAGAGGCTGACGGCGCCCTCAGGACTGGGGGCTCCTTTGGCTCCGCACTCTCCTTCCTCCTCTTCGTCACGGCGCCTGATGCGGCTTGAACTATGTCGATATTTCCCCAAAGAGGAAGGGATGATGCAACACAGCTACGGTAGGTATTTCCCTCAGTGATGAGACCAAGGTTATCGAACCAGTAGGAGAACCATGCAACACTATGTAAACGGTACCTGCACACAAAGAACAAATACTTGCAACCCGACGTGTAAGAGGGGTTGTCAATCCCTCCTGGGTAAAAAGATAGATAAAATTGTAGTAGATTGGATAAATAGATCTCGCGGGAACGCGAGATAAAATAAATAACAAAAAAGTGCAGCAAGGTATTTTTGGGTTTTTGGATTAATAGATCTAAAAATAAAAGCAAATAAAAATAGATCTCAAAGGCAAATATGACAAAGAATAGACCCGGGGGCCGTAGATTTCACTAGTGGCTTCTCTCGAGAAAAATAGCATACGGTGGGTAAACAAATTACTGTTAGGCAATTGATAGAACTTCAAATAATTATGACGATATCCAGGCAATGATCATTATATAGGCATCACGTCCAAGATTAGTAGACCGACTTCTGCCTGTATCTACTACTATTACTCCACACATCGACCGCTATCCAGCATGCATCTAGTGTATTAAGTTCATGGAGAAACGGAGTAATGCAATAAGAACGATGACATGATGTAGACAAGATCTATTCATGTAGGAATAGACCCCATCTTGTTACCCTTAATAGCAACGATACATACGTGTCATTTCCCCTTCTGTCACTGGGATTGAGCACCGTAAGATCGAACCCATCACAAAGCACCTCTTCCCATGGCAAGAAAAATTGATCTAGTCGGCCTAACTAAACCAAAGATTCGAAAAGAAATACGAGGCTAGAAGTAATCATGCATATAAGAGATCAAAGAAACTCAAATAACTTTCATGGATAAAAATATATATCTGATCATAAACTCAAAGTTCATCGGATCCCAACAAACACACCGCAAAAAGAGTTACATCAAATAGATCTCTAAGAGACCATTGTATTGAGAATCAAAAAAGAGAGAGGAAGCCATCTAGCTACTAACTACGGACCCAAAGGTCTACAATGAACTACTCACGCATCATCGGAGAGGCACCAATGAGGATGATGAACCCCTCCGTGATGGTGTCTAGATTGGATCTGTGGTTTCTGGAACTTGCGGCGGCTGGAATTGTGTTTCGTTGACTCCCCTAGGGTTTTTGGATTTTCGGGGTATTTATAGAGCAAAGATGCAGTGCGGGAGGCGGCCGAGGTGGGCACAACCCACCAGGGCACGCCTGGGCCCCCAGGCGCGCCCAGGTGGGTTGTGCTCCCCTCGGAGCCCCCCTCTGGTACTTCCTTGGCCCAACTTGTGTCTTCTGGTCCAGAAAAAATCACCAAAAAGTTTCGCTGCGTTTGGACTCCGTTTGGTATTGATTTTCTGCGAAGTAAAAAACAAGCAAAAAACAGCAACTGGCACTGGGCACTATGTCAATAGGTTAGTCCCAAAAAATGATATAAATTTGCTATAAAATGATTGTAAAACATCCAAGAATGATAATATAACAACATGGAACAATTAAAAATTATAGATACATTAGAGACGTATCAGTATCCCCAAGCTTAATTCCTGCTCGTCCTCGAGTAGGTAAATGATAAAAACAGAATTTTTGATGTGGAATGCTGCCTAACATGTTCATCACATATTCTTTTCTTATGTAGCGTGGACATTTGGACTTTTATATGATTCAAAGCAATAGTCTAGTTTTGACATGAAGATTTCAATACTCAAGATATCAACAAGCAACCATGTCTTTCAAAATATCAACACTAAAGCAAGTTATCCCTAGCCCATTATGCTCAATCATTGATCCATTCATGAAACACACTCGCATATTAGCTACACCCAATGCTCAAGTATGATCATAGTGCCCCTTAGTTGGTGCTTATAAGAGAAGATGGAGACTCAAATAAAAATTGCATAAAGTAAAAAGAAAGGCCCTTCGCAGAGGGAAGTAGAGATTTGTAGAGGTGCCAGAGCTCAAAGCGAAAAATTAGGAGATAAAACATTTTGGGTGGCATGCCTTTCCTGTCAACGAAAACAATCGAGTAATTCCCAATACTTTCCATGCTAGATATATCGTAGGCGGTTCCCAAACAGAAAGTAAAGTTTATTCCTTTTTTCACCATACTTTCACATTCCATGGCTAACCGAATCCACGGGCGCCGTTCATACCAACACTTTCCAAGGAATTTATTATTTGACAACATAAAGTAAATTCATTTTTTATTTCAGGACTGGGCATCCCTAATACCTTTGCCGTACTCTTGTGCAATGACAAGTGAATAAACACTCATCTTGAGAATAACACATCTAGCATGGAAAAATATCAGCCACCCCCTACCGTTTCATGAGCAGTACGAGCACACAAAAAGGAAATTTATTTTGAAGATTAGAGATGGCACATACAAATTTGCTTAGAACGGCAAAAGAATACCGCATATAGGTAGGTATAGTGGACTCATATGGCAAAACTGGGTTTAAGGATTTTGGATGCACAAGTAGTGGTCATACTTAGTACAAGTGAAGGCTAGCAAAAGATTGAGAAGCATCCAACCAAGAAACGAAAAATCTCCTAAGCAAGCATTAAGCATAACTAACACCGAATAATGCACCACAAGTAGGATGTAATTTCAATGCATAACTATTGACTTTCATGCTTGCATAGGGAATCACAAACCTTAACATCAATATTCTTACTAAACCATAATTACTCACCAACATGACTCACATATCACTATCATCATATCGCAAAACTATTACAAAGAATCAAGTTTATTTTGTCCAATGATCTTCATGAAAGTTTTTATTATATCCCTCTTGAATATCTATCACTTTGGGACTAGTTTCATATGTTGCTTTTGATAGCTCAAACAAATCTAAGTGAAGAACATGAGCATAAAATTTTTCTTCTTTCAAAATAATATAAGTGAAGCATGAGAGACTTTCTAATTTTTTTACTAACTCTCAAATAAATCTAAGTGAAGCATGAGAGCATTTCTTCAACAATAATAAAGCACACCATGCTCGAAAAGATATAAGTGAAGCACTAGAGCAATTCCATAGCTTAAAAAATTTAAGTGAAGCATATAGAGCAATTCTAGCTAATCATAGCATAATTTTGGCTCTCTCAAATAGGTGTGTTCAGCAAGGATACTTGACACAAACTAAAAAGCAAATCAAGCAAAGACTCATATAACACAAGACGCTCCAAGCAAAACTCATGATATGTGACGAATAAAAATATAGTTCCAAGTAAAATACCGATAGTCGTTAGAAGAAAGAGGGGATGCCATTCGGGGGCATCCCCAAGCTTAGTTGATTGTTCATCCTTGAATATTATCTTGGGGTGCGGTAGCATCCCCAAGCTTAAGCTCTTCTTACTCCTTATTCCTTCATCCATCGTGATCTCACCCAAAACTTGAAAACTTCAATCACACAAAACTCAACAAAACCTTCATGAGATTCGTTAGTATAAGAAAACCAATCTTTACTTTAAGTACTACAGAAAACCCATTCAAATTTTGTTATTTCATTATATCTACTGTATTCTAACTTTACCATGGCTTATACCCCCCGATACAAACCATAGATTCATCAAAATAAGCACACAATGCAAAGAAAACATAATCTGTAAAAAACAGAACAGTCTGTAAAGATGCGAATTTTTCTCATACTTCTGTAACTCCAAAAATTCTGAAAATTTAGAATAACATAGGAAATTTTTATATCAATCTTGTGTAAACAATTCAGAATTTTTTGTCGCTTCTGTGATGTAAAAATATATTTTACTGGACAAAAAAATTTCTGTTTTCCAACAAGATCAAATCAACTATCACCAAAGCTATCCCAAAGGCTCTACTTGGCACAAACACTAATTAAAACACAAAAAACATGATCATAACAGTAGCATAATTGTGCAAACACTCAAGAACAGAAAGAAAAAGACAAAAATAATTTTTATTCATTGGGTTGCCTCCCAACAAGCGCTATCATTTTATGCCCCTAGCTAGGCATAATGTATCGATCTAAGTGTTGTCATCTTTAGTTCTAGATCCATAAGATGCCCTCATAATTGATTCATATGGTGGCTTAATTCTTATTCTAGGGAAGTGTTCCATACCCTTCCTTAGTGGAAATTGAAATTTAATATTACCTTCTTTCATGTCAATCACGGCACCAATAGTACGTAAAAATGGTCTACCAAGTATAATTGGACAAGACGGGTTGCAATCAATATCAAGAAAAATAAAATCTATGGGCACATAGTTCCTATTTGCAAGAATAAGAACATCATTAATTCTTCTCAAAGGCTTTTTAATATTAGAATCCGCCAAGTGTAAATTTAAAGAACACTTCAATATCGGTAAGACCAAGCACATCACATAAAGATTTCGGAATTGTGGAAACACTAGCACCCAAGTCACACAAAGCAAAACACTCATAATTTTTAATCTTGACTTTAATGGTAGGTTCCCATTCATCATGTAATTTTCTAGGGATTGAAGTCTCTAATTCCAACTTTTCTTCCAAAGCTTTCATCATAGCATCAACGATATGTTTAGTAAAAGCTTTATTTTGTTCATAAGCATGGGGTGAATTTATCATGGATTGCAACAAAGAAATACAATCAATCAAAGAGCAATTATCATAATTAAAGTCTTTGTAATCCAAAAGAGTGGGCACATCACTAGTTAAAGTTTTGACCTCTCCAAACCCACTTTTATCAATTTTCTCAACAAGATTTTCACCCTCCGAATTATCGGGACCCCTTCTAACTAAAGTTGACTCTTCTTCAGTCCCTTTATCATCAATTTTAATTTTACTAAACAAGGAATCAATAGAAGAAACACCAATCACTTTAAGATCTTCATCATTTTTTTCTTCTAACGAGATTGGTTTAGCGGCCATTTGATTTACTAAGGTAGCTTGTGCATCGGATATTTTGCCTAGCAAACTTTCAGTAAAAGCATACTTAGATTGGAGATTACAAACTTCTCTACTAATATCATCAAGTTGTTTTGTTATAGCATCTAGCACAACAGAGTGTTCTTTAAGTTCTTCGGTAAAATATTTATTGTGCTCAAATTGTGTAGTCATATATTCCTTAGTACTTTTCTCAATTTCAAGCAAAATATTGGGATAAGGAACATCATAATATTTTCTTTGAGGCATCATGACTACACAAGCAAGAACGCACACAAAAACAGATCTGACGAGAAAACGGTGAACGAAAAAGAGGGCCAATAAAACAGCAAATTTTTGTGAAGTGGGGGAGATGAAAACGAGAGGCAAATGGCAAATAATGTAAATTACAAGGATATGAGATTTGTGATTAGGAACCTCGTAGGTATTGATGATGTCTCCCTGGCAGCGGAGCCAGAAATTCCTTTTGATGCGGCTTGAACTACGTCGGTATTTCCCCAAAGAGGAAGGGATGATGCAACACAGCTACGGTAGGTATTTCCCTCAGTGATGAGACCAAGGTTATCGAACCAGTAGGAGAACCACGCGACACTATGTAAACGGTACCTGCACACAAAGAACACATACTTGCAACCCACGTGTAAGAGGGGTTGTCAATCCCTCCCGGGTAAAAAGATAGATAAAATTGTAGTAGATTGGATAAATAGATCTTGTGGGAACGCGAGATAAAATAAATAACAAAAAGTGCAGCAAGGTATTTTTGGGTTTTTGGATTAATAGATCTGAAAATAAAAGCGAATAAAAATAGATCTCAAAGGCAAATATGATAAAGAATAGACCCGGGGGACGTAGATTTCACTAGTGGCTTCTCTCAAGAAAAATAGCATACGGTGGGTAAACAAATTACTGTTAGGCAATTGATAGAACTTCAAATAATTATGACGATATCCAGGCAATGATCATTATATAGGCATCACGTCCAAGATTAGTAGACCGACTCCTGCCTACATCTACTACTATTACTCCACACATCGACCGCTATCCAGCATGCATCTAGTGTCTTAAGTTCATGGAGAAATGGAGTAATGCAATAAGAACGATGACATGATGTAGACAAGATCTATTCATGTAGGAATAGACCCCATCTTGTTATCCTTAATAGCAACGATACATACGTGTCATTTCCCCTTCTGTCACTGGGATTGAGCACCATAAGATCGAACCCATCAGAAAGCACCTCTTCCCATGGCAAGAAAAATTGATCTAGTCGGCCTAACTAAACCAAAGATTTGAAGAAGAAATACGAGGCTATAAGTAATCATGCATATAAGAGATCAAAGAAACTCGAATAACTTTCGTGGATAAAAATATAGATCTGATCATAAACTGAAAGTTTTCATCGGATCCCAACAAACACACCGCAAAAAGAGTTACATCAAATAGATCTCTAAGAGAACATTGTATTGAGAATCAAAAGAGAGAGAGGAAGCCATCTAG
Source organism: Thinopyrum elongatum (assembly GCA_011799875.1). Taxonomy (NCBI): domain Eukaryota; kingdom Viridiplantae; phylum Streptophyta; class Magnoliopsida; order Poales; family Poaceae; genus Thinopyrum; species Thinopyrum elongatum. The sequence continues at coordinate 32,845,810 of CM022300.1, read as the reverse complement.
CTACTAACTACGGACCCGAAGGTCTACAATGAACTACTCACGCATCATCGGAGAGGCACCAATGAGGATGATGAACCCCTCCATGATGGTGTCTAGATTGGATCTGTGGTTTCTGGAACTTGCGGCGGCTGGAATTGTGTTTCGTCGACTCCCCTAGGGTTTTTGGATTTTCGGGGTATTTATAGAGCAAAGAGGCGGTGTGGGAGGTGGCCGAGGTGGGCACAACCCACCAGGGCATGCCTGGCCCCCCAGGCATGCCCAGGTGGGTTGTGCTCCCCTCGGAGCCCCCCTCTGGTACTTCCTTGGCCCAACTTGTGTCTTCTGGTCTAGAAAAAATCACCAAAAAGTTTCGCTGCATTTGGATTCCGTTTGGTATTGGTTTTCTGCGAAGTAAAAAACAAGCAAAAACAGCAACTTGCACTAGGCACTATGTCAATAGGTTAGTCCCAAAAAATGATATAAAGTTGCTATAAAATGATTGTGAAACATCCAAGAATGATAATATAACAGCATGGAACAATAAAAAATTATAAATACGTTGGAGACGTATCAGCGCCCAGCCTGGTCGTCAGGAGGGGAGTACTGTGGGCACAGTGGTAATTTATGCTTAACTCAAGAACAAGGTAGGTTACTTACTCGTCAGGGTCGACCCATGTCCTCTTCTTCTCCTTCTTGGTCGGAGCCGGGGTGCCCCCGCCTTCCCTCGACGCAGCCTTGGTCGTGCTTGGGGGACCGACGGGGTGCTCGGTCGGCCCTGGCGCGGCGCTGCTGCCTGGAGAGGCGGAGGGGTCGCCCTGAGAGGTCACGGTCGGCTGAACCACGCCAGCCCCAGCAACGGCCGCCCTGTCTTCACCTTGCGGGCCAGGTGGGGACCGGACTGGCGCCTCGTCTACCTTGCCGGTGTGCGGGGAGCCCTTCGGAGCTGGCGCAGCCGCGCCCATCTTCGGGGTCGCCCGGCCAGATGCTTGTGATGACTGGGGGGTAGGCCTTGGCCTCCTGAGGACCCTGATGGGACGCGGGGAGTCCGCGGGCGGGGGATCGTCGGTGTCGTCGTCGTCTTCGAGCCTGCGAAGAAGCTCACTCTGTGATGGCGGGGACACCTCTTCCACGTCGTCGTCCCCGGTCGCCTCCGAGTCCTCTTCGCCCTCTTCACCGACGCTGTCGCCGGAGGACACCGGCACGGGGGAATTGGGATGCTCAGGCGACGCGAGCCCCAGCCCATTGAAGGCGGCATGGCGGCAACCGGCTCTTCCCTGTCGGCGCGGTGGTACAGCGGGGTGTCGCCCTGATACGCCCATTTTGCTTCATGCTTTTATATTGATATTTATTGCATTATGGGCTGTTATTATACATTATGGTACAATACTTATGCCTTTTCTCTCTTATTTTACAAGGTTTACTTGAAGAGGGAGAATGTCGACGGCTGGAATTCTGGACCGGAAAGGGTGCAAATCTGAGAGACCTATTCAGCACAACTCCAAAAGTCCTGAAAATTTACGGAGAATTATTTTGGAATATATAAAAAATACTAGGCGAAGAAAATACCAGAGGGGACCCACCAGGTGGCCACAAGGGTGGGGGGCGCGCCCCCTGGCTTGTGGGCCCCCTGGCAGGCCTCCGGTGCCCCTCTTCTGCTATGTGATGTCTTTTGACCTGGAAAAAAATCAGAAGGAAGTTTTCGGGATGAAGCGCCACCGTCTCGAGGCGGAACTTGGGCAAAACAAATCTAGGGCTCCGGCGGAGCTGTTCTGCCGGGGAATCTTCCCTCCCGGAGGGGGAAATCGAAGCCATCGTCATCACCAACGATCCTCTCATCGAGGAGGGGGGGGGGGTCAATCTCCATCAACATCTTCACCAACACCATCTCCTCTCCAAACCCTAGTTCATCTCTTGTATCCGATCTTTGTCTCAAAACCTCAGATTGGTACCTGTGGGTTGCTAGTAGTGTTGATTACTCATTGTAGTTGATGCTAGTTGGTTTATTTGGTGGAAGATCATATGTTCAGATCCTTAATGATAATTAATACTCCTCTGATTATGAACATGAATATGCTTTGTGAGTAGTTACGTTTGTTCCTGAGGACATGGGAAAAGTATTGTTATAAGTAATCATGTGAATTTGGTATTCGTTCGATATTTTGATGAGATGTATGTTGTCTTTCCTCTAGTGGTGTTATGTGAACGTCGACTACATGACACTTCACCATTGTTTGGGCCTAGGGGAAGGCATTGGGAAGTAATAAGTAGATGATGGGTTGCTAGAGTGACAGAAGCTTAAACCCTAGTTTATGCGTTGCTTCGTAAGGGGCTGATTTGGATCCATATGTTTCATGCTATGGTTAGATTTATATTAATTCTTCTTTCGTAGTTGCGGATGCTTGCGAGAGTGGTTAATCATAAGTGGGAGGCTTGTCCAAGTAAGGACAACACCCAAGCACCGTTCCACCCACATATCAAATTATCAAAGTAACGAACGCGAATCATATGAGCATGATGAAAACTAGCTTGAAAGTAATTCCCGTGTGTCCTCGGGAGCGCTTTGCTTTATATAAGAGTTTGTCCAGGCTTGTCCTTTACTACAAAATGGATTGGGCCACCTTGCTGCACCTTAGTTACACTTGTTACTTGTTACCCATTACGAATTATCTTATCACAAAACTATCTGTTACCGATAATTTCAGTGCTTGCAAAGAATACCTTGCTGAAAACCGCTTGTCATTTCCTTCTGGTCCTCGTTGGGTTTGACACTCTTACTTATCGAAAGGACTACGATAGATCCCCTATACTTGTGGGTCATCAAGCCCTCAGGAAGGTCCCCAGGGTCGCCGCTGAGCAGGACGGCCATGGCCTTGTCCAGCTCTTCGCCTGTCAGCCTGGTAGGGCGGAGTTTGATCTCGTCCGTCGAGCCCCAGAACTCCCACATGGGGCGCGTGTGCGCCTGGAGCGGTGCCAGGCGCTGCGTCAGGAATTCCTTCATGAGCATTCCCCCCATCAGCACCTTGGCCTCCATGTCCGAGGTCATCCTCCTCAGGACGGGCTCCGCCCAGGGGTCGGAGAGCTTCTCATGGCTCCACCTCTCGAGCCGTTCGGGCAGCTCGGTCAGCAGCTCCAGCCGCTCGTTGAGACCCTTGGTGTCCAGGAAGACCCAACGGTGCTGGAAGCCCTCCACCTTATTCCCGGCCTTCAGGAGCACATTTCCCTTGTGGACCGCGATGAAGGACACGCAAAGCGGAGCGCTGCGTCGAATCGTGCAGCCGCAAGCAGAAGAAATGGCGGAGCAGCGGCACGGAGGGCCTCACGCCCACGAAGGCCTCGCAATAGAAGGCGAAGACGGACAGGAGGAGGATGGAGTTGGGTTGAAGGTGAAGGGCCTGAATCTTGTAGTGGTTGAGGATGGCGACGAAGAACTCCGAGAGGGGCGGGACGAGCCCCGCGAATATGCTGTGGAGGAAGAAGGGATAGACCGTCCGAGCCAGGGTCCTCTGCTCGGCGGAGCCAGCCCAGATCACGGTCTCGCCCCACTCGTTATCTTCGCTCGCCTTCTACAGGAGCACGGGGTTGAGGTGCCCCACCTCGGCGATGGAGGATGCGCCAAGTGCTGGCGCCGGAGAGGAGGAGCTCGAGGCCTGGGTAGTGGGCTTCGGCTTCACGGGAGCCATCTGCGGAGTCGCTGGCATCAGAGAAGGAGAAGGAAGGGGGCGGATTTGCGGTTGGATCTTGTCGTGGAATTGTCATGGCAGATGCCCTAGCATGAGGACTTAGGTGTGGAGCCATCGTCACGTAGTTAGCTTGAAGGGGTTAAACGGGACAAAGGACACAGAGAGTTTTACCCAGGTTCGGCCCCTCTCAATGAGGTAAAGGCCTACTCCTGCTTTAGGTTGTATTGCTTGGGTTTCGATTACTAGGGAGCGAATACGCTTGACCTAGTTTTCGACTTATGGTTTCTTGCCTTAACCTGCCGCCGGGTCACCCCTTTATATACACAGGTTGATGCCCGGCGGCTTACAGAGTCCCGGCCGGCTCATACACAATGTGTCCGGCCCGGTGACCAATACTAAACTTTCCTTAACATACAAGTTAAACATATGGCGGTTTATGCCCGTGGGCCTCAAATCGCCTCCGGGTCTTGGGCCTTCAGTAAGCTTGCTACATGAACCGCCATCTTCAGCATCTTCTTGGGCCTTCTCATCATGAACCGCCAGTGGTATGACCCGGCCCCTCTTGGGCGGGTTATACCCAATAGTTATATCCCCAACATTAGGCCTCAGGTTGATGTGAACTTGTCCATATCAATCTTCAATACTTGACTTAGAAAAAATCCTTCATCGTCAGTCCGTATGAAATCTTATAACCCGCCATGACGTCTGCTCACAGAATTGTGCTAACCCGCCATGACGTCATCTCGCATTAATATCGCACGAGGCCCAAATCTCAATATGCCTTCACTTTTAATGAACCTCCGAAAATTGAGGCATCTGTGCTGTCACATAATCATTTTTTAGCCTCCTTGATTCCCGCGCATGCCATCTATCCACTGCCTTATAAATAGGGACAGGGGTCCTTTTCATTTTCCCCCCTTGCCTCCTCGTCTTCATCCTCTTCTTTGCAACGCCACACACGCCCGAGCTCCGCCGCCGTCGACCTCGTGAGCTGCCTCAACTCCGGCCGCTGCATCGACCTAAACGCACCAGAGCACCGCCGCGCGCCACCGCTGTCCAATAGCCCCGGTAAGCTCTCCTCTTTTCCTCACTGCAGATCTTCATTAGGGTTTGCTCGAGTTCATCAGAGTTCATCTTTGTTCCTCCCTAGATCATGAATTTTTTGATCTAAGTATAGTACCAATCTTGTGCGGTAGCAGTTTACCACTTGTTTTTAATATCTAAACGCCTCCCCTCCATAGGAGATCTCATCTGAGCACGTGAACTGTCCTGCTGCTGCCACTTTAGGTTTAGAATTTTTCTTCATTATCTGAACTGCTGTAGATCCAAAATTATAACACCGATCTGTGAAAACTGTTTGTCCAACACTTAGCAATCCTTCACTCATATATCTGAAAACTGATAGCTATGTAGGTAGCTTAATTGATAAACCATAACCCGCCAGGTACCATTAGTCCCCTCTTAAGCTGCCAATAGATTGCTCTGCATCTCAACACTATCCTCCGGCTTAACACACTGCATGTTTATAGTTTTTACTTTTGAACCAATGACCGGCTTAACAACATAATCTTAAACCGGCAATATTTTCTTTTCAGACCTTCATCATCAACGATGACTAAGATCTTCACTTCATGCAACTGGGTCACATCCCGGGTTACCGAGGAAGACTTGAACAATTTTGTTCAGACTGGCGTCTTAGCCAAAAAAGATGACATCCACTGGAGGGTCCCAGGCACTGAAAATTCTTCTGAGCCCAAGGAAGGCGAAATAATCGTTTTTATTGATCATATGATCCGGGGGTTTTCCCCGCCCGGTTCAAAATTCTTTCGAGACGTGCTACACTTTTTCCAGCTCCATCCTCAAGATATTGGGCCCAATTCTGTCTCCAACATCTGCAACTTCCAAGTTTTTTGCGAAGCTTATCTTCAACAAGAGCCCACTGTCGAACTGTTCAGGGAATTCTATTACTTGAACCGGCAGACTGAATTCACAGACGGACCCAGCTTGGAGCTAGGCGGAGTTTCAATTCAGAAGCGGAAAGAAGCCACCTTCCCATATGCCAAACCGCCCAGTCATCCTAAAGATTGGAACCAGACTTGGTTTTATTGCCAAGATACATCTCCAGAGGGTGAAAATCCCTTGCCGGGCTACCGTGAACACCGGATTAGCAACACACATCCACTCCCAGAGTGGATCAGCACAAAGGAACAGGCCAAGTATGCGCCCATATTTTCAAAGATTAGAGCCTTCATGGCTAACGGCTTAATCGACATCGACCTTGTTTGGTGCTGGGTTGCCTGGAGAATTCTGCCATTAAGCCGCCGCCCCGGTTTAATGTGCGAGTACACCGGCAACTTAAAAGATCCGCAATGCCACTGTGAGATCCAATTGACTGATGAAGATATCAATGAATCGACCAAGGCTTTATTGAATGAAAGCTTGGCAGCTTGCAGCAAAACCGGACTCAATCCTTTCTGCACTCTCAACAAATCGCCAGCTGTAAGTTTTGTACATAATTTTTCAGTTGAATCATGTTTTCATAAAAACTGTCCTCTTATACTCATCTGACTTCCACAGGCCGATTCTCCTTTCGGGAAGAAGAAGCTGCAGGACAAACCGACCAAGAAGACCCAGACAAAAACCAAGGCTAACAAAAAACCTACCAAGAAGAAGACCGACCCCTCTGAGTTACTTAACTTGGATGACGATGATGATGATGATGAGTCAGAGGTAGAACTTGATTCTCTTGGCTCATTTTTTGTACATATCATTGACAACGATTATTGTCAGGATGACGCAGAAGCCAGCTGTGCGGGTGATGAAGAGGTAATTGTTCTTTCCTCCGGCTCAGAACCTCTGCCAAAACAGAAATCTCGACAAGCAAGCCGGAAAGTAAGGTTTTCTCATCCTTTTAGCTCATTTGGATCCCAACTTTATTTTGAAGAAGCAGCAACATGAAGCTCGCCGCACAACCCGAAACAGCGTAGGCGGGATCCTTTCCTCCGGCTTACCGAACACACTAGCCCCTCGCAAACGTCGTCCATAGGTCTCACCAATTTCTGACTTAGCTTATCCCAAGGCTGGTCTTTTTCGACAACCTCTTAATCCTTCCGACTCAAATTATCAGGGAACATCTCATTCCTCCTCTGGCGATTCAACGGGAACTCACATCCCAGTCTTCAAGACTGTGCCTGGGTAATGTTAAATCTCTGCTTTCCATCATATACTCAATTGCTGTGTTAACCTCGTCTTGTGCTGCATTTACAGAGCTATGGCAAAGCCCAGCAAGAAGTTGAAGGTGACAAAAACAACCGAAAATCCTTCTGAACAGGAGAAACAGTCAGCAGAAACTTCCCTCCATGCCACTGAAGCCACCATTGATGAACCGCCACTGGAAGAACACAACATCACCATAGATCATATGGATGTTGACCCAGACACCGCTAAGCCGCCAAGTCCCATCAAGCCTACTGAAGAAAAGGCTGATGATGTTATCATTACTGGGCTTGGTTATACAGCGCCAGGCAATCCCACTGTCTTGTCAAAGCACAGTGTCAAGGAAGAAATATCTGTTGCTGGCAAAGGCAAGTGGTCAGTCAATTTAGAGAGCTATGCTCACTATAGTGCTCAAGAGATCCACTCTAGGTACTTGAACCGTCTGCACACAAGCCGTGACTTCGAGGCCGGCTTAGTAAATCTCATGAAGGAACGTTTTGAGGTAAACCCTAGCCTTCTTCATATAAACATACTTTATCAGCAGCCAAGTTTACTGGGCATGATAGAATTGAATGTACTGTAGACTTTAGATAGCCTTATAGATCAAATCAAGTAGCCCCCCAGGGCCGGCTTACACTTTCAAGATAAGCCGGGACTTCAGATAGTAATGATTCAATTTTGCACCTGTAGCCCCCAAGGGCCGGCTTAAACTTTCAAGATAAGTTGGGACTTCAAATAGTAATGATTCAATTTTGCACTTGTAGCCCCCAAGGGCCGGCTTAAACTGTTAAGATTAGCCGGGTCTCATTACTATAGTTGTCAATAAAATCCAAGTATATAGCCCCCATGAATTGGCTATAGCCACAATAGTGCAGCCGAGTCATTATGAAGTTGTCTTTGAAAAGAGCAATGTGCATTAGCCCCCAATTGCCAAGTGAAATACTTGTATTGTGCTTGGGACTTTAAACAAAATGATTGTAATAGCACCTGTCGTTTGCATACTGTAGGCAGAACTCAATGCAAAAGAAACCCAAGTCACCGACCTTCAAGAAAATATCAAGTCTCAACAATCTGAAACTGCCAAGGCCAAATCAGAACTGACAACCACCTTAGAAGAAATGGAGACATTGAAAAAGGACTTCAAGGCTGACAAGACAAACTGGGAGTCTGACAAAGCAGCTCTGTTGAAAAGAGCGGAAGAAGCAGAGGCGGCCCTTAAGCCGGTGACTGAAGAGTTTTCCGGTTTAAAACATCAAATTAACACCATGACCGCCGCTGTCTTTGGTAAGTAACATTATTCCAATCTGTTACCATACATGTAGTTGAATAATCATTCATCCGACTTATCAATTTTTTTGGTAATGCAGGCTCCAGAATCGCCCATCTTGGTGCAGACATGCGCATGAAGCTGAAAGCCGCCTATACTCTTATTGAGCAATTGTATACTGGCGCGCAACGAGCTATCTCTGCAGCTTCTCATAAAAAACAACCACCAACTCTTATCAAAGATACGCTGGAAAAGCTGTCTGTATTGCCCCAAAGAGTGGAGGATCTAAAGCTATCAGCTGCTAGAGCCGGTGTCATCACTGCGCTAACCCGGGCCAAGGCGTGGCAAGCAGATCTAGACCCAGAAGACTTGGCCAATGGCTGCCCAAGCGTAAAGGAGGACGGGTCTCCCTTCAGTACTGAGGACTTTGCGGCGATAGCAAGAGAAATGCGCCCTCTAGCAAGCAAACTGGCTGAAGATAAGGACCTATCTCATTACCAGGCGGCTTATAATGCTGATAACAAGAAAGTGAAGGCGCCGGTTCACGACTCCTAGCAGCTTATTCCGCCAATCCGTAAGCACACCTTTGCTCCTGATATTGACCCGTCAACATTTATTGATGACGAAGCTATGTTCAAAGCTTTGACTGGGATCAATTGGGCCACCTCTGACTTCCAGTCAACGGGTGACGAAGAAGAAGATGAGCCGGTGCAAGATGACCCGGAATCCTCTACTCGCCAATGTCAAGATCATTAATCCAAGGGCCGACTTATTATCTGCCAGTTGGACTACCTTATGCCTCAAAACACTTACTCTTTTGGGCCGTTGGGCCGTCCAGTGCCTTGTAATAGGCTAGTTTGAAAACAATGATCTGCCATGCCATCATGCATGTTGATTTGCATAACACTTATGAGCCGTTTTGATCTTATCTGACGATCCACCGTTTATGCTCATAATCATTGTCATCTTTGCTGATCATGTTGTCCTAAACCCTGCATACAAATAGAGAACAAGTGCCTTGGCGGTTTACCCCAAGGCGGGTCATAACACCCCATATGAAAACCACTGGTGACTGCATCGTCCGTAGCCAGGGCCGGTTTATCAAAACTTCATATAATCATAACAAAGCAAATATCATACCTGTGATATTTATTCATACTGCCGGCTTACAACGCCGCATGTAGTAAGGGTAACAGCCCGAAGCCTCAGAGCGCAGCACTCTGTGTAATTTTATTCATACTGCCGGCTTACAACGCCATAGACAGCAAAGGGTAACATCCCAAAAACTTGAGAGTATAGAACTCCAAGCATATAATCATCACACACTGGCGACTTATCGTCCAAAGCCAGGCCGGGTTATCAAAACACCGGATATTTTCAAATATGAATCATAAGATCAAGGCAACATGGCCCGAATCAACTTTCAACCATATATCAATATGGTATAAACAGAAATCACCAAAAAGATTCAAAGTCAATATAAACCAGAAAACCAAGGCATTCAAAGGCTGCCAAGCCTCAACATCAAGTGCTATTCTAGGGCTGCACAGCCACTGAGTTGCTCCTTAATTCAAACCTGTAAGCCGGGCCTCACATGACCAATTGCCGTTTTAACTTTGACAAGTTCAGGGTCTTTACAAGATTAACTGTCAAGAGTATGGCGAGTCATTCCAGGATTACCTGGTCGGAGTGGCAGGCATACAAAGGCAGGATAACCCGGATTTTTGGTGAATACACCTGGCGTCCAAGCCCATTACAAGGGTCAACAAAGCTCTGTTCATTTAACAAGGAGCCCCCAAGTAATATTCCGATCCAGGCGTACAAGCCGAACCAATAGGGTAGTCATAGCTATGCTCAATGAGCAGGAAGCCCCCCAAATATTTTGCAATCAAGGCGTACAAGCCGGATCAAAAGGGTAATCATAGCTATGCTCAATGAGCAGGAAGTCCCCCAATGACCTTATGAAGCGACAATAAAGACTCAGATTCTCAGAAATGAAACGACAGAGGCCCTGAATCATCAGGGATGCCGGCTTTATTATACTAATCATAATATATACATTAGCAAAAGTATGTACATCACAAGAGCCGGTGGCTCAGGTGTAATAAGGCCGAAGATGAGCAATATTCCACGGCCGGTGGGTCTCCTCCTCCGACGTGCGTGAGTCCTTGTGGCTTCGAACATCGATAAGGTAGTATGACCTGTTGTTCAGATTTTTACTGACCACAAAGGGCCCTTCCCAAGGTGGGGATAGCTTGTGCATATCAGTTTGAACCTGGATGAGCCGGAGCACCAAATCTCCTTCTTGAAAAGTCCTGGTTTTAACCCGGCGGCTGTGATAACGACGCAGATCTTGCTGGTAAATCGCTGAACGAGCCACCGCAAGGTCACGCTCCTCATCCAAAAGGTCAATAGCATCCTGACGTGCTTTCTCATTATCAGCTTCAACATAAGCCGCCATGCGGGGCGAGTCGTGACGTATGTCACTAGGGAGAACCGCTTCTGCTCCGTAAACCATGAAGAAAGGCGTGTAACCCGTAGATCTGTTGGGGGTGGTATTGATACTCCAAAGCACTGAGGGCAATTCTTCCACCCAACAACCCGGCGTCCTCTGCAAAGGGACCATAAGCCGGGGTTTGATACCTCTCAAGATTTCTTGATTGGCTCTTTCAGCTTGACCATTAGACTGGGGGTGAGCCACCGACGACACATCAAGCCGGATATGCTCTTGTTGACAGAATTCTTTCATTGCACCCTTAGACAGATTAGTACCATTATCAGTAATGATACTATGAGGGTATCCAAAATGAAAGATCACCTTTTTAATGAACTGAACCGCCGTTGCTGCATCACATTTGCTGACCGGCTCAGCTTCAACCCACTTTGTAAACTTGTCAACAGCTACCAGGAGGTGAGTCTTTTTGTCCTTGGACCTTTTAAAAGGCCCAACCATATCCAGTCCCCAGACTGCAAATGACCAAGTAATTGGAATCATCCGCAATTCTTGAGCCGGCACATGAGCTCGTCTTGAAAATTTCTGACAGCCATCACAATTACTGACCAGATCTTCCGCATCCGCATGAGTCGTCAGCCAATAAAACCCATGACGAAAAGCTTTAGCAACGAGAGACTTAGAGCCGGCATGATGGCCACAATCTCCTTCATGAATTTCCCTTAAAATTTCACGGCCCTCCTCAGGAGAAATGCATCGTTGAAACACCCCTGTAACACTGCATCGGTGTAACTCACCATTGACAATAGTCATTGACTTAGACCTCCGGGTTATTTGCCTGGCCAAAGTTTCATCATCAGGTAACTTGCCCCGGGTCATATAAGCTAAATATGGAACAGTCCAATTAGGAATAACATGGAGAGCCGCCACCAAATGTGCCTCCGGGTCAGGAATTGCAAGATCCTCCTCCGTAGGCAATTTAACTGATGGATTATGCAAAATATCGAGGAAAACATTAGGGAGTACCGGCTTACGCTGAGACCCCAGCCGGCTTAAAGCATCAGCGGCCTCATTTTTCCTGCGATCGACATGCTCCACTTGATAACCCTTAAAATGACCAGCAATTGTATCAACTTCTCTGCGATAAGCCGCCATGAGTGGATCCTTGGAATCCCAAGTCCCTGAAACTTGCTGAGCCACTAAGTCTGAGTCGCCAAAACACCTCACCCGGCTTAGATTCATCTCTTTAGCCATCCGAAGACCATGGAGCAAAGCTTCATACTCAGCTGCATTGTTAGTACAAGGGAACATCAACCTCAAAACATAACAAAATTTATCACCTCATGGGGAAGTCAAAACAACTCCAGCCCCCGAGCCTTCCAATTGCCTGGATCCATCAAAGTGAATAGTCCAATACGTGGTATCCAATTTTTCCTCAGGCATCTGCATCTCTGTCCAATCATTGATGAAGTCCACAAGTGCTTGGGACTTGATAGCCGTCCTAGGCATATATTTCAAACCATGAGGTCCGAGCTCGATAGCCCACTTGGCTACCCGACCTGTGGCTTCTCTGTTTTGAATAATATCCCCCAAGGGAGCAGAACTAACCACAGTGATGGGATGACCGAGGAAATATTGCTTCAACTTGCGGTTAGCCATGAACACGCCGTAAACCAATTTCTGCCAATGTGGGTATCTCTGCTTAGATTCAATGAGCACCTCACTCGCATAATAAACCGGCCTTTGAACCGGATACTCCTTGCCTGACTCTTTCCTTTCAACCACAACTGCCACACTGACAGCTCTGTTGTTTGCAGCCACGTATAAAAGCAAGGGCTCCTTCTCAATAGGAGCTGCAAGAACCGGCGGTTCAGCCAGCTGTCTCTTAAGCGCCTCAAATGCCTCATTGGCAGCATCACTCCAGACAAAGTTATCTGTCTTCTTCATCATTTGATACAAAGGGATAGCCTTCTCTCCCAGGCGGCTTATAAACCGGCTCAAAGCTGCAATACGACCCGCCAACCGCTGGACATCATTGATACATGCCGGCTTAGCCAAAGAAGTGATAGCCTTGATTTTCTCCGGGTTAGCTTCAATGCCTCTCTTAGAAACCAGGAAACCCAATAGTTTGCCTGCTAGTACGCCGAAAACACACTTGGCCGGGTTAAGCATCATTGTATAGACCCGGAGATTGTCAAAGGTCTCTTTCAAATCGTCTATCAAAGTCTCTTTCTTCCTGGATTTCACAACAATATCATCCACATAGGCGTGAACATTGCGTCCAATCTGGTCATGGAGGCAATTCTGAACACACCGTTGGTAAGTCGCCTGGGCACTCTTGAGCCCAATGTGCAAAGACACATAGCAGAAGGCTCCAAAGGGAGTGATGAAAGCTGTCTTCTCTTGGTCCTTAACTGCCATCTTGATCTAATGATAACCAGAGTAAGCATCCAAAAAGCTCAAACGCTCACAACCCACCGTAGCATCAATAATCTGATCTATACGAGGGAGAGCAAAAGGGTCAACCGGACAGGCTTTATTAAGGTCTGTATAATCCACACACATACGCCAAGTGCCGTTTTTTCTTAAGCACCAGCACCGGGTTAGCTAACCACTCAGGATGAAAAACCTCAATGATGAATCCAGCAGCCAAGAGCCGGGCCACTTCTTCACCAATTGCCTTGCGCCTCTCTTCGTTGAAACGACGAAGAAACTGCTTGACCGGTTTAAACTTTGGATCAACATTAAGAGTGTGCTCAACGAGTTCCCTCGGTACACCTGGCATGTCAGAAGGTTTCCATGCAAAGATGTCCCGGTTCTCACGGATGAACTCGATGAGCGCGCTTTCCTATTTCAGATCCATATTAGCACTGATGCTGAACTGCTTGGACGAGTCGCTAGGAACAAAATCGACCAACTTAGTGTCATCTGCCGACTTAAACTTCAACAGGGGGTCATTCTCTGTAGTTGGCTTCTTCAAAGGTGTCATATCCGCCGGGTCAACATTATCTTTATAAAACTTCAACTCCTCGGTGGCACAGGCCGACTCAGCATACGCAGCATCACCCTCTTCACAATCCAGAGCAATCTTCCTATCACCGTGCACCGTGATGGTGCCCTTATGACCCGGCATTTTAAGCTGCAAATAAACATAACAAGGCCGTGCCATGAATTTGGCGTAAGCCGGCCGCCCGAACAAAGCGTGATACAGGCTTTTGATCTTGACCACCTCAAAGGTCAATTTCTCAGCTCTGGAATCATGGTCATCTCCAAAGGCTACCTCCAGGGTTATCTTACCCACTGGATACACCAACTTACCAGGCACCACCCCATGGAAAATAGTAGAAGACGTCTTAAGATCTTTGTCAGTCAAATTCATACGACGAAAAGTATCATAGTAAAGGATATTGATACTACTGCCCCCATCCATGAGCACCTTTGTAAGCTTATATCCTCCTACCGAAGGAGCCACCACCAATGCCAATTGACCCGGATTGTCAACCCGGGGTGGGTGATCCTCACGGCTCCATACGATAGGCTGCTCAGACCACCTCAAATAATGAGGTACTGCCGGCTCAACTGAGTTCACCGCCCGCTTATGAATTTTCTGATCTCGTTTGCATAGATTTGTGGTGAACACATGATATTGACCACTATTCAATTGCTTTGGATTGCTTTGATAACCAGACTGCTGCTGCTGATTCCCTTGGCCAGATTGTTGATTAAAACCGCCTTGATTGCCTTGGCCCTGGAAACCAGAACTTGAACTGCCACCTCCAAATCCAGGTCCATGAGAGGCGGATCCTGAACTGCCATGCGGGCCATGATTATTCTGGAAAAAATTAGAGTTTCTATACTCCCTCATGATGAAGCAATCCTTCCACGGATGACTGGCCGGCTTTTCCTGGGTTCCGTGCTTTGGGCAAGGCTGATTCATCATGGCCTCAAGGTTGAACTTCGGCCCTCCAAACCGGGGCGCTGACGTTTTCCCCTTACGACGCTGGTTATTACTCTGCGCATTGGTGTTAGCCACAAAGTCTAAACCGCCGTCAGCCTTGCGCTTACCATTGCTACCTTGACCCGCCGTGTTATGCTGTCCCTTTGTATTGCCACTCTTTTTCCCTTTACCAGCTTTCTCCTCATCAGACTCAGGGTCTTTAGTGCTATCAGAGTCGGCATATTTAACGAGAGCCGCCATGAGCTCCCCCATATCATTGCAATTGCGCTTAAGCCGCCCCAATTTCTGCTTAAGGGGAAGAAAACGGCAATTCTTCTCCAACATCAGGACTGCTGAACCGGCGTTGATACTGTCCGACGAGTGTATAACAGCTGAGATCCGGCACACCCAACTGGTTGTTGACTCACCTTCACCTTGGACGCAAGAGTCCAAATCCAGAATCGACATAGGCTGCTTGCACATGTCTTTAAAATTTTGGATAAAATGCGCTTTCAACTCTGCCCATGATCTGATGGAGTTAGCGGGCAGCCCTTTTAACCAAGTACGAGCCGGCCCATCCAACATCATGGTGAAATACTTAGCACATGCAGCATCACTAACATCCAACATCTCCATAGCCATCTCATAGCTTTCAATCCAAGCCTCCGGGGGTTGATCCACCGTGTAGTTAGGCACCTTACGGGGGCCCTTAAAATCCTTAGGCAAGCGCTCGTTGCGTAGAGCCAGCAATAAACATGGCACGCCCAAGGTTCTAGAAGTCACCCCTGTCTCCACAGACGCTGACGGATAAACCGGAGGTTGCTGTTGAGCCGCCAACTCAGCCTCACGCCGTGCCCTGCCCTGGTCCACTAAAGCCTGAGCATCATTACCAGCATGCGGCGGGTCAGGCCTACGAGGCTGATTGCGGTGCCGCTCACTACTCAATACAGCCGGTTCATCAATGTGTCTGCTATAACTCCGGCTTGGACGCGGGGTCGAGTGAATCCGTTCACGACTGTATGAATAAGCCGCCTGTTGAGCCACAGCCGTCTGAAGAAGTTCTCCGGCTCGCCGTATTTCCATCGCTGCTGGCGACTCATCCTGAACTGGGAGAGCCGCCAATCGAGTAGCCGCAGCTATCATGTTATCCAGAGGATTAGAATAATGACCCGGGGGCGTCGGAACATGCTGAGGAGGGGTCAAATTCAAACGTGGGGGTTCTGCAGCACGTGGCTGAACCGGTGCTCCAGCCGCCGGCGCCTCAACGGCCTGATCCTCCACAGGCAGGTTACTGGTTCCTGCCCCAGGCGTGTTGAAAAGGTTTCTCGCATCGTAAACTGGGGGTAAACGACTCACATGCCTTCTGTTAAAGACAACGTTTGATGCGTCCCGGTCCAAGCTCAAGCGAAATTTTTCTGCTTGAAGCCATTCTGCCTCCCTCTCCAAGGCGGCTCGCTCCGTCGCCATCCGGGTGTTCTCAGTGTTTAGATCCTCCTTTGCTTGAGCTATCTCCTCATGTAACTTTGCAACATCCACATTATGTTGCATTTGGTTCGCCGGGGTCACCTCCGCCGTCAACAACATTGCCAGAGCCTCCAGTAGTTCAGATAAAACTTGAGCCGGCGGGCGCACAGGGCCTCCTGCCCCAGCTGCCGTTGCCATCGCTGAACCGGAGATCATTGCCGCCGCAGTTGAAGAATTCTGCCCTGGCTGTGTACCGGCCATGAAGATTGTAACCCGGTTTGGCGGCTCATAGGGGTCCGGAATACTGTCGCCATCGGAGCAGCCCCCAAGCCCACCATCCTAAACTTGATACATGGAGTTGGTCTCACCGGTTGAAGACTCATCGCCTGAATAGATGGCCGTCTCACCACCGGACTCAGATCCTCCTTCCAGATCTACTCCTTGAGTAAAGCCAACAAAGACATGCTTCGGGGCGGCTTGAACCTTGGCGGGTCGCGCGCGCTGAGCCGTCTCGATGATGTCGGTGCAGGTGTCCGGCTCAGCTTCTGACTCACCAATCTTGCCGATGAAGACATGAATTCCGCCGAAGGGGACCCGGTACCCATACTCGATTGAGCCGGCCTCGGGGCCCCAGCCCGCGTCGTTGATGTAGAGCTTGCTGCGACGACTTTTAGTCATCCGGCCCACAGCGTATCCCTTGAGCCCTGCGAAGCTGCCCTTCAAGAACTCGAAACCACCGTGCGCTGGCCCCATGGTGGGCACCAACTGTCGTGGAATTGTCACAGCAGATGCCCTAGCATGAGGACTTAGGTGTGGAGCCATCGTCACGTAGTTAGCTTGAAGGGGTTAAACGGGACAAAGGACACGGAGAGTTTTACCCAGGTTCGGCCCCTCTCAACGAGGTAAAGGCCTACTCCTGCTTTAGGTTGTATTGCTTGGGTTTCGATTACTAGGGAGCGAATACGCTTGACCTAGTTCTTGACTTATGGTTTCTTGCCTTAACCTGCCGCCGGGTCACCCCTTTATATACACAGGTTGATGCCCGGCGGCTTACAGAGTCCCGGCCGGCTCATACACAATGTGTTCGGCCCGGTGACCAATACTAAACTTTCCTTAACATACAAGTTAAACATATGGTGGTTTATGCCCGTGGGCCTCAAATCGCCTCCGGGTCTTGGGCCTTCAGTAAGCTTGCTACATGAACCGCCATCTTCAGCATCTTCTTGGGCCTTCTCATCATGAACCGCCAGTGGTATGACCCGGCCCCTCCTGGGCGGGTTATAGCCAATAGTTATATCCCCAACAGATCTCGAAAAGCTTTTGGCTGGGAGAAGGGGATCTGGAGCAAGGCAAGGGAAGCAATGATGGCTCTGTAGCAAGCGCGAGTCTTTTGTCAGCCTAGGCGGTTGCCGAGGCGACGTGGGGAAGCAGAGGCTTCTGTGCCCCGTCGGGTGCCATGCGTCAAGCCTGGCCCGCAGCCGGTTGGGTCCCGCGGCGCTTCGCCCTTGCCCCTTGGCTTCGCCTCGAAGCCATCCCGAGCGCGCCTTGGGCCCGGGGGCTACTGTCGGTGTTCTGGGAACCAGGGTACCCAGATCTGCCTGCCTGCGACCCATGGCGTGGCTCCCTCGATGGCTTGGTACGGCCCAGCGGCAAGGCCTTCAAGACAAGACCCTCGCGAGGGCCCCGGCCTCGCGAGGCGGACGACACCAAGACCTCCAAGGGAGCGTCCTTCCCTGGTTGCCTCCTGAGGAGCGGAGATTTCTATGCAGGTGCCCAACCTCCTGAGGCTGCGATGACGTGAGCCATGTCGACCAAGGCTAGGCGGGCGCCAGCGGGCGCAGAGGGCGTAGTTTCCCTTTTGGTGCTAAGAGAGCAAGGACAGACGCAGGTTCCCGAGGAATCCCCCAAAGCTTTCCATTCCAGTGCAACAAGACCAAGACCACGGGCTCGGCAGGACGAATGTCATCACCGAGCCCACCACTGCGTCACGACCAGAAGCTTTGCAGGAGAAGACCACCTTTTGTCAGGATTAGGTGTACTTCTTGTCCCCTTTCAAATTGGCCGTTGTGGGATCCCTTCCCGCCTAAGTTTGGGGGAAGAGGACCGATGCCACTATAAATATAGGTTAGCCACCACCATAGAGGGGAGGGGATCCTTTCCATCCTCTCCACCATAGCCCTCACGAGGCTGTTCATCCACTGTACTTGTTCTTCCTCAGCCCCTCGTGAGGCCAATCCACCACAAAGCAGGAGTAGGGTTTTACACTGCAAGGTGGACCGAACCTGGGTAAACTGCCATGTTCATCTTCTTCCCCGCTCACGCGAATCCGACGAGGCTAGGCTGTAGGGTGGCGAGCTTGAGACTTGAGAGGTTGAGATCTTCACACACACCCCAGAGTTCGAACCTTCTTGGGTCTGCGGAGCCCTGAATCCGACAGGTAATACCCGATATTACTCGATATTCACCGAACCCCTGCCGGTGACACCGAAACGCTTCCGGATCCTCCCGAAACTATTCTAAATATTCATGAAAAAATTCCAAAAATATATTCTCACGACTCCCGTCCTACTAACACTCAGTAGATCATGATTGTCTTAAGCTTGTGACCCCGTAGGTTCGGTAACTCACAGACATGAACGAAACCGTTCGTTCAATGACCAATAGCGAGACCGTGGATGTAAATATTGGTCCCTGTGAGTACACAAATGACATTCGAATGAACCTTTGGTTATCATGTGATGTTCCCTTTGCTTCGCGGTACTTCACAAAACCCGGAATGCATCGGTATCCTCCTGAGTCATCACTATGCTCATTATACCGAAATCATCGTTATCGGTTTTGTTCTTCTTTCTCGTTATTGTTTTGCGGCATCCCTGTGACGAAGTCACCTATGTCTGGACAGACGATGATTGATGTTGTCGCACCGAGAGGGCCCTAAGAATATCTCTCCATCATTGGAGGAGCAAATTCCACTCTCGAGCTATCTAGTCCCTTGTCAAACTTTCCGATGTGCCTGTAAGTTGTCCTTATGATCACCATGTTACAGGTGACGTTTGAGCAAGCCCAAAGCCCACCGTACGGTGACTGCGATACTCTCATGGTCTAAGGAGCAAATTCACATGTTAACACTCCCTGTTATTACAATTGATGATAGACAATATTTACTCAATTCATAACATACAAGATCGAGACGATTCAATATGATCGTTCTTCCAACGTCATAATCTCAATGTTTGTTTTAGGATCATCCTTACACTTAACGATATCCTAAGATCTGAAAAACTTGATCACCAACAACACTTTAGCTAGCCCTAAAGGCAAAACTAGGAACCTTTTATTTAATCATTTATCATTCCACACGTGCATATGAGTTTTCCACTGAATCGCATATTCCAGGATCATAGCAGTTATAACATGAAATATAAACTATATAATTATGAATATGGAAATATAATAATACAAATATTATTGCCTCTAGGGCATATTTCCAATAGTTTCATCCATGAATGGTGTAGTTGTTGTGGTGTTCTAGGAAAATGAACCATATTGCCCCTAGTTGTGTTAATCGTCTCAACTGGCATACCAAAAATTATGCGTGGCGTGAAAAGCTAGGCCTCAAATCAAACACAAGCCCATGCTTTTCGTCAGCACCAAAATATTGGCAAGGCAAGTTGGCTACCATCCAAATAGCCCGACTTAACTTAGCGTCAGATTTGTATCTTCAAATGGTGTAGGTGGCGACTGATTATCTCATGACGATGAAACATCTAAAGGATGAGTACCGAGGCGCTAGTAGCATGATTATACATGATATTAAAGCAAGGAGGGCTGGTTTTCACAGATATGTTTTTGTACATGAAATGAGAGAGGCAAACTTTGAGGCACATGGTCTTGCAAAAAGCTGCAGCTTCTTTAGAACCCTATCGTTATGTGTGGCGTGTAGACACTCCTGAGATTGCTTGTATCCCAAACACGATCTTAGTTTGAATAAAGTTTTTCACCCCCTAAAAAAACAACTAGCTATCTTAGACACTCCTGAGATTGCTTGTATCCCAAACACTATCTTAGACTTACATGTACTAACAAAACCCACCACATGTTAACACCATAGGCTATAAAATAGCAGTCTTGCTTCGAGCGTATGCATGCTGTCGCCGCACTATGCGCATTTGTTTACACGCAATAAGCAAGATCTATTCTCATAAGAGCGAGTATAATAAGAGGGCTATAATGATTTAAATAATATGTTCTTGCTGAGTTGGAGGAGAGAAAAGAAGTAGGTTGTAGATTAGAGCAAGTATAATAAGCTGATATAAGCAGTCTATAAGAATTTAAATAATATATTCTTTTTGAGTTGAAGGAGGGGAAAGAGGAGAGAGAAGAGAAGCGGGTTACAGATTCACAGCCAGCTGCAGCATGTGCTCCTAGAAATTTTGTGAGAGTGTAAATGGGTCATAGTGATATATATTTATAGCCATAGTGATATATATATTTATAGCTAACTATTATACATGTTGGCTATAAGATTGACTATAGATGACATGACAACAACATATAGCCACCAGTCGACTATACTATTAACCACGCTCTTAACAGCCAGCTGCAACACAAACTTCTAGAAACTTTGCGAGAGTGTAAGATGAGCCATAATAATATATATATTTATAGCTTACTATTACTGCCTACGTCCTGGTTATTAGTCACTTCATATTTTGGGTCATATTTTGATCACATATTCGACTAGCAAAGTGGTAATGCATGTCACTAAAATTTATATTATTGGATTCGTATTTGAATGTAGTTTCCAATGATATTATTTGTGTTACGTATTACTTATATTTTATTAGTTAAAATCATGGCCAATCAAAGTATGCCCCAAAATATGAGAGGGACTAGTAAACCTAGACGAAGGGACTACCTCCGTCCTGGTTCAATAGTCCTCATTATAGTTTGGATCAAAATTTAACCACTTTAATTAGCAAAATATTAATGCATATCATAAAAAAATTACTTGAATTCATACTTGAATGAAATTTCTAATGACGTATAACTTATATTTTATTAGTTAAAATCATGGTAGAAACATGACCCAAAGTACGAAGAGGACTAGAAAACCTAAAAAAGATTGAAAAAAATAAAACACTACTCCTTCTGTCCCATAATATAAAGCGTTATTACATTTAATATAATCACATATTGGATGTAAAAAATGTAATAACGTCTTAGAGCATCTACAGCCGGACTTGGCAAATCCGGCCCCCTATACACTCACAGGCGCGTCCGCGGACAGCACCCGCCGACCCCTCATATGTTGCGCCGCACATACACATACCTCAGATTCTGATCCTCAAATCCATGCAATCCATGCACGTCGATTATACGATACAAATTATCCAAATTCAACAGTTCGAAACAAAGCAAAGCAAATCATAGTTTAACAAACCAGACAGGCCAAAATGAAATCAATGTCCGAGCGTGACGGATGACTTCGAGCATTGGCCGAGCGCCTGCTCCGAGCAGAATGCGTCCTACTCCGCCTACATCCGGGCTGCCTGCTCCGCCTGCATCCATGCCGTAGCTGCCCTCACCACCTCGTACTCTCTATGGTCGTTGATCTCCTTCTTCTTGTCCGCAAGCCACTTCTTCGCATGCTCATCTAAGAGGGTTTCGTCCTGCCAACATGATCCTGGCATCCTCCGTGTCCCGTGTGAGTTGCAACTTTTCCTTCTCAAGCTCTATGTCGCCAAATGTCTTGGCCTTCTCGAGTTCCCATTTGATCCCCGTTGTTGCTTCTCCAACTCGATCTTCTCGCTCTCAATTTTGAGCTTCTTCTCCGCCCTCTTCCTGTCCCACTCAATCCTTTCTTTTTGCGCATCCAACATGAGTTTTTACCTCTCCTCCTTCTTTTTCTCCCTCGCCGAAAAAATGCCCGTCCATGTGGACGACATTTTTGTAACCACGGCATCACGGGAGGCACGTGACTTCTCCCACTTGTTTCCCATGACTTGGGGGTTATCCTTTGGCACAGTGGCTTTTTCATGCCGAGAACATCGTCCTCCTCTTCATCGTCCAACCCAATTGATTGGTTGGAGCTTGAGACATCATTCCTCTTCTTGCCGGACTTGAGATTGCCACAAGTTGGTTCCACTTCGGCTTGCCATTCAATATGATACAACAATGGCTAAAAGCAAACGACTTCTTTTCCACCTCGTAATACAAAGTGGCCGCCACCGCCGTCTAGCAAACAGCGTATGTATGAGCACTGATGACCCACAAGTATAGGGATCAATCGTAGTCCTTTCGATAAGTAAGAGTGTCGAACCCAACGAGGAGCAGAAGGAAATGACAAGCGGTTTTCAGCAAAGTATTTTCTGCAGGCACTGAAATTGTCGGTAACAGATAGTTTGATAGCAAGATAATTTGTAACGAGAAAGTAATAGTAATGGTAACAAAAGTGCAGCAAGGTAGCCCAATCTTTTTTGTAGCAAAGGACAGGCCAGAACAGTCTCTGCTAATAAGTAAAACGTTCTTCAGGACACACAGGAATTTCAACTAGTCACTTTTATCATGTTTGTTTGATTCGCGTTCGCTACTTTGATAATTTGATATGTGGGTGGACTGATGCTTGGGTGCTCTTCTTACTTGAACAAGCCTCCCACCTATGATTAACCCCTCTCGCAAGCATCCACAACTACAAAAGAAGAATTAACATAAAATCTAACCATAGCATTAAACATATGGATCCAAATCAGCCCCTTACGGAATAGCGCATAAACTAGGGTTTAAGCTTCTATTACTCTAGCAACCCATCATCTAATAACTACTCCACAATGCATTCCCTTAGGCCCAAAGATGGTGAAGTGTCATGTAGTCGACGTTCATATAACACCACTAAGGGAATGGCAAAATACACATCATCAAAATATTGAACGAATACCAGATTCACATGATTACTTATGACAAGACTTCTCCCATGTCCTCAAGAACAAAAGCAACTACTCACAAATCATATTCATGCTCAAGATCAGAGGGATAATAAATAGCATAATGGATCTGAACATATAATCTTCCACCAAATAAACCAACTAGCATCAACTACAAGATGTAATCAACACTACTAGTCACCCACATGTACTGATATCTACTACACAACTTGTTCTTGTAGACTCGTGTTGGGCCTCCAAGTGCAGAGTTTTGTAGGACAGTGCTAATTTTCCCTCAAGTGGATGACCTAAGGTTTATCATTCCATGGGAGGCGTAGGATGAAGATGGTCTCTCTAAAACAACCCTACAACCAAATAACAAAGAGTCTCTTGTGTCCCAACACACCAAATACAATGGTAAATTGTATAGGTGCACTAGTTCGGCGAAGAGATGGTGATACAAGTGTAATATGGATAGTAGATATTGATTTTTGTAATAGGAACAATAAAAAACAGCAAGGTAGCAATTGATAAAACGGAGCACAAACGGTATTGCAATGCTTGAAAATGAGGCCTAGGGTATGTACTTTCGCTAGTGCAATCTCTCAACAATGCTAATATAATTGGATCATATAACCATCCCTCAACATGCGGTGAAGAGTCACTCCAAAGTTCTTATCTAGCAGAGAACATAAGAAGAAATTATTTGTAGGGTACGAAACCACCTCAAATTTATTCTTTCTGATCGATCTATCCAAGAGTTCGTACTAAAGCAACACCAAGTTATCCTTTCTGATCGATCTATTCATAAGTTCGTACTAAAATAACACCATATGATACACATGAACCAACTCTAATGTCACCTAGATACTCCAGTGTCACCATGAGTATCCATGAGTTGATTATACAATATGCATCAAACAATTTCAGATTCATAATACTCAATCCAACACAAAGAACCTCAAAGAGTGCCCCAAGATTTCTACCAGAGAAACAAGGACGAAAACGTGCATCAACCCCTATGCATAGATTACCCCAATGTCACCTCAGGAATCCGCGAGTTGAGTGCTAAGGCATAGTTCAAGTGCTCTCAAATCCAACAAAGTATTCAATCCGATAAAAGTGAAATCTCAAAGGGAAAAATCAATTCGTCACAACAAGATAGAGAGGGGAAAACACCATATGGTCCAACTATATTAACAAAGCCCGCGATACATCAAGATCGTGCCATCTCAAGAACACGAGAGGGAGAGAGAGAGAGAGATTAAACACATAGCTACTGGTACAAACCCTCAGACCCGAGGGTGGACTACTCCCTCCTCATCATGGTGGCCGCCGGGATGATGAAGATGGCCACCGGTGATGATTTTCCCCTTCGGCAGGGTGCCGGAACGGGGTCTAGACTGCTTTTTCATGGCTACAGAGGCTTGCGGCGCCGGAACTTCTGATCTAGGGTTATTTCTGGGGGTTTCTATATTTATAGGATTTTTTTGCATCGGTTTCACGCGAAGATGGGCCTCGAGGTGAGCACAACCCATCTGGGCGAGCCAGGCCCCTCTCGCGCGCCCTGGTGGGTTGTGCCCACCTCGTGGCTCTTCTAGCCCTCCCACGAAGCTTCTAGTGCCTCTTTTATTCAAAAAAAAATTGTCAAAAAGTTACGTTGCATTTGGAGAACTTTTATTTCTGCACAAAAAATAACACAATGGTAGTTCTGCTGAAAACAACGTTAGTCCGGGTTAGTTCCATCCAAATCATACCAAAACCATATAAAATTGTTGTAAACATGGCATGAATACTTCATAAATTATAGATATGTTGGAGACATATCAGGTACCAATCTGAGGTTTTGCTACAAAGATTGAACACAAGAGATGAACTAGGGTTTTGGGATGAGATGGTGCTGCTGAAGATGTTGATGAAGATTGGTCCTCCCAAGGTGAGAGGGTTGTTGGTGATGACGATGGCTTGGATTTCCCCCTCCCGGAGGGAAGTATCCCCGACGGAATCGCTCCGCCGGAGAGCAAAAGTGCTCCTGCCCAAGTTCCATCTCGAGACGGCGGCGCTCCGTCCCGAAAGTCCTCTCTTTAGTTTTTCCAGGTCAAATAGGCTTATATACTAGAAGATGGGCACCGGAGGCTGGGCAGGGGCCCCACTACCCAGCAGGGTGCGCCAGGGGGTAAGCGCGCCCTGGTGCCTAGTGGGCACCTAGGTGGCCCCCTCTGGTATTTCTTTTCTCCAATTTTTTTATATATTCCAAAATAAATCTTCGTAAAAATTCAGCTCATTTGGAGATGTGCAGAATAGGTATATCTGACATAACTTTTTCAGGTCCGGAATTCCAGCTGCGAGTAATCTCCCTCTTTGTATAAACCTTGCATATTATGAGAGAAAAGGCATTAGAATTACTCCACAAAGTGTTATATTGAATGAGAACACTATAAATAACAGTAGGAAAACATGATGCAAAAATGGACGTATCAACTCCCCCAAGCTTAGACCTCGCCTGCCCTCAAGCGAAAGCCGATATCGAAAATCATGCCCACATGTTTAGAGAGAGAGAGAGGTGTTGATAAAAACAAAATACGGACATAGTAGCATCATGATCATTATTATAACAGGAATAAACTTTATCATAAAACTTCTCATGAGCAAGTAACAATTCATCACAACATCAAAGTATAAGGAACAAACTTTCTTGAAAACTAACAAACTATGTTCTCAATCAATAATGCAATTGCAATTCATCATATTTTCATAAAGGGTCTCGTGTCGGAGCCTTTTTGGCAAGTCCACATACTCAACCATCGTTTAGTCTTCTATTATTGCTAACACTCACACCATATATATGGAGCAAAAGGTTTCAGCAAGACACATAGAAAGATAGGGGCTTATAGTTTCGCCTCCCAACTTATTCACCACAAGGGTGATGTCAACAATAATAACTCATGATCACTCATATCCAACTGGATATATGTGCCTAGATCTTTCCCCACCACATGATGCTTGCAAAAGAGAAAATAAAAAGGAATAGAGGAGAACACTATTGACTCTTGCATAAAAAGTAAATACATAAAAGTAAAGGATAGGCCCTTCGCAGAGGGAAGCAAAGGTTGTCATGCGCTTTTTATTTTTGGATGCACAAGCTCTTAGTGCAAAAGAACGTCATGTTATATTGCCCCTTGTGATAGCAACCTTTATTATGAAGTCCGTCGCTTTTATTTCTTTGCCATCACAAGTTCGTACAACGCTTATTTTCCCTTACACTAAAAGATCATACATATTTAAAAGCATTTTTTATTGCCTTATGCACCGATGACAACTTACTTGAAGGATCTTATTCAATCCATTTTTAGGTATAGTGGACTCTCATAACTTGAAATTGGGTTTAAGGTTTTTGGATGCACAAGTAGTATCTCTACTTGGTGCGGATTTTTGGCAAGCAAAGATATTGGACAAGCACCACATGTTGGAGGATCTATGACAATATAACTTCTATGTGAATATGAACAAACATAAATCATTACATTGTCTTCCTTGTCCAACGTCAATAATTTGACATAAAATACTTAATGGGGGCTCACAATCATAAAAGATGTCCAAGATAGTATATTTGCATGTGAATCTTCTCTTCCCTTATTAATTTCTTTCATGAATTGCATCATTGACCAATGCTATGTTTGTCAACTTTCAATAAATTTTACTACATACACTCTTTCTTATGTAATGTCATTACCTTCCATGAGATTAGCATATGATCTTTTTCAATACTTTCTTTATTTTGATTGAAACATAAAAGTAAAGAAGCAAAAAACTTAAACTAATCTTTATTATATAACTCTCACTTGATTACATAGATAGATCACAAAACTAGCACTCGAAAATAGATCATACTAAACTTTTATTCAACTAAATCACGAAATAACTAAGGATCGAACTAAAAATCGATGAAGATAATAAAAGTGATGGTGATATGATACCGGGGCACCTCCCCCAAGCTTGGCACAAGCCAAGAGAAGTGCCCATACCCGTGTTCTTAAGTCTCCTTTGGTGATGGGGGTGGTGATGAAGTGGCATTCTTCTTCTCCAGCCTACGTTTGAGGGTAAAATTTTCCTCCCTCAAATCGTCATTTTCTTGCTCAAGCTTCAATATCTTCTTACATAATGCGTCCTTGCTTTCATGCAGAAAACGGGATGGGATAAATTGGATCTTAGATTTGTTTACTCTGTTTGGGAGATTTGACTTCTTGAATTCCACGTGCATATCTCCAGGCTAAGGTAGTGGAACTTCATCTTCATCTGAACTGGCATCCTCCATCTCCTCCAAGTCGGTATCTTCCTCCTCATCTGTGGCCCATAGGTAGGGATAAATATCCCCAAAGATCCTTGGATCTGCAACATAGTGGGAAACATAGCTCTCTCCATCTGAATCTTGTGACGACATACTTTCAGATCTACCAGAAAAATAGCACGAAACAAGAACAGAGGATTTCTCCGTGATGCGGTGGTCAAAATGTCCGAGAGTATATATGAAGAATTTTTATCTTCCAAAACAAGTAATCCAGAGGAAAACGGAGTGGGGAAGGTTCCCTAGGGCCCCACTACTCACCAGGGCATGCCAGGAGGGGCAGGCGCGCCCTGGTGCCTAGTCGGCACCTGGGTTTCCTTCTCGGGTGTTTCTTATTATTTTTTATTTTTCTAATATTCCAAAACTGACAGAAAATATTTTTACGGAATTTTTGGAGTCGGTTTACTTACCGTATCACGTACCTCTTCCTTTTCAGGGTTCTGGAAGGTCTCTTTTATGTATTCCTCTGGTGTCATGGTTTGAATAATGTTAGTTTCAACATTAATAGGTGTACCTGAGATATAGTGCTTATTTTTTTGTCCATTGACCACCTTCGGATTAGTGCCTTCGGCATTATTGATCTTAATAGCTCCAGAGCGATAAACTTCTTCAATGATATATGGTCCTTCCCACCTGGAGAGGAGTTTTCCTGCAAAAAATCTAAAACAAGAATTGTACAATAGAACATACTCACCCACTTTGAATTCCCACTTTTGGATTCTTTTGTCATGCCATCTTCTAACTTTTTCTTTGAACAATTTGGCATTTTCATAGGCTTGGGTTCTCCATTCATCCAATGAGCTAATATCAAATAACCTCTTTTCACCGGCAAGTTTGAAGTCATAATTGAGTTCTTTAATTGCCCAATATGCTTTATGTTCTAACTCAAGAGGCAAATGACAAGCTTTTCTATAAACCATATTATATGGAGACATACCCATAGGATTTTTATAAGCTGTCCTATAAGCCCAAAGTGCATCGTCAAGTTTCTTAGACCAATTCTTTAGAGATCTATTAATGGTATTTTGCAATATTAACTTTAATCTGTATTGCTCAATGATACGTCTCCAACGTATCTATAATTTTTGATTGTTCCATGCTGTTATATTATCAATCTAAGATGTTTTATATACATTTACTAGCAACTTCATATCATTTTTTGGGACTAACCTCTTAACTTAGTGCCCATTGCCAGTTGCTGTTTTTTGCTTGTTTTTTACTTTGCATAATATCAATACCAAATGAAGTACAAATGCCACGAAACTTTTTGGAGATTTTTTTCTGGCAAGAAAAGACCCTGGAAGCTTCTAGAGGCCATGAGAAGAGGCTCGTGGGGCCCACTAGGCACCAGGGCGCACCAGAGGCCCCTAGCGCACCCTGGTGGGTAGTGGGGCCCATGGGCACCGCCTTGACCTACCTTCGCCTCTATAAATACTCTAAAATCCCAAAAAACCTAGGGGAGTCGACGAAATACTTTTTCCACCGCCGCAAGTTTCAGAACCACGAGATCCAATCTAGAGGCCTTTTCTGGCACTCTGCCGGAGGAGGCAACGATCACAGAGGGGTTCTTCATCATGCTTGCTGCCCCTCCGATGATGCGTGAGTAGTTTACCATAGACCTACGGGTCCGTAGATAGTAGCTAGATGGCTTCTTCTCTCTTTTTGATCTTCAATACAGTGTTCTCCTCGATGTTCTTGGAGATCTATTTGATGTAACTCTTTTTTGCGGTGTGTTTGTTGGGATCCGATGAATTGTGAGTTTATGATTAGATCTATCCCAGAATATTATTTGAGTCTTCTCTGAACTCTTTTATGCATGATTGTTATAGCCTCGTATTTCTTCTCTGATTTATTGGTTTGGTTTGGCCAACTAGATTGATTTATCTTGCCATGGGAAGAGGTGCTTTGTGATGGGTTCGATCTTGGGGTGATCAATCTCAGTGACAGAAAGAGAGATGACATGCATGTATCTTTGCTATTAAGGGTAGCAAGATGGGGTTTATTCATACGTGAGTTTATCTTGTCTACATCATGTCATCTTTCTTAATGCATTACTCCATTTTTCCATGAACTTAATACACTAGATGCATGCTGGATAGCGGTCGATGTATGGAGTAATAGTAGTAGATGCAAAATCGTTTCGGTCTACTAATCTTAGAAGTGATGCCTATATACATGATCATTGCCTTGGATATCGTCATAATTATTTGCTTTTCTATCTATTGCCCAACACTAATTTGTTTACCTACCGTATGCTATTTTCTCGAGAGAAGCCTCTAGTGAAAACTATGGCCCCCGGGTCTATTTTCTATCATATATTAAAACCAAAAATACCTTGCTACAATTTTCTTTTATTTATTTTATTTTGTATTTTTGTTACATCTATTTATCAAAACATATACAATTTAATCTGTCTCAATACCCTTGAGGGATTGACAACCCCTTTCGCGTTGGGTTGCAAGTATTTGTTGTTTGTGTGCAGGTGTTGTTTACATAGTGTTGCTTGGTTCTCCTATTGGATTGATAACCTTGGTTTCATAACTGAGGGAAATACTTACCTCTGCTGTGCTGCATCATCCTCTCCTCTTCGGGGAAATACCAATGCAGATTACAAGTAGCAGGAAGAATTTCTGGAGCCGTTGCCGGGGAGACATCATCAACATCTATCAAGTACCTACGCATAAACTCTCATCTCCTCTTGCAATTACTTGATTTGTCATTTGCCTCTCGTTTTCATCTCCCCCACTTCTAAAAAGTTCTTAAAAAAATAAAAAAATGTTTTTCGTTTGCCTTTTTTTTGTTTGATCTTTTGTTTGCTTGTGATCTTGTTTGTGTAGTCACCAAGTTTCAAGAGGATTATCATGGTATTTCTTACCCTAATATTTTGGTAGAAATTGAGAAAATCACTAAGGCTTATATGACCACTGATGGCTCGTGTCCGCGTCAGTATTTTCCCCGAAGAGGAAGGGATGATGCAGCACAACTATGGTAGGTATTTCCCTCGGTGATGAGACCAAGGTTATAGAACCAGTAGGAGAACCACGCAACACTATGTAAATGGTACCTGCACACAAAGAATAAATACTTGCAACCCGACGCGTAAGAGGGGTTGTCAATCCCTCCCAGGTAAAAGATAGATAAATTTGTAGTAGATTGGATAAATAGGTCTCGCGGTAGCGCGAAATAAAATAAATAACAAAAAATTGCAGCAAGGTAATTTTGGATTTTTGGAATAATAGATCTGAAAACAAAAGCAAATAAAAATAGACCTCAAAGCAAATATGATAAAGAATAGACCCGGGGGCCGTAGATTTCACTAGTGGCTTCTCTTGAGAAAAATAGCATACGGCGGGTAAACAAATTACTGTTGGGCAATTGATAGAACTTCAAATAATTATGATGATATCCAGGCAAGGATCATTATATAGGCATCATGTCCAAGATTAGTAGACCGACTCCTGCCTGGATCTACTACTATTACTCCACACATCGACCGCTGTCCAGCATGCATCTAGTGTATTAAGTTCCTGGAGAAACGGAGTAATGCAATAAGAATGATGACATGATGTAGACAAGATCTATTCATGTAGGAATAGACCCCATCTTGTTATCCTTAATAGCAACGATACATACGTGTCATGTCCCCTTCTGTCACTGGGATTGAGCACCGTAAGATCGATCCCATCACAAAGCACCTCTTCCCATGGCAAGAAAAATCGATCTAGTCGGCCTAACTAAACCAAAGATTCGAAGAAGAAATACAAGACTATAAGCAATCATGCATATAAGAGATCAAAACTCAAATAACTTTCATGGATAAAATAGATCTGATCATAAACTCAAAGTTCATCGGATCCCAACAAACACACTGCAAAAAGAGTTACATCAAATAGATCTCCAAGAGACCATTGTATTGAGAATCAAAAGAGAGAGAGGAAGCCATCTAGCTACTAACTACGGACCCGTAGGTCTACAATGAACTACTCACGCATCATCGGAGAGGCACCAATGAGGATGATGAACCCCTCCGTGATGGTGTCTAGATTGATCTGGTGTTTCTGGAACTTGCGGCAGCTGGAATTGTGTTTCGTCGACTCCCCTAGGGTTTTTGGAATATTGGGGGTATTTATAGAGCAAAGAGGTGGTGCGGGAGGCCACCGAGGTGGGCACAACCCGCCAGGGCGTGCCTGGGCCCCCAGGCGCGCCCAGGTGGGTTGTGCCCCCCTCGGGGCACCCCTCTGGTACTTCTTCGGCCCAAGTTGTTCCTTCTAGTCCAAAAAAAATATCCAAAAAGTTTCGCTGCGTTTGGACTTCGTTTGGTATTGATTTACTGCGAAGTAAAAAACAAGCAAAAAACAACAACTAGCACTGGGCACTATGTCAATAGGTTAGTCCCAAAAAATGATATAAAGTTGCTATAAAATGATTGTAAAACATCCAAGAATGATAATATAACAGCGTGGAACAAGCAAAAATTATAGATACGTTGGAGACGTATCAGCATCCCCAAGCTTAATTCCTACTCGTCCTCGAGTAGGTAAATGATAAAAACATAATTTTTGATGTGGAATGCTGCCTAACATGTTCATCACATATTCTTTTCTTTTGTAGAATGGACATTTGGACTTTTGTATGATTCAAAGCAATAGTCTAGTTTTGACATGAAGATTTCAATACTCAAGCATATCAACAAGCAACCATGTTTTTCAAAATATCAACTAAAGCAAGTTATCCCTAGCCCATCATGCTCAATCATTGATCCGTTCGTGAAACACACTCGCATATTAGCTACACCCAATGCTCAAGTATGATCATAGTGCCCCTTAGTTGGTGCTTTATAAGAGAAGATGGAGACCCAAATAAAAATAAAAGTTGCATAAAGTAAATAGAAAGGCCCTTCGCAGAGGGAAGTATGGATTTGTAGAGGTGCCAGAGCCCAAAGCGAAAAAAAGAGATAAAACATTTTGGGTGGCATGCTTTTCCTGTCAACAAAAACGATCGAATAGTTCCCAATACTTTCCATGCTAGACATATCATAGGCGGTTCCCAAACAGAAAATAAAGTTTATTCCTTTTTCCACCATACTTTCGCATTCCACGGCTAGCCGTATCCACGGGTGCCGTCCATACGAACACTTTCCAAGGAATTTTTTATTTGACAACATAAAGAAAATTCATTTTTTCATTTCGGGACTGGGCATCCCTAATACCTTTGTCGCACTCTCATGCAATGACAAGTGAATAAACACTCATCTTGAGAATAACACATCTAGCATGGAAAAATATCAGCCACCCCCTACCGTTTCATGAGCGGTACGAGCACACAAAAAGGAACTTTATTTTGAAAATTAGAGATGGCACATACAAATTTGCTTAGAATGGCTCGAAAATACCGCATATAGGTAGGTATAGTGGACTCATATGGCAAAACTGGGTTTAAGGATTTTGGATGCACAAGTAGTATTCCTACTCAGTACAAGTGAAGGCTAGCAAAAAGATTGAGAAGCATCCAACCAAGAAACGAAAAATCTCATAAGCGAGCATTAAGCATAACCAACACCGAATAATGCACCACAAGTAGGATGTAATTTCATTGCATAACTATTGACTTTCATGCTTGCATAGGGAATCACAAACCTTAACACCAATATTCTTACTAAAGCATAATTACTCATCAATACGACTCACATATTATATCATCATATCGCAAAACTATTACAAAGAACCAAGTTTATTTTGTCCAATGATCTTCATGAAAGTTTTTATTATATCCCTCTTGAATATCTATCACTTTGGGACTAGTTTCATATGTTGCTTTTGATAGCTTAAACAAATATAAGTGAAGAACATGAGCATAAAAAATTTCTTCTCTCAAAATGATATGAGTGAAGCATGAGAGAATTTCTTCAAAATTACTAACTCTCAAATAAATCTAAGTGAAGCATGAGAGCATTTCTTTGAAAATATTAAAGCACACCGTGCTCAAAAAGATATAAGTGAAGCACTAGAGCAATTCCATAGCTCAAGAAAAAATTAAGTGAAGCACATAGAGCAATTCTAACAAATCATAGTATAATTTTGGCTCTCTCAAAAAGGTGTGTCCAGCAAGGATAGATGACACAAACTAAAAATCAAAACAAGAAAAGACTCATATAACACAAGACGCTCCAATCAAAACTCATGATATGTGACGAATAAAAATATAGCTCCAAGTAAAATACCGACGGTCGTTAGAAGAAAGAGGGGATGCCACTCGAGGGCATCGCTAAGCTTAGTTGCTTGTTTCTCTTTTGATAATAGCTTGGGATGCCATGGGGCATCCCCAAGCTTAGGCTATTCTTACTCCTTATTCCTTCATCCATCGTGATCTCACACAAAACTTGAAAACTTCAATCACACAAAACTCAACAAAACCTTCGTGAGATCCATTAGTATAACAAAGCAAATCACTACTCTAAGTACTGTTGCAAACCCATTCATATTTTATTATTGCATTATATCTACTGTATTCTAACTTTTCTATGGCTCATACCCCCGATACAACCCATAGATTCATCAAAATGAGCACACAATGCAACGAAAACAGAATATGTCAAAAACAGAACAGTCTGTAGCAATCTGAAAACTTCGTATACTTGTGTAACTCAATTTTTTTTGAAAAAATAGGAAGATGTAGGCAATTTGTATATCAATCTTGTGTAAAAAATTCAGAAGCTTTCGTCACTTCTGTGATTTTTCAAAATTGTTTTACTGGACGCAAAAGTTTCTGTTTTCCAACAAGATCAAATCAACTATCACCCAACATGATCCCAAAGGCTTTGCTTGGCCCAAACACTAATTAAAACATAAAAAACACAATCATAACAGAGGCATAATTGTTCAAACACTCAAGAACAGAAAGAAAAAGTCAAAAATAAATTTTATTCATTGGGTTGCCTCCCAACAAGCGCTATCGTTTTACGCCCCTAGCTAGGCATAAAGCATAGATTCAAGTATTGTCATCTTTAGTTTTTGCAACCTTTGTAAGGGCCTTTTCAAACCCGGGAGGATCTTTACGCTTCCCAAGATTTTCAGTAAAAGAGACCATCTTGAGATCCAAAATATCCAAACGCTTATTGCAAAGAGTAATCAAGGTATTTATTCGATTGAGGTTCCTACTGATATGTTTCAGGGGTTCATTATATTTTTGTAACTCAACCAAATGTTTATGCAAATCACTTAATTTGTCCAAATTTGAGCTCCTTCTCGAGTAAAAGAAATCCCCTTTTTGGTAGGTGGAATTCCCAAAATCCCCTCTTGGATCTCATAAGCGGTATTAGCATCAAGCTCAATAAAATTCCCTTTAGCGGCAAAATCCAAAAGTTGTCTATGATGCAAGGCTAACCTATATAAACATTTCGAAGAAAAATCATTGCATCCCCTTTTAGATTGCAAATGTGATAAGATTCCATTGGCCTATACCAAGCATCTTTCAAATTTTCTCCTTGTCTCTGCTTGAAGTATAAAACTTCAAAATCCGGTGACAAAGGAGGAGTAGTCATGCTAGCCATAGCGACAAGATCACAAGAAAAAGACAAATCTGACAAAGAAATGGCAAACAAAAAAGAGGGTGAATAAAACGGAAAATTTTTGTGAAGTAGGGGGATGAAAACAAGAAGAAAATGGCAAATAATGTAAATTGCAAGCAGATGAGATTTGTGATTAGGAACCTGATAGATGTTGATGATGTCTCCTTGGCAATGGCGCCAGAAATCCTTTCTTGATGGCTCGTGTTCGTGTCAGTATTTTCCCCGAAGAGGAAGGGATGATGCCGCACATCTATGGTAGGTATTTCCCTCAGTGATGAGACCAAGGTTATCGAACCAGTAGGAGAACCATGCAACACTATGTAAATGGTACCTACACACAAAGAACAAATACTTGCAACCCGACTCGTAAGAGGGGTTGTTAATCCCTCCTGTGTAAAAGATAGATAAATTTGTAGTAGATTGGATAAATAGATCTCGCGGTAGCGCGAAATAAAATAAATAACAAAAATTGCAGCAAGGTATTTTTGGATTTTTGGAATAATAGATCTGAAAAACAAAAGCAAATAAAAATAGATCTCAAAGCAAATATGATAAAGAATAGACCCGGGGCCCGTAGATTTCACTAGTGGCTTCTCTCGAGAAAAATAGCATACAACGAGTAAACAAATTACTGTTGGGCAATTGATAGAACTTCAAATAATTATGACGATATCCAGGCAATGATCATTATATAGGCATAACATCCAAGATTAGTAGACCGACTCCTGCCTGCATCTACTACTATTACTCCACACATCGACCGCTATCCAGCATGCATCTAGTGTATTAAGTTCATGGAGAAACGGAGTAATGCAATAAGAACGATGACATGATGTAGACAAGATCTATTCATGTAAGAATAGACCCCATCTTGTTATCCTTAATAGCAACGATACATACATGTCATGTCCCCTTCTGTCACTGGGATTGAGCACCGTAAGATCGAACCCAACACAAAGCACCTCTTCCCATGGCAAGAAAAATCGATCTAGTCGGCCTAATTAAACCAAAGATTCGAAGAAGAAATACGAGGCTATAAGTAATCATGCATATAAGAGATGAAAGAAACTCAAATAACTTTCATGGATAAAAATATAGATCTGATCATAAACTCAAAGTTCACTAGATCCCAACAAACACACCACAAAAAGAGTTACATCAAATAGATCTCCAAGAGACCATTGTATTGAGAATCAAAAGAGAGAAAGGAAGCCATCTAGCTACTAATTACGGACCCGAAGGTATACAATGAACTACTCACGCATCATCGGAAGAGGCACCAATGAGGATGATGAACTCCTCTGTGATGGTGTATAGATTGGATCTGGTGTTTCTGGAACTTGCGGCGGCTAGAATTGTGTTTCGTCGACTCCCCTAGGGTTTTTGGAATATTGGGGTATTTATAGAGCAAAGAGGCGGTGCGGGAGGCCACCGAGGTGGGCACAACCCACCAGGGCACTCCTGGGCCCCCAGGCGCGCCCAGGTGGGTTGTGCCCCCCTCGGGGCACCCCTCTGGTACTTCTTCGGCCCAAGTTGTTCCTTCTGGTCCAAAAAAATCTCCAAAAAGTTTCGCTACGTTGGACTCCGTTTGGTATTGATTTTCTGCGAAGTAAAAAACAAGCAAAAAACAGCAACTGACACTGGGCACTATGTCAATAGGTTAGTCCCAAAAAATGATATAAAGTTGCTATAAAATGATTGTGAAACATCCAAGAATGATAATATAACAGCATGGAACAAGCAAAAATTATAGATACGTTGGAGACGTATCAACCACGTAATTTGAGCACAACAAATTCTTTACCGAAAACTTAGGGAACACTCTGTTTTACTTAATGCCCTCACGAAACAACTTGATCATGTCATCGAAGAAGTTGCTAATCTTCAATCCCAGTTTGCTCATACTGAAAATTTATTAGGGAAAATCTCTGATGTACAAGCTACGCTAGTAAATGAGATGACAGCTAAACCAGAATCTTTAGAGATTAGTAATGATGAAGATGGTAAATTGATTGGTGTTTCTTCTATTGATTCCTATTTTAGTAATATTAAAATTGATGATAAGAGGACTGAAGAAGAGTCAACTTTATCTAGAAGGCGACCTCATAATCCGGAGGGTGAAAATCTTGTTGAAAAAATTGATAAAATTGGGTTTGGAGAGGTAAAAACTTTAACTAGTGATGTGCTGATACGTCCATTTTGCATCATGCTTTTATGTTGATATTTATTGCATTGTGGGCTGTTATTTCACATTATGGTACAATACTTATGCCTTTTCTCTCTTATTTTACAAGGTTTACATGAAGAGGGAGAATGCCGGCAGCTGGAATTCTGGACCGGAAAGGAGCAAATCTGAGATATCTATTCTACACAACTCCAAATGTCCTGAACTTTACGGAGAATTATTTTGCAATATATAAAAAATATTGGGCGAAGAAACTACCGAAGGGGACCAACCAGGTGGCTACAAGCCTGGGGGGCACGCCCTACGCCCAGGGTGCGCCCCCAGGGCTTGTGGGCTCCCTGGCCATCATTTGGTGCCCATCTTCTGCTATATGGAGGGTTTTGACCTAGAAAAATAAGAAGGAAGCTTTCGGGAGAAGCGCCGCTGTCTCAAGGTGGAACCTGGGCAGGAGCAATCTAGGGCTCTGGCAGAGCGATTCTGCCGGGAAAACTTCTCTCCCGGAGGGGGAAATCGAAGCCATCGTCATCACCAACGATCCTCTCATCGTGGAAGGGTCAATCTTCATCAACATCTTCACCATCTCCTTTCAAACCCTATTCATCTCTTGTATTCAATCTTTGTCTCAAAACCTCAGATTGGGACCTGTGGGTTGCTAGTAGTGTTGATTACTCTTCATAGTTGATGCTAGTTGTTTTATTTGGTGGAAGATCATATGTTCAGAACCTTAATGTTATTCAATACGCCTTTGATCTTGAACATGAACATGCTTTGTGAGTAGTTATGTTTGTTCCTGAGGACATGGGAGAAGTCTTGTTATAAGTAATCATGTGAATTTGGTATTCGTTCGATATTTTGATGAGATGTATGTTGTATTTCCTCTAGTGGTGTTATGTGAACATCGACTACATGACAGTTCACCATGATTTGGGCCTAGGGGAAGGCATTGGGAAGTAATAAGTAGATGATGGGTTTCTAGAATGATAGAAGCTTAAACCCTAGTTTATGCGTTGCTTTGTAAGGGGCTGATTTGGATCCACATTTCATGCTACGGTTAGATTTATCTTAATTCTTCTTTCGTAGTTGCAGATGCTTGCGAGAGGGGTTAATCATAAGTGGGAAAGGCTTGTCCAAGTAAGGACAGCACCCAAGCACCGGTCCACCCACATATCAAATTATCAAAATAACGAACGCGAATCATATGAGCATGATGAAAACTAACTTGACAATAATTCCCACGTGTCCTCGGGAGCGCTTTGTTTTATATAAGAGTTTGTCTAGGCTTATCCTTTGCTATAAAAAGGATTGGGCCACCTTGCTGCACCTTTTCTACACTTGTTACTTGTTACCCGTTACGAATTATCTTACCACCAAACTATCTGTTACTGATAATTTCAGTGCCTGTAGAAAATACCTTGCTGAAAACTGCTTGTCATTTTCTTCTGCTCCTCGTTGGGTTCGACACTCTTACTTATCGAAAGGACTACGATTAATCTCCTATACTTGTGGGTCATCAAGACTCTTTTCTGGCGCCATTGCCGGGGAGTGAAGTGCCGTTGGTAAGGAAACATTTATATTACTGCTGAAATTTATTGTCACTTGTCACTATGGAAAGTCATCCTTTGAGGGGTTTGTTCAGGGTATCTTCACCTCGACCTGAAGAGCAAAGAGTTGCTCCTCAACCTACAGCACCTACTAAAAATATTTATTATGAAATTCCTTCGGGTATGATAGAGAAACTGCTAGCTAATCCTTATGCAGGAGATGGAACATAACATCCTCATATGCATCTAATCTATGTGGATGAAGTTTGTGGATTATTTAAGCTTGCAGGTTTGCCCGAAGATGAAGTCCAGAAGAAGGTCTTACCTTTATCTTTGAAGGGAAAGGCATTGACATGGTATAGGCTATGTGATG
This sequence comes from Thinopyrum elongatum, assembly GCA_011799875.1. Lineage (NCBI taxonomy): Eukaryota > Viridiplantae > Streptophyta > Magnoliopsida > Poales > Poaceae > Thinopyrum > Thinopyrum elongatum. Next base: position 32,806,881 of record CM022300.1, on the reverse strand, counting down.
ATATTGGAGCTTGGAATTACAATCGATTGAAATTGGTATTTCATCAGAAGTTTTATCCTATGCATCTGGTTCATCGTGATCAGAATTATATATATAAGTTTTGGCCTCGTGAAGGAGAAAGTATCACTCAAGCTTGGGGGAGGCTTAATTCAATGTTATATTCATGCCCCAATCATGATCTCTCAAGAGAAATTATTATTCAGAATTTTTATGCTCGACTTTCTCGTAATGATCAATCCATGCTCGATACTTCCTGTACTGGTTCTTTTATGAAGAAGACTATTGAATTCAGATGGGATCTTTTGGAAAGAATTAAACGCAACTCCGAAGATTGGGAGCTCAATGAAGGTAAGGAGTCAGGTATAAACCTTGAGTTTGATTGTGTTAAATCTTTTATGGACATCGATGTTTTTCATGAATTTAGCACTAAATATGGACTTGACTTTGAGATAGTAGCTTGTTTTTGTGACTCATTTGCTACTCATGTTGATCTCCCTAAGGAGAAGTGGTTTAAATACCATCCTCCCATTGAAGTTAAAATAGTAGAACCCATTAAAGCTGAAGAAGAAACCATTACTTATAATGTTGATCCAGTTATTCCTACTGCCTATGTTGAGAAACCACCTTTTCCTGTTGGGATAAAAGAACATGCTAAAACTTCAGCTGTAGTCCGTAAGAGTTATACAAGAACACCTACACCCCCTGAACAAATTAAAGTTTAACCTAATGTTGCTATAGTTAAAGATCTCTTGGGTGAAAATATTGACGGGCATGTTATTTACTTCTATGATGAAGCTACTAGAATTGCTAAACCCGATGAAAAAGATAAACATAGACCTGTTGTTGGCATGCATGTTGTCTCTGTTAAAATAGGAGATCATTGTTATCATGGCTTATGTGATTTGGGTGCTAGTGTGAGTGCAATCCCTTTTACTTTATACCAAGATATTATGAATGATATTGCACCTGCTAAAATAGAAGATATTGATGTTACTATTAAGCTTGCTAATAGAGATACTGTCACACCACTTGGGATTGTTAGAGATGTTGAAGTCTTGTGTGCGAAAATAAAATACTCTACTGATTTTCTAGTTCTTGGTTCCCCACAAGATGATTTTTGTCCCATTATATTTGGTAGACCTTTCTTGAACACTGTTAGTGCTAAGATAGATTGTGAGAAAGAAACTGTTAGCGTAAGTTTCGGGGATGTGTCTCATGAATTTAATTTTGTTAAATTCCGTAGACAACCTCGTGATAAAGAATTGCCTAGTAAAGATGAAATTATTGGTCTTGCTTCTATCGCCCTGCCTCCTACTAATCCTTTAGAACAATATTTGCTAGACCATGAAAATGACATGTTTATGAATGAAAGACATGAAATAGATGAGATATTCTTTAAACAAATGCCTGTTTTGAAATACAACTTGCCTATTGAAACTCTTGGAGATCCTCTTTCACCCAAGAGTGATCCTGTGTTCGATCTTAAACAATTACCCGATACTCTGAAATATGCTTATCTTGATGAAAAGAAGATATATCCTGTTATTATTAGTGCTAACCTTTCAGAGCATGAAGAAAAGAGATTATTGAAAACTCTGAGAGGAAGAACCGTGCCGCTATTGGATATACTCTTGATGATCTTAAGGGCATTAGTCCCACTCTATGTCAGCATAAAATTAATATGGAACCTGATGCTAAACCAGTTGTTGATCACCAGCGACGGTTGAATCCTAAGATGAAAGAAGTGGTAAGAAATGAAATACTAAAGCTTCTGGAAGCAGGTATAATCTATTCTATTGCTGATAGTAGATGGGTAAGTCCTGTTCATTGTGTCCCTAAGAAGGGAGGTATTACTGTTGTTCCTAATGATCAAAATGAATTGATTCCGCAAAGAATTATCACAGGTTATAGGATGGTAATTGATTTTAGAAAATTAAATAAAGCTACTAGGAAAGATCATTAGCCTCTGCCATTTATTGATCAAATGCTAGAAAGACCATCAAAACATACACATTTCTGCTTTCTAGATGGATACTCTGGTTTTTCCCAAATACCTGTGTCACAAGAAGATCAAGAAAAAACTACTTTTACATGCCCTTTTGGTACCTTTGCTTATAGATGTATGCCTTTTGGTTTATGCATGCACCCGCTACTTTTCAAAGATGTATGACTGCTATATTCTCTGACTTTTGTGAAAATATTGTTGAGGTTTTCATGGGTGACTTTTCCGTATACGAAACTTCTTTTGATGATTGCTTAAGTAACCTTGACCGAGTTTTTGCAGAGATGTGAAGAAACTAATCTTGTCTTGAATTGGGAGAAGTGCCACTTTATGGTTAATGAAGGTATTGTCTTGGGGCATATTATTTCTGAAAGAGGTATTGAAGTTGATAAAGCTAAAATTTATGCTATTGAAAAAATGCCGTGTCCTAAAGATATCAAAGGTATAAGAAGTTTCCTTGGTCATGCTAGTTTTTATAGGAGATTTATTAAAGACTTCTCTAAAATTTCTAAGCCTCTCACTAATATTTTGCAAAAAGATGTTCCATTCGTTTTTTATGATGATTGTGTAGAAGCATTTGAAATCCTTAAGAAAGCCTTAATTTCTGCACCTATTGTTCAACCACCTGATTGGAACCTACCCTTTGAAATCATGTGTGATGCTAGTGATTATGCTGTTGGTGCTGTTCTAGGACAAAGAGTTGACAAGAAATTAAATATTATCCATTATGCTAGTAAAACTCTAGACAATGCTCAAAGAAATTATGCTACTACTGAAAAAGAATTTTTAGCAGTTGTGTTTGCTTGTGATAAATTCAGATCTTATATTGTTGATTCCAAAGTAACTGTTCACACTGATCATGCTGCTATTAAATACCTTACGGAAAAGAAAGATGTTAAACCTGGACTCATTAGGTGGGTTCTCTTGCTATAATAATTTGATTTACATATTACTTATAGAAAGGGAGCTGAGAACCCCGTAGCAGACAACTTGTCTAGGTTAGAAAATATTCTTGATGACCCACTACCTATTGATGATAGCTTTCCTGATGAACAATTAGCTGTTATAAATACTTCTCGTAGTACTCCATGGTATGTAGACTATGCTAATTTTATTGTTGCTAAATTTATACCACCTAGTTTCACATACAAACAAAAGAAAAAGTTTTTCTATGATTTAAGACATTACTTCTGGGATGACCCACACCTTTATAAAGGAGTAGATGGTGTTATTAGACATTGTGTACCAGAGCATGAACAGGAACAAATCCTATGCAAGTGTTTGTGACGCCTGGATAATTAAGCTACAGTAACCCTCTGCTAATGATGCCACGTCACCTCGGTTACTGTTGATAAACTCTTGTTGGTTTGAAACCGATTCAAATTCAATTTCAAAACCAAGGCAAACAACAAAAGTTTTCAAACAATGAAACTAAAATGTTCGGGTCGTGCCAGATAATGCATAGGTGATTATGGTGGTGAAACCAAACTTTGATATAATGTTTAAAGACTCTGAAAATGAATAAAGCAGCAGCATAACCAATTAATAAATGCCTTTTATTAGTTATAAAATGTTAAACTATTTTATCTAGGGGTTTAAACTTTTTGTAGCAGAGGTATAACTAATTTACGTACAACTTTTATGATTTTTAAAAACTAAAATAGCATAAAATAGTAAAAGATAAAATAAACAAAAGGAAAAAGACATGTACCGATCTAACCTCAGATGGTCAAATCTCTGTGTTCAAGTGTCATCCCTGGATCGGTAATGCTGACACACACAGTTCTCGAAGGATTTATAACAGAGTGCAATCACACACTTATTACATCGAATGTCTCAAAAGAGAACTTATTAAAATAAATATGGCTTAAGGCCATCTATATAAGATAACAGCGGAAGGCTTGGAAGATAAAGTGAGTCCATCAACTCCAACGGCATAGCTGAGTGCATGACAACGACCTAGTGCACCTTACTCTTCGTCTGAAAAGTCTGCAACATGATATGTTGCAGCCCGAAACGGGTCAGCACATGGAATATGCTGGCAATATAACACAATAGAGCAAGGAACAGATAATTGCTATCACTACATGCATATATGGCTGGTGGAAAGCTCTAGGGTTATATTGTTTTGCGAAAAGCCAATTTTTCCCTACATCAAAGGAATATGTTTTATTTAACTATCATGGTGGTTGTTAAACATTGAGAAGGTAAATCCCCATCTCAATCCCAATTAAAAGTAATCATTAAACCCAACAAATTAATTTAGAGTGATGAGATCAAATCAATAATTCAAGTACCAGACACTCAAGATGTCCATAACCGGGGACACGGCTAATCATGATTAGTTTATACACTCTGCAGAGGTTTGCGCACTTTTCCCCACAAGACTCGATCTCCTCCGTTGGATTTCTCACACTACATGGTGTTTGAGAAACGGATGACCGAGACACAGTCTTTCAGAAGCATTTACTCTTTACTCTGGGTTGACAGTTACACCTACTTTCCCCTACATCTGCTAGCCTACCACTGAAAGAGGTCATGCAACATACTCAACTATGCTAGAGCCCATAATAGCTTGTGGCTGCACACGGAAGTTTCTAGCATGAATAATCTTATGATCCCTTTGAGCCTGGGTGGCGAACCAAAAAGACAACATTAGTATATCCCCAGGTGCCTGCAACCAATCCACCCAGATGTGTATTTAAGTAGCCACCTTAAGTTAACCATTAATTAACAATCTCACATCTGTCATGGATACACTCAAAACCCAATCCACGTCTACGAGCATAGCATGGCAATATAAGCATAACGTAGAAGAAACTCCCAAGGGTTTGATAATAAAGGGCAATAGGTTCTACCTCATCATCTACTTCCCAATACCCACAAGTTAATCACATCCTAATCATGTAGTGTTTGAGGATTGAAACTAATGCATAAAAACTGGGTATGAAAAGAGTATGATCAATGTGTTACTTGCCTTGTTGACGATCTGCAAACCCTAGAGACTCGTATTAGCACGCTTCGCACTCCGGGAATTCTATCGCAAACAAACAATAGCACACATAAGCAATCAAGCATAGATGCAAGGGTAAAACTCAAATAAGAAGATCAAATCTGAAAGTTCAACTGAAGAGATTCGATCTGCAGAAAGAATCAATCGAATCGGAGCTACGAAACTGAAACTACGGTCAAAAGAACTTCAAAAACAAATCTGCTTGAAACCAAATTTTAAATTGTCAAAATCATGTTCAAGTTGATTAAACAGAAAGAGGGGTTCGAGACGAAGATTTTGGCGTTGGTTTCACTGGATTTGGACGAACGGTTTAGAAACGGCGAGGGTTTGAAGATCAGGGGCTAATCTGCGATAAAAATAATCGTGGATAGGTCCCTGGCAGAAAAAGAAAAATCTATCGGACGAACGTCCGCTAACAGAGACGAACGGGCGAAAACGTTCGTTAAAACGAACGAACGAACGTTCGCAAACGAACTAAACCGAGAAAACCGAACCGATCTAATAAAATAAAAAAAAACCGAACTAGGGTTTAAAAAAAAACCGAGACGGGTTTTTACCTAAACTGAAAAAAAACCGGCGGCGAGATCCGCGAAGTCCGGCGCGGCTCCGGCGGCTTCCGGCGGGCGGGGCGGCGGCGGGGCTGCGGGGCGAGGCGAGGCGAGGCGCGGCGCGGCGGCGGGGTGCGGCGCAGGGCGGCGGGGCGCTGTGCGGCGCGGCAGGCGGCGGCGGCGGCAGCTGGCGGCGCGGCTGCAGGCGCTGCTGCTGCTGCTTGCTGCGGCGGCTTGGGGTGGCGAAGTGGGGGCGGGGGTGGCGGCTTATAAGGACGAGGGGGGCAGGGCCGGCTTGGGGGAGGGGGCTGCCATGGGGAGTCCGGCTCGGACTCCCTCGGCGTCTGTGCGGCGGCGGGACTCTCCCGCTCGGGAGGAAGGCGGCGGCGGCCTGGCTCGGCTGGGCCTTCGGCCCAGTTGGGCGAAAGTTTTCTTGGCCTAAATAAAATATAAAAAAAAATCTAAAAATGCCAAAAACAATTTTCACCGTCTAAATAGAATATTTAGAACAAAGTGAACATTTTCTTGGCCTAAAAATGCAATTTTGAAAAATGCATATTTTCTAATTCAAATAAAATAGCAATAAAATCCAAATAAAATTATTTATTTGATTTTAACATTTTTCCTCTAATATTTCTTTTATTTTGGAGAAGTCATATTATCTCCTCTCATATGTTTTTAATATGAAATATTTTGGAGAGAAAAATAAATAAAACCAAAATGATCCTCCTTACAATATTTGAGAAAATTCAAATATGAAAATAATAAAATCCCCAACTCTCTCCGTTGGTCCTTGAGTTGCTTAGGATTTTTAGGGTCACAATCAAAATACAAATAAAATATGATATGCATATGATGACCTATGTATAACATTCCAAATTGAAAATTTGGGATGTTACAAACCTACCCCCCTTAAGATGAATCTCGTCCTCGAGATTCAGGTTGGCTAGAAAATAGGTGTGGGTGGTCTTTCCGTAGGTCTTCCTCTCGTTCCTAGGTGGCTTCATCCTCGGTATGGTGGCTCCACTGAACTTTGCAAAACTTGATAACCTTGTTGCGTGTAACTCTGCTGGCAAACTCGAGAATCTTGACGGGTTTCTCCTCGTAGGTCTGATCACTATCCAACTGAATTGCTTCCAGGGGTACTGTATCTCTCAGAGGAATATCGGCCATCTCAGCATGGCACTTCTTCAACTGGGAAACGTGAAACACATCATGAACTCCTGATAGTCCGTCGGGTAACTCCAACTTGTAGGCCACCTCTCCCATACGTTCCAAAACTCGGTATGGTCCTACAAATCTCGGGGCTAACTTTCCCTTGAATCCAAAGCGTTTAACTCCTCGCAGAGGTGACACACGAAGATATGCTCTGTCTCCAATTTCATAGACTACCTCCTTGCGCTTGGTATCGGCATAACTCTTCTGTCTGGACTGAGCTACCTTCAGTCTATCCCGAATCAACTTAACCTTCTCTTCAGACTCTTTAATCAAATCTGGTCCAAACAACTGACGGTCTCCAACTTCATCCCACATCAACGGTGTTCTGCACCTCCTTCCATACAAAGCTTCAAAAGGGGCCATCTTCAAACTAGCTTGGTAGCTGTTGTTGTATGAGAACTCCGCGTAGGGCAAATTGTCATCCCAACTCGATCCGTAATCTGGTGCACAAGCTCTCAACATGTCCTCCAGAATCTGATTGACTCTCTCGGTCTATCCATCTGTCTACGGATGAAAGGTTGTACTAAACTCTAGCCTGGTACCCAAGGTCTGGTGCAGCTGGTGCCAAAACTTTGAAGTAAACTGTGTTCCTCTATCTGATATGATGGTCCTCAGAACTCCATGCAGACATACGATCCTGGTCATATATATATTGGCCAACTTTGCACTCGTATAGGTGGTTTTCACTGGGATAAAGTGAGCCACTTTGGTCAAACGATCCACTACTACCCAGATAGAATCATATCCCGATCGGGTCCTGGGTAATCCGGTGATGAAATCCATGCCAAGCTTATCCCACTTCCATTCGGGTATCGGCATAGGCTGCAGTAATCCTGCTGGCTTCTGATGTTCCGCTTTCACTCTCTGACATACATCACATACGGCTACATACTCGGCAATGTCCTTCTTCATACCAGTCCACCAGAAATGCTCCTTCAGATCCAAATACATCTTGGTGTTTCCGGGGTGTATCGAGTATGGCGAGTCATGAGCTTCCTGTAGTATCAACTTCCTGATCTCCGCATTATTGGGTACATAAACACGGTCCTCAAACCACAAAGTGGCGTGCTCATCCTCACGAAAACCTTTGGCTTTTCCTTTGCTCATCCTCTCCTTTATCTCAACAATTTCCTTATCATCGTTCTGAGCTGCTCGAATCTTTCCCAATAATGTTGACGTTACCTCCATTGCTGTGACAAAACCTCTAGGGACTATCTCCAAATGAAGCTCCCTGAGATCTTCTGCTAACTCTTTTGGTAATCCTCCGCTTATGAGGGTATTGACATAACTCTTCCAGCTCAAAGCGTCTGCTACAACATTGGCCTTTCCTGGGTGATAATGCAACTTCATATCATAATCCTTTATAAGCTCCAACCATCTCCTCTGCCTGAGATTCAGCTCCTTCTGTGTTAAAATGTACTTCAAACTCTTATGATCCGTGTACACATCACAACGGTTCCCAATAAGAAAATGTCTCCAGGTCTTGAGTGCATGAACTACAGCTGCTAACTCCAAATCATGCGTGGCATAATTCAACTCATGCGGTCGAAGCTGATGTGAGGCATATGAGACAACTCTTCCGTCCTGCATAAGTACACCTCCAAGTCCTAAGCGAGAAGCGTCGCAATACACTTGGAAATCCTTGCGTATATCCGGCAGAATCAGTACTGGGGCTGTAACCAAACGTTTCTTCAACTCCTGAAAACTTGCCTCACATTCATCTATCCATTTGAACTTGGTGTCCTTCTTCAGTAACTCCGTCATAGGCTTCGCAATCTTCGAAAAATTCTCAATAAATCTCCGATAATATCCTGCAAGTCCAAGAAAGTTGTGGATCTCTCCAACTGAGGTGGGTGCCAACCACTCAGTGACTGACTGAACCTTGGTGGGGCTACTGCTATACCTTCTCCTGATATAACATGTCCAAGAAATCCAACTTCCTTCAACCAAAACTCACATTTGCTGAACTTGGCATACAACTGATGTTCCCTGAGCTTCTCGAGAACTAAACGCAAATGCTCCTTGTGTTCCTCTTCATTCTTTGAGTACACCAAGATATCATCAATGAACACCATGACAAACTTATCCAAGAACTCCATGAACACTTTATTCATCATACTCATAAAATAGGCAGGGGCATTAGTTAATCCAAATGACATAACCGTATACTCATATAGCCCATACCTTGTGGTGAAGGCTGTCTTAGGTATATCCTGTTCTTGGATCTTCAACTGGTGGTATCCTGATCTCAGATCGATCTTGGAGAACACGTTAGCTCCTTGCAACTGATCAAACAAATCATTGATCATCGGCAGTGGGTACTTGTTCTTGATCGTCACTTCATTCAATGCACGATAATCAACAACCATTTTCAATGATCCATCCTTCTTCTCAACCAAGAGCATTGGGGCTCCCCACAGTGATGAACTTCGTCGAATGTAACCTTTCTCCAATAACTCCTTGATCTGCTTCTTAATCTCCTCCAGATCATTTGCGGGCATCCGGTATGGTCTCTTCGATATCGGTCCGGTGCCTGGCAACAGCTCTATCAAAAACTCAATGTCTCGATCTGGCGGCATGCCTGGTAACTCCTCTGGAAATACATCTGGGTAATCCTTCACTACTGGCACTTCCTCCTGAACAACTCCTGAGAGGGAATTTATTTGGGTTCTCCTTGATGCATGCCTGGATACATACTTGATCCTTTTTCCCTCCGGGGTGGTGAGCAGAATTGACTTACTGGCGCAATCGATGTTTCCTCCATACATCGATAGCCAATCCATGCCTAGTATCACATCCAATCCTTGTGACTCCAAAATTATTAAGTCTGAGGGGAACACGTGCCTACCTATGGTCAATGGCATCTGAAAACATCCTTGACTTGCCATATACTCCGCTCCTGGTGAGCTTACTAACATAGGTGTCCTAAGAACTTTAGTGGGCAACTTATACTTATCCACAAATCCCCTTGAAATGTATTAATGCGATGCACCAGTATCAAAAAGAACGATTGCAGTAAATGACTTAACCAAAAACTTACCTATAACTGCATCTGGCTGCTCTTCAACCTCCTCCACGTTAACGTGGTTCACTTGTCCCCTGTTGAAAGGGTTGGGCTTCTTCCCAGAGCTTCCATTGCCATTACCATTCTTCGGTTCAGGACACTCATTGGCATAGTGTCTAGTCTTCCCGCACTTGAAACAAGTAATGTGACTTTGATCCTTCTTGGCGGGTGTGGCTGGGTTAGAGCGGTTCTGATTGCTGCCTGCTCCATTCCCGTTTCCATTCTTGGGGCCACTGTGGTTATGCGAACTTCCTCCATTGTGAGTATGGCCTCCATGGTTATGTGTATATCCTCCCGAGTTCGGGGTAAAACGAGGCTTCTGCTGAGCTCCTGAATTGTACTTCCCTTGTCCATACTTCCTTTTGCGGCTCTCAATCAGTTGCTGCTTCCCTTCAATCATAAGAGCCCGGTCTACCAACTCCTGGTAGTTAGTGAATGTTGCTACCATCAGCTGCATGCTCATCTCATCATTCAACCCTTCCATAAACTTCTCCTGCTTTGCGGCATCAGTGGCCACATCATCCGGGGCATAGCGAGCTAACTTACTGAACTCATCCACGTACTGCCCCACATTACGGTTTCCCTGGCGCAAGTTGTGAAACTCACGCTTCTTCATGCTCATAGCTCCAGTTGAGACATGTGCAGTGCGGAATGCTTGCTGAAACTGATCCCAGGTGACATTGGCTATAGGGAATGTGGCTGTGTAATTCTCCCACCATGAGGTTGCGGGTCCATCCAATTGATGTGCGGCAAAACGCACCTTCTCAGCATCTGTGCATCCTGCGGTGGTCAACTCCCTTCCAATCTTGCGTAGCCAGTCATCAGCAACTATTGGCTCGGTGCTACTGGAAAACACCGGCGGCTGCAACCTCAGAAAACGGGCTAGGTTGTCAACTGGAGGTGGGGGCGGTGGGTTGTTGTTGTTGCCTTGGTTCTGGACTAGTATCTGCATCAAGGCATTCTACTGCTGGATCAACTGTGTGATCTCCGGTGGGAAGACAAATCCGGTGTCGCGTCTCGGAGGCATCTGATGGGTTTAGAGGGGAGAGATTAGAATAGAGTGAGGTCTAATGAGAAAGCACTACCCATATGCACATGAGACAAACACATTCATATCACACCAAAAATCAATTCAAGCAGGGGCATACAATCAATCTAACTATCGTTACAAAAGTGCTCGGACTACTACTATATACATGGGGAAATACTACTAATCATATGGTGGTCATCTAGAAATTTTGATCGGTGGAAGACTCCATGATATCCACTCCAGTTTCGTCTTCATAGTCATCATCACTACTGTCGGGGTCGGAGTCGGTGTCGTCAATGATGATGTAGTACTCGGGATGGTTGTCATCTCCTCCTGGCGCGGGGTCTCCCATGAATACTCCTAGCTTCCTTGTCAGGTCGTCATTCTTCTCCACTAGTACTGCGATTTCCTCCTCGTATCCGTCGCGTGTAGACTTGAGTTCCTCTTCTAGCTCCATGTTCCTGGTCATCACCTTCTTCAAATCTATCATGCTTGCGCACATCTGGTTCTCCTGTCGACGAATGTGCTGGTTTAACTCCTGGATGAAAGCTGCAATGGACCTGTTTCTCCTGGTGCTGATCATCTCCCATTGCTCATCTCGGCGCCCACATATCTGGTAGATGGTGTCCTTAAGATCTTTGTGATAAACTTCACCGATGCGTCCCATGGCGATGTGGGCTGCCATGCTCTTACCTAGACTCCAGGTTGGTGCATCAAAGGAAAACTCTATGAACTCGGTAACTGGCATGGACGTCCTTCCTGGAACTTGAACTCGAATCATCCAACGCTCCTCTTCTGGTAAAGTGGCGGTGTAGGTCCCGGTGAAGCTTGGTATTCTGATGTTCAGGTACTTAGTGATTTCCTTCAAGTGTCTCCCAAAGGGTGTGTCTTCATCCGGTTGTGCAAACTTGTTCCTTGAGTCCGCCATCCTAGAGAGTAGAAGATGGAGAGAGTCAGAAATGAGTAGAGAAGAGTGACCTATGGCTTTTCTTAGTGGTCGTGTCCTACAGTCAGCGTGTGCTCTGATACCATCTTGTAGCGATCCGACCTTAGATGGTCAAATCTCTGTGTTCAAGTGTCATCCCTGGATCGGTAATGCTGACACACACAGTACTCGAAGGATTTATAACAGAGTGCAATCACACACTTATTACATCGAATGTCTCAAAAGAGAACTTATTACAATAAATATGGCTTAAGGCCATCTATATAAGATAACAGCGGAAGGCTTGGAAGATAAAGTGAGTCCATCAACTCCAACGGCATAGCTGAGTGCATAACAACGACCTAGCGCACCTTACTCTTCGTCTGAAAAGTCTGCAACATGATATGTTGCAGCCCGAAACAGGTCAGCACATGGAATATGCTGGCAATATAACACAATAGAGCAAGGAACAGATAATTGCTATCACTACATGCATATATGGCTGGTGGAAAGCTCTAGGGTTATATTGTTTTGCGAAAAGCCAATTTTTCCCTACATCAAAGGAATATGTTTTATTTAACTATCATGGTGGTTGTTAAACATTGAGAAGGTAAATACCCATCTCAATCCCAATTAAAAGTAATCATTAAACCCAACAAATTAATTTAGAGTGATGAGATCAAATCAATAATTCAAGTACCAGATAGTCAAGATGTCCATAACCGGGGACACGGCTAATCATGATTAGTTTATACACTCTACAGAGGTTTGCGCACTTTTCCCCACAAGACTCGATCTCCTCCGTTGGATTTCTTGCACTACATGGTGTTTGAGAAACGGATGACCGAGACACAGTCTTTCAGAAGCATTTACTCTTTACTCTGGGTAGACAGTTACACCTACTTTCCCCTACATCTGCTAGCCTACCACTGAAAGAGGTCATGCAACATACTCAACTATGCTAGAGCCCATAATAGCTTGTGGCTGCACACGGAAGTTTCTAGCATGAATAATCTTATGATCCCTTTGAGCCTGGGTGGCGAACCAAAAAGACAACACTGGTATATCCCCAGGTGCCTGCAACCAATCCACCCAGATGTGTATTTAAGTAGCCACCTTAAGTTAACCATTAATTAACAATCTCACATCTGTCATGGATACACTCAAAACCCAATCCACATCTACGAGCATAGCATGGCAATATAAGCATAACGTAGAAGAAACTCCCAAGGGTTTGATAATAAAGGGCAATAGGTTCTACCTCATCATCTACTTCCCAATACCCACAAGTTAATCACATCCTAATCATGTAGTGTTTGAGGATTGAAACTAATGCATAAAAACTGGGTATGAAAAGAGTATGATCAATGTGTTACTTGCCTTGCTGACGATCTGCAAACCCTAGAGACTCGTAGTAGCACGCTTCGCACTCCGGGAATTTTATCGCAAACAAACAATAGCATACATAAGCAATCAAGCATAGATGCAAGGGTAAAACTCAAATAAGAAGATCAAATCTGAAAGTTCAACTGAAGAGATTCGATCTGCAGAAAGAATCAATCGAATCGGAGCTACGAAACTGAAACTACGGTCAAAAGAACTTTGAAAACAAATCTGCTTGAAACCAAATTTTAAATTGTCAAAATCATGTTCAAGTTGATTAAACAGAAAGAGGGGTTCGAGACGAAGATTTGGCGTTGGTTTCACTGGATTTGGACGAACGGTTTAGAAACGGCGAGGGTTTGAAGATTAGGGGCTAATCTGTGATAAAAATAATCATGGATAGGTCCCTGGCAGAAAAAGAAAAATCTATCGGACGAACGTCCGCTAACAGAGACGAACGGGCGAAAACGTTCGTTAAAACGAACGAACGAACGTTCACAAACGAACTAAACCGAGAAAACCGAATCGATCTAATAAAATAAAATAAAAAACCGAACTAGGGTTTAAAAAAAACCGAGACAGTTTTTACCTAAACTGAAAAAAAAACCGGCGGCGAGATCCGCGAAGTCCGGCGCGGCTCCGGCGGCTTCCGGCGGGCGGGGCGGCGGCAGGGCTGCGGGGCGAGGCGAGGCGAGGCGCGGCGGCGGGGTGCGGCGCGGGGCGGCGGGGCGCTGCGCGGCGCTGCAGGCGGCGGCGGCGGCGGGCTGCGGGCGCTGCTGCTGCTGCTGCTTGCTGCGGCGGCTTGGGGTGGCGAAGTGGGGGCGGGGGTGGCGGCTTATAAGGACGAGGGGGGGCAGGGCCGGCTTGGGGGAGGGGACGGCCATGGGGAGTCCGGCTCGGACTCCCTCGGCGTCTGTGCGGCGGCGGGACTCTCCCGCTCGGGAGGAAGGCGGCGGCGGCCTGGCTCGGCTGGGCCATCGGCCCAGTCGGGCGAAAGTTTTTTTTTAAATTCCGCTGAAACAAAAAAAATCCTAAATATAATATAAAAAAAATCTAAAAATGCCAAAACTATTTTCACCGTCTAAATAGAATATTTAGAACAAAGTGAACATTTTCTTGGCCTAAAAATGCAATTTTGAAAAATGCATATTTTCTAATTCAAATAAAATAGCAATAAAATCCAAATAAAATTATTTATTTGATTTTAACATTTTTCCTCCAATATTTCTTTTATTTTGGAGAAGTCATATTATCTCCTCTCATATGTTTTTAATATGAAATATTTTGGAGAGAAAAATAAATAAAACCAAAATGATCCTCTTTTCAATATTTGAGAAAATTCAAATATGAAAATAATAAAATCCCCAACTCTCTCCGTGGGTCCTTGAGTTGCTTAGGATTTTTAGGGTCACAATCAAAATACAAATAAAATATGATATGCATATGATGACCTATGTATAACATTCCAAATTGAAAATTTGGGATGTTACATCAACTGAACAAGATGTGTGTGATACACGGCAAACAGGTCCGTAATCAGAAATGTGTGCGAAGACCAATAATAACACTAACGATTGCTGCTAATAAGCCGTGTGATTTGCTCTGTCTACAGAAGAACAACATATATATATATATAATTGAAATAAACATCCAATTACATAAGTGACTATACAAATCATTCGCACACACCTCAATAAACAATTGCATGCATTCTAAACTAGGAGAAACGATCATCTAGTCATCTACTTCTTGTGACGCTCCCGCCACTGCTCTGTGGCTTGATCCCTCGTCTGGGGCAGGAAGAAGACACTCCCTCATGTCAACGATCCGCATGTACATCTCGTAGGTTGTGTACGCGTCCTTGGCCGTGTACTTGACGTGTTGTTCATCCAGTCTCTGATGCCAGACACTGTGCCAGGCGTTCTTGTCCTTCTTGCTCTCATCCTTCATCTTCATGTAGTAGGGGTTGATGATGGCTGAGGCGAGGTCAACCAGGGAGTTCTATTTGTTGTTGTCGCTGCCCCAGACCTTGTAGTGGTCCTAGATGTTGACAAGATTCTGGCATTTCAAGCCCGAAACCTTGAGCGCTTTTAGATCGTTGGTGGTGTCCACCGTAGCGAACCTGTAGTCGGAGCTGTTGATAAACCCGAAGAAACGCTCACAAGGCCTTGTGGCCAGGTGGTAGTGGTAGACAAGGACGTCATGTTGCACGCACAACTGGGCGACGGCAACCTTCTAATCGTGCCCAGCACGACCGCTGGTGTACTCGAGGTCAAAGCCGACCACTTGGTACTTGTCCTCAGCAATCAACTGCTCCATAGTTTGGATGGAGCCCTCCACCGAGACCGGCTCATTCGTGTACACCACCGAGAGGGCCTTCCCCCTCATGTGGGTGTCCACTACGTGATGCGTGGTGAACTGCCCCCCGTTGTCGTCGTCGGCCGCTGGGAGTGCCATTGGAGCCACGGGGAGCGCCGTTGGAACCGCTGGATGTCCTCTCTATATGTGTCGTCGTGGGTGTGCTTATAGTGTCATGTGGCACGAGAGATGAAGGTAAATGGCCGCAGGAATAAATGGGGGCCGGGCGGCCTGGATTCTCGGCGCATCCGCGTGGCAGTTTTTGCAGCGAGTAACTGCATCGTGGCGCCGCGCCCGGCACAACCGCATGCATAATGGCAGCACGAACGTACATGATCTTGCGCCGGCCCCAAACACTGGCAGCGCGTGTGGAGGGACGAGGGCAGAGCGCCCGGAGGGACGCGAGCAGAGCACGCGTGGCGAGACGCGAGCAGAGCGCGCCGCGGCCGCCTCAACCACGAGCAACCACATGCGTAGAGCAGTTGAACACGCAGGGAATGGTCGTCTACAAGCCGGCCGGCAGTTGCGTCGCTGCGTAGAGAGCGGCCGTGTGCTACTACCTCCGTCTTGGTCTATTATTAGTCCCCTTTATATTCTGTGACATATTTTGACCTTAAATTTAACCAACAAAATGTTAATGCATGTTATAAAAATTATGTAATTGGAAACTATGTTCAAATACGAATCCAACGATATAATCTTTGGCGACATGCATTCATATTTTATTAGTTAAATCTCTAGTCAAAATTTGGCACAAAAATACATCGACGACTTATAAACCAGGCCGGGGGTAGTAGGTAATTTAATCGCAAACGTTTTTTCATTAACCGTATGTGTACGTATCCTTTTGTCCTCCTCTCGCACGTCTTGTCACCCCGCTGCCGCAGACGGCATAGAGTGCAAGCTTGAGTAGCGCGCGGGGGCGTTCTTTTGGCCAAACGGTGGTGAGCCCGTTCCCGTGCAACCGTGCAGGTTCCTGCGCAAGCTTCCCGCCCGACTCGGTGAAATCCCCCAAAAACCCAATGCTTACCGGCCTGCTATATAAACCCTCACGGCTGGCGAGTCCTGCGTCGCATTTTCCCCTCCCTCTCTGTAGCTTACCTTGTCTGCTTCTCCCACAATCGCCAATGGCACCGGTCCGTCATCGTCGCTCAGTCACTCCGCCGTCATCAGAGGACAGCTCCAGCTGGGAGGCTACACCACGGCGGCGGCGCAGTATCCGGCGTAGTGTAGTGCGCGTGGCGTCCCTGTTGGGTGTGCGCGGAACACCCACCACACGCTCCGCTGCCGCTGCCCGTCGGCAGCTGTTGCCGGCCGCCGTTGCCGCCACCCCACCATCTGCCGCCGTGGCCGCCACACCACCGTCGAAAGCTAGGGCCATCGCCCGCTTCGCCGCCATGGCCTGAAGGTAGGAGGTGGCCGTCGTGGCCGCCACCCCACTGCCGACCACCGTGGCCATCACCCGCTCTGCCACCGCGGCCTGAAGGCGGGAGGTGGTGGTCGTGGCCACCACCCCATCATCGGCTGCCGTGGCCGCCAGCCCACCATCGACCGCCAGGGTCATCACCCGCTCTGCCACCACCGCCCGAAGGCGGGAGGCGGAGGTGGAGGCCCGCACGTGCGTCAGCGACCTTGCGCGCTACATCGAGTTCCTGCGGGAGGAGGAGGAGCGCCTCGTTGAGCATGCAAAGAGCCTTACCGCAACCGTGGCCGCAGCACACGCTGCCACAGAGGCGAGTAATCAGGAGATCTACAAGGAGTCCCGCCGCTTCGAGAGGGGTCGTCTGGAACGGCAGAGGGCGTTCGAGGTGAGCGTCGCTGAAGGTGCAGTAGCGGCAGGCACCGTATTGCAGTTGTCCAGCTCGTTGGTAGGCTCCTCCTCCTCTGCCTCTTACTGAGTGCGCTCGGCAGAGGAGAGGCTGCCCGAAGTAGTACAAAGCCCCTCCGTAGTAGTAGTATTTAGGGGCTATTTTGTTCAGTTCATCTGACTATAGATGTGGTGGAACTGTACAACGTACTTAAAATTAGCTAGTATATATAGTTGAACTAGCTATTTCTGTACGTGGTTGGCAACAATTGGGGAAAAGTTTGGTCGGTCCAGCTGTCGAGTTGAACTGTTTGTATAAAGAACGACTGCTTAATCTATGAATGAAATCTATGCTTAATTACTGAATTTTAGTTGCAAAAATTAGATAGTGCTAGTGATTTTTAGCTGCATATTTTGACAAATGGTAGTGTTACAAGGTTGACAAATGGCAATGTTACTAGATCAAAAAATGTCAATCTTTCCAGTTTGACAAATGGCAATATACCCAATATGGCAGATGCAAATCTTATCAAATTGTATGTACGTGGTTGCACACGGGTTATCCAAAACAACCGTTTGCGTTGAAGGGATGTACAAATCCTGCGTGCCAGATTTTCTCTTGGCTTAGCGCCGAAGTCTCGCTTTGCATACCGTATTAAATCTGAACCGTTTGCGTTGAAGAGATGCACAAATCCTGCGCGGCGAATTTTCCCTTGACTTACTAGGGAAGACCATAGCTCTCACTTTGCATACGGGTGTTCTATCTAAAATGTTTGCGATGAAGAGCTGCACAAATCCTGCTTGGCACATTTTTCCTTGGCTTACTAGGGAACCTGTCGGTTTACATACGGGTGTTTTGTCTAAAACGTTTGTGATCAAGAGCTGCACAAATCCTACTCGGCACATTTTCGCTTGGCTTCCTGGGAAGCTGTCGGTTTGCATACGGGTGTTCTAACTAAAACGTTTGCGATGAGAGTTTTATATTTAAAAGCCATTGATTTTTTTTAAAGAAAATCGTTTGATAAGTCTGTACATTCAGAGAGAAAAACGCAAGTTCGTTCAAATCATATCATTCATTCAGTCACACTGCGAATTTATATTCATATGATCGAGATACAATATTAAATAAAAAAACTAATTTTGGCGGCGGCAGAGGCGGTGTGCCGCGCTGGCGTTGTCGTTGTCATCCTCCAGGACGCCGTTGTTGAAGTCTTCAAGGCAGCATAGAATGTTCTTCACTTGGAAATCAAACATCATGTCATCGCGTGATCGACGGGCGGGGCGCGGGAGGACGGCAACTCGCGGCGCTGCGAGGTAGCGATCGACAGCGGCGTCCCATGCTGCTGAGGGGGGCGCGCGCGGCGGGTGCAGGCAAATGCACGGGGACCAGCGCCGCGGTGGGTGCAGGGGCTCGCACGGGCGCTGGCGCTGGGATGTACACGAGCTCGCGCGGGTCCGCGGAGACCTCGCTGACGCCCGCGGCTTCTTAGCTCTACGATAGTGCTCGACAACCAGCCCGTCAATGCTACGGGGATGGTTGCTGGCGCGGGCGCGGGGATGGGAGCTGGGACGGGCGCGAGGGCAGCAACCGCCGCGGCCAGCTCGTTCAGGGCCATGTCCATGAGGCCCCATTCCTCCTTATTTTCTATCTCCTCCGGCTCGGAATCGACTTCACCAACTGGAAGACTAGTGGCAGATGATCCTTCTGTGCCATGGCGTTGGTGGAGGTCTGCGGGAGGGAGGGGAATGGGAGGTGAACAGTAAGGCCACCCGTATTAAACAGCGGCTCGGGCGCCATTAATGGAGAGGATGCGAGCAAGGCGGGCGGCCATGGAAGTCAAAGGGCTCGCTTCCCAGTGAGCCTGCACAGCATACAGCTCGCATGCTTCCCGGTGAGCCTGCGCATTGGAGGACAGCTTGCACGCCTCTCGATCAGCCTGCGCAGCGGACTGCGCTCGCACGCCTCCCGTTGAGTCAAGCAGCTGTTCGCATGGCACCTCCTAGCCATTAAAAGAGAGACACGTGGTGTCACGTGAATGGTTAATAGAACACACATGATTTAAATTATACAAACATTTGAGATGTTAAAGTGGCAGCTATTTGTTTCAAAATGCCTTTGTTGGTTGTTATTCGAGTGCACCTTCTCTCAAAATGGACATGAAAAATACCACAGCATGTCAGGTGCCATTCCATGATAGCATGCCAAGTTTCATGAATTTCAGACGAGTTTTGGATTTACTAGAATTTTAAAAACAAAGTATCTCAACGTTTTGCCCGCAATCAACAGTGCCCTGGTGTTTAAAATTCATTCACATTTCTTGCATGGGACCTAAGCATGCACCCAAGGACACACATTTGATATGTCAACCCATTTTTCTGCCTTGGAGCATGTGCATGTAGTTCAAATTTGAATTATGCACATAAAATGCCTAGAAAACCCAGTTAATGTATAAAAATGTCCAAGCGAACCCCGAAAAATCCCAAAAATTGACACAACACTCCTGTTGTTCTATGTTGACACTAGAAAAATTTTGAAAGCAAGAAGAGGCAACGGATATCGTTTCGTCCCCAAAGGTGGCACGTTCCCTACCGAAACCATCAGGCTTGTTGTGAGAAGCTCTGGTTTGCGAGAAGCTTATACCCAAACCTGCCCCAAATGGGACAAATTTTTTACCACGGCATGTTGATGCCGCTCCATGATAGCATGTCAAGTTTCATGAATTTTAGACGAGTTTTGGATTTACAAGAATTTAAAAACCATGTATCTCAATGTTTGCGGCCGAGCGACGGTGGCAAGGTGTTTGACATTCATTCCCATTTCTTGCATGGGACCTAAGCATGCAACCAAGGACACAGATTTGATTTTTCAAGCAATTTACATGCACTGGAGCGTGTGCCTGTAGTTCAAATTTGAATTATGTAGATAAATGCATAGAAAACTTTGTTAGTGTATAAAAATGTCCAAACGAACCCTAAAAAATTCCTAAATTTAACACAACACTCCTGTTGTTTTATGTTGACACTAGAAAAAAAATTGAAATCAAGAAGAGGCAATGGATATCGTTTCGTCCAGAAAGGTGAAACATTCCCTACCATAACCATGAGGCTTGTTGTGAGAAGCTCTGGTTTGTGAGAAGCTTATACCCAAACCTGCCCCAAATGGGACAATATTTTTACCATGGCATGTTGATGTCGTTCCATGCTAGCATGTCAAGTTTCATAAATTTCAGACGCATTTTCGATTTACTAGAATTTAAAAACCTTGTATCTCAATGTTAGCGGCCGAACGACGGTGGCAAGGTGTTTGACATTCATTCCCATTTCTTGCATGGGACTTAAGCATGCAACCAAGGACACACATTTCAATTTTGAACCCATTTATATGCACTAGAGCATGTGCATGTAGTTCAAATTTGAATTATGCACATAAATGCATAGAAAACTCAGTTAATGCATAAAAATGTCCAAGCGAACCCCGAAAAATCCCAAAAATTGACACAACACTCAGTTAATGTATAAAAATGTCCAAGCAAGAAGAGGCGACGAATATCATTTTGTCCACAAAGGTGACACGTTTCCCTACTGGAACCATGAGGCTTCTTCTGAGAAGCTCTGGTTTGTGAGAAGTGTTGGGGAGCGTTGCATGGAAAACAAAAAAAATTCTATGCACACGCAAGATCTATCAAGGAGATGCATAGCAACGAGAGGGGAGAGTGTGTCTACGTACCCTCGTAGACCGTAAGTGGAAGTGTTTCACAACGCGGTTGATGTAGTCGAACTTTCTTCGCGATCCAACCGATCGAGTGCCGAACGTACGGCACATCCGCCTTCAGCACACGTTCAGCTCGGTGACGTCCGCGCCTTCTTGATCCAGCAAGATGGCGAGGTAGTGGATGAGTTCCGACAGCACGACGGCGTGATGACGGTGATGGTGAAGTGATCTCCGCAGGGCTTCGCCTAAGCACTACGAAAATATGACCGGGGTGTAAACGGTGGAGGGGGCGCCACACACGGCTAGGCGATTGTCTATTGTGTGCTAGGCGCCCCCCTCCCACATATATATAGGTGGGAGGGAGGGAGGAACAGCCAAAGGAGGCGCCCAAGTAGGAGGAATCCTACTTGGGGTCCCTCCCAAGCCGCGCCCCCCTGCCATATATAAACAAGGGGGAAGGAAAGAGGGGGGAGAGGGAAGGAAGGGGGAGTCCTACTCCACACTTTCCTTCCCCTCCCCTCTTTCCTTCTCCTCCTCATAGGGACGGCCTCTATAGGGGCGCACCAGCCCCTTGTGGGCTGGTGTGTTCCCTCACTTGGCCCATAAGGCCCATATCTTTGCCGGGGGTGCCCGAAACTTCTTTCCGGTGACCCGATAAGTACCCGATACCCTCCAAAACACTTCTGGTGTTCGAATACCATCGTCCTATATATCAATCTTTACCTCTCAACCACTTTGAGACTCCTCGTCATGCCCGTGATCTCATCCGAGACTCCGAACAACATTCGGTCACCAAATCATATAACTCATATAACACTATATCGTCAACGAACGTTAAGCGTGCGGACCCTACGGGTTTGAGAACTATGTAGACATGACCGAGACACCTCTCCGGTCAGTAACCAATAGCGGAACCTGGATGCCCATATTGTCTCCTACATATTCTACGAAGATCTTTATTGGTCGAACCGTTATGACAACATACGTAATTCCCTTTGTCCATCGGTATGTTACTTGCCCGAGATTCGATCATCGGTATCTTCATACCTAGTTCAATCTCATTACCGGCAAGTCTCTTTACTCATTCCGTAATACATCACCTCGTGACTAACTCCTTAGTTGGTTGCTTGCAAGCTTATGATGTGTATTACCGAGAGGGCCCAGAGATACCTCCCCGATACTCGGAGTGACAAATCCTAGTCTCGATCTATGCCAACTCAACAAAGACCTTCGGAGATACCTGTAGAGCATCTTTATGATCACCCAGTTACGTTGTGACATTTGATAGCACACAAGGTATTCCTCCGGTATCCGGGAGTTGCATAATCTTATAGTCGAAGGAATATGTATTTGACATGAAGAAAGCAATAGCAATAAACTGAACGATCAATATGCTAAGCTAACGAATGGATCTTGTCCATCACATCATTCTCCTAATGATGTGATCCCGTTATCAAATGACAACACATGTCTATGGTTAGGAAACCTTAACCATCTTTGATCAACGAGCTAGTCTAGTAGAGGCTTACTAGGGACACGGTATTTGTTTATGTATTCACACATGTATTTAAGTTTCCGATCAATACAATTCTAGCATGAATAATAAACATTTATCATGAATAAGGAAATATAATATAACAACTTTATTATTGCCTCCAGGGCATATTTCCTTCAGTCTTCCCACTTGCACTAGAGTCAATAATCTAGTTCATATCGCCATGTGATTAACACCCATAGTTCACATCGCCATGTGACTAACACCCAAAGAGTTTACTAGAGTCAATAATCTAGTTCACATCGCCATGTGATTAACACCCAAAGAGTATTAAGGTATGATCATGTTTTGCTTGTGAGAGAGGCTTAGTCAACGGGTCTGCCATATTCAGATCCGTATGTATTTTGCAAATTTCTATGTGTACAATGCTCTACATGGAGCTACTCTAGCTAATTGCTCCCACTTTCAATACGTATCCAGATTTAGAGTCATCTGGATCGGTGTCAAAGCTTGCATCAACGTAACCCTTTATGACGAACTCTTTATCACCTCCATAACTGATAAACATTTCCTTAGTCCTCTTAGGTAACTAATTATGGATAATTTTGACCGCTGTCCAGTGATCTACTCCTGGATCACTATTGTACCCCATAGCCAAACTTATGGCAAGGTACACAACAGGTATGGTACACAACATGGCATACTTTATAGAACCTATGGCTGAGGCATAGGGAATGACTTTCATTCTCTCTCTATCTTCTGCCGTGGTCGGGTTTTCAGTCTTACTCAACTTCACACCTTGTAATACAGGCAAGAACTCCTTTGACTGATCCATTTTGAACTCCTTCAAAATCTTGTCAAGGTATGTACTCATTGAAAGTCTTATCAAGCGTCTCGATCTATCACTATAGATCTTAATGCTCAATTCGTAAGTAACTTCACCAAGGTCTTTCATTGAAAAACTCTTATTCAAGTATCCTTTTATGCTATCCAGAAATTCGATATCATTTCCAATCAATAATATGTCATCCACATATAATATCAGAAATGCTACAGAGCTCCCACTCACTTTCTTGTAAATACAGGCTTCACCGTAAGTCTGTATAAAACCATATGCTTTGATTACCTCATCAAATTGTATATTCCAACTCCGAGATGCTTGCACCAGTCCATAGATGGATCGCTGGAGCTTGCACACTTTGTTAGCACCTTTAGGATCGACAAAATCTTCTGGTTGCATCATATACAACTCTTCTTTAAGAAATCCATTAAGGAATTCAGTTTTGACGTCCATTTGCCAGATTTCATAATCATAAAATGTGGCAATTGCTAACATGATTCGGACGGACTTAAGCATCGCTACGAGTGAGAAAGGCTCATCGTAGTCAAGCCCTTGAACTTGTCGAAAACCTTTCGCGACAAGTCGAGCTTTGTAGACAGTAACATTACCATCAGCGTCTGTCTTCTTCTTGAAGATCCATTTATTCTCTATGGCATGCCGATCATCGGGCAAGTCCACCAAAGTCCACACTTTGTTCTCATACATGGATCCTATCTCAGATTTCATGGCCTCAAGCCATCTGTCGGAATCTGGGCTCATCATAGCTACTTCATAGTTCGTAGGTTTGCCTTGGTCCAGTAACATGACTTCCAGGACAGGATTACCGTACCACTCTGGTGCGGATCGTGTTCTGGTCGACCTACGAGGTTCAGTAGTAACTTGATCTGAAGTTTCATGATCATCATCATTAGCTTCCTCTCTAGTTGGTGTAGGCATCACGGGAACGGATTTCTCTGATGTACTACTTTCCAATTCGAGAGAAGGTACAATTACCTCATCAAGTTCTACTTTCCTCCCACTCACTTCTTTCGAGAGAAACTCCTTCTCTAGAAAGGACCCATTCTTAGCAACAAAGATCTTGCCTTCGGATCTGTGGTAGAAGGTGTACCCAATTGTTTCCTTAGGGTATCCTATGAAGACGCACTTCTCTGATTTGGGTTCGAGCTTATCAGGCTGAAGCCTTTTGACATAAGTGTCGCAACCCCAAACTTTAAGAAACGACAGCTTAGGTTTCCTGCCAAACCACAATTAATACAACGTCATTTCAACAGATTTAGACGGTGCCCTATTTAACGTGAATGCGACTGTCTCTAATGCATAACCCCAAAATGATAGTGGTAAATCGGTAAGAGACATCATAGATCGCACCATATCTAATAAAGTATGGTTACGACGTTCGGACACACCATTACGTTGTGGTGTTCCAGGTGGCGTGAGTTGTGAAACAATTCCACATTGTTTTAAATGAAGGCCAAACTCGTAACTCAAATATTCGCCTCCGTGATCAGATCATAGAAACTTTATTTTCTTGTGACGATGATTCTCCACTTCACTCTGAAATTCTTTGAACTTTTCAAATGTTTCAGACCTGTGTTTCATCAAGTAGATATACCCATACCTTCTCAAATCATCTGTGAAGGTCAGAAAATAATGATACTCCTCGCGTGCCTCAACACTCATCGGACCGCATACATCGGTATGTATTATTTCCAATAAGTCATTAGATCGCTCCATTGTTCTAGAGAACGGACTTTTAGTCATCTTGCCCATGAGGCATGGTTCGCAAGTATCAAATGATTCATAATCAAGTGATTCCAAAAATCCATCCGCATGGATTTTCTTCATGCGCTTTACACCAATATGACCTAAACGGCAGTGCCACAAGTATGTTGCACTATCATTATCAACTTTGCATCTTTTGGCATCAATATTATGAATATGTGTATCACTACAATCGAGATTCAATAAACCATTCACATTGGGTGTATGACCATAGAAGGTTTTATTCATGTAAACAGAATAGCAATTATTCTCTGACTTAAATGAATAACCGTATTGCAATAGACATGATCCAGTCATATTCATCCTTCAACGCAAACACCAAATAACATTTATTTAGGTTCAACACTAATCCCGAAGGTAGAGGGAGTGTGCGATGATGATCGTATCAACCTTGGAATTACTTCCAACACACATCGTCACCTCGCCCTTAACTAGTCTCTGTTTATTCTGCAACTCCTGTTTCGAGTTACTAATCTCAGTAACTGAACCGGTATCAAATACCCAGGGGCTACTACGAACACTAGTAAGGTACACATCAATAACATGTATATCAAATATACTTTTGTTCACTTTGCCATCCTTCTTATCCGACAAGCATTTTGGGGCAGTTCCGCTTCTAGTGACCATTCTCTTTGCAGTAGAAGCACTCAGTTTCAGGCTTAGGTCCAGCTTTGGGCTTCTTCACGGGAGTGGCAACTTGCTTGCCATTCTTCTTGAAGTTCCCTTTCTTTTCCTTGCCCTTTTTCTTGAAACTAGTGGTCTTGTTAACTATCAACACTTGATGCTCATTCTTGATTTCTACCTTCGCCAATTTCAGCATCGCGAAGAGCTCGGGAATCCTTTTCGTTATCCCTTGCATATTGTAGTTCATCACAAAGTTCTAGTAGCTTGGTGATAGTGACTAGAGAACTCTGTCAATCACGATCTTATCTGGAAGATTAACTCCCACTTGCTTCAAGCGATTGTAGTACCCAGACATTTTGAGCAAATGCTCACTGGCTGAGCTATTCTCCTCCATCTTGTAGGCAAAGTACTTGTCAGTGGTCTCATACCTCTCGACACGGGCATGAGTCTGAAATACCAATTTCAGCTCTTTGGAACATCTCATATGCTCCGTGGCGTTCAAAACGTTTTTGAAGTCCCGGTTCCAAGCCGTAAAGCATGGCGCACTAAACTATCAAGTAGTCATCATACCGAGCTTGTCAAACGTTCATAATGTCTGCATCTGCTCCTGCAATAGGTCTGTCACCTAGCGGTGCATCAAGGACATAATTCTTCTGTGCAGCAATGAGGATAATCCTCAGATCACGGACCCAGTCCGCATCATTGCTACTATCATCTTTCAATTTATTTTTTTCTCTAGGAACATATCAAAAATAGGGGAGCTAAATCGCGAGCTATTGATCTACAACATAGATATGCAAATACTATCAGGACTAAGTTCATGATAAATTAAGTTCAATTAATCAAATTACTAATGAACTCCCACTTAAATCAACATCCCTCAAGTTGTCTAAGTGATACATGATCCAAATCAACTAACCCAAGTCCGATCATCATGTGAGATGGGGTAGTCATCAATGGTGAACATCTCTATGTTGATCATATCTACTATATGACTCACGTTCGACCTTTCGGTCTCCAGTGTTCCGAGACCATGTCTGTACATGCTAGGCTCGTCAAGTTTAACCCAAGTATTCTGCATGTGCAAAACTGTCTTACACCCATTGTATGTGAACGTAGAGTCTATCACACCCGATCATCATGTGGTGTCTCGAAACGATGAACTTTCGCAATGGTGCATACTCGGGGAGAACAATTATCTTGAAATTTAGTGAAGGGATCATCTTATAATGCTACCGTTGTTCTAAGCAAAATAAGATGCATAAAAGATAAACATCACATGCAATCAAAATATGTGACATGATATGGCCATCATCATCTCATGCTTTTGATCTCCATCTCCAAAGCATCGTCATGATCTCCATCGTCACCGGCTCAACACCTTGATCTCCATCGTTGCGTCGTGGTCGTCTCACCAACTATTGCTTCTACAACTATTGCTAATGCATAGCGATAAAGTAAAGCAATTACATGGCGTTTGCATTTCATACAATAAAGAGACAACCATAAGGCTCCTGCCGGTTGCTGTTAACTTACAAAACATGATTATCTCATACAATAACATATATCACATCATGTCTTGACCATATCACATCACAACATACCCTGCAAAAACAAGTTAGACGTCCTCTACTTTGTTGCAAGTTTTACCTGGCTGCTACAGGTTTCTAGCAAGAACCGTTCTTACCTACGGCAAAAACCACAATGGTGAATTATCAAGTTTTCTGTTTTGACCTTCTTCAAGGACCGGCCGCAGTCAAATTCGATTCAACTAAAGTAGGAGAAACAGACACCCGCCAGCCACCTTTATGCAAAACTAGTTGCATGTCAGCCGGTGGAACCGGTCTCATGTACGTGGACATGTAAGATTGGTCCGGGCCGCTTCATCCCACAATGCCACCGAATCAAAATAAGACGTTGGTGGTAAGCAGTATGAACATCACCGCCCACAACTTCTTTGTGTTCTACTCGTGCATATCATCTATGCATAGACCTGGCTCGGATGCCACTGTTGGGGAGCGTTGCATGGAAAACAAAAAAAATTCTACACACATGCAAGATCTATCAAGGAGATGCATAGCAACAAGAGGGGAGAGTGTGTCTACGTACCCTCATAGACCGTAAGCGGAAGCGTTTCACAACGCGGTTGATGTAGTCGAACTTTCTTCGCGATCGAGTACCGAACGTACGGCACCTCCGCGTTCAGCACACGTTCAGCTCGGTGACGTCCGCGCCTTCTTGATCCAGCAAGATGGCGAGGTAGTGGATGAGTTCCAACAGAACGACGGTGTGATGACGGTGATGGTGAAGTGATCTCCGCAGGGCTTCGCCTAAGCACTACGAAAATATGACCGGGGGTGTAAACGGTGGAGGGGGGCGCCGCACACGGCTAGGCAATTGTCTATTGTGTGCTAGGCGCCCCCTCCCACATATATATAGGTGGGAGGGAGGAGCAGCCAAAGGAGGCACCCAAGTAGGAGGAATCCTACTTGGGGTCCCTCCCAAGCCGCGCCCCCTGCCATATATAAACAAGGGGGAAGGAAAGAGGGGGGGAGAGGGAAGGAAGGGGGAGTCCTACTCCACACTTTCCTTTCCCTCCCCTCTTTCCTTCTCCTCCTCATAGGGTCGGCCTCTATATGGGCGCACCAGCCCCTTGTGGGCTGGTATGTTCCCTCACTTGGCCCATAAGGCCCATATCCTTGCCGGGGGTGCCCGAAACTTCTTTCCGGTGACCCGATAAGTACCCGATACCCTCCGAAACACTTTCGGTGTCCGAATAGCATCGTCCTATATATCAATCTTTACCTCTCGACCATTTCGAGACTCCTCGTCATGTCCGTGATCTCATCTGGGACTCCGAACAACATTCAGTCACCAAATCATATAACTCATATAACACTATATCGTCAACGAACGTTAAGCTTGCGGACCCTACGAGTTCGAGAACTATGTAGACATGACCGAGACACCTCTCCGGTCAATAACCAATAGCGTAACCTGGATGCCCATATTGGCTCCTACATATTCTACGAAGATCTTTATCGGTCGAACCGTTATGACAACATACGTAATTCCCTTTGTCCATCGGTATGTTACTTGCCCGAGATTCGATCATCGGTATCTTCATACCTAGTTCAATCTCGTTACCGGCAAGTCTCTTTACTTGTTCCATAATACATCACCTCATGACTAACTCCTTAGTCGCTTGCTTGCAAGCTTATGATGTGTATTACCGAGAGGGCCCAGAGATACCTCTCCGATACTCGGAGTGACAAATCCTAGTCTCGATCTATGCCAACTCAACAAAGACCTTCGGAGATACCTGTAGAGCATCTTTATGATCACCCAGTTATGTTGTGACATTTGATAGCACACAAGGTATTCCTCCGGTATCCAGGAGTTGCATAATCTCATAGTCGAAGGAATATGTATTTGACATGAAGAAAGCAATAGCAATAAACTGAACGATCAATATGCTAAGCTAACGAATGGGTCTTGTCCATCACATCATTCTCCTAATGATGTGATCCCATTATCAAATGACAACACATGTCTATGGTTAGGAAACCTTAACCATCTTTGATCAACGAGCTAGTCTAGTAGAGGCTTACTAGGGACACGGTATTTGTTTATGTATTCACACAAGTATTTAAGTTTCCGATTAATACAATTCTAGCATGAATAATAAACATTTATAATGAATAAGGAAATATAAAATAACAACTTTATTATTGCCTCTAGGGCATATTTCCTTCAAGAAGCTTATACCATAAGCTGCCCCAAATGGGACAATATTTTTTACCCCAGCATGTTGATGCCATTCCATGATAGCATGCCAAGGTTCATGAATTTCAGACGGGTTTTGGATTTACTAGAATTACAAAAGCAAGTACCTCAACGTTTGCTGGAGAGCCACGATGCCGTGGTGTTCGAAATTCATCCCCATTTCTTGCATGGGACATAAGCATAAACCCATGGACACATATATGATTTTACAACCCATTTAGGTGCACTGGAGCATGTGCATGTAATTTAATTTTGAATTGTGCACCTGAAATGGCTAGAAAACCAAGTTAATGTATAAAAATGTCCAAACGAACCCTGAATAATTCCAATTTTTTGATGACACACCTATAGTTGCATGTTCACAACAGATAAAAGTTCTAGCAATTCAAACACCCTCCTTTGCCGTTGTGACCCCATTATGTAATTCAAATCAAGATGAAAAATCAAGTAGATCGCACATAGTTTATTATCACCAACCATCTGAGATGTAGTACAAAATATCTTGGAGCACCGTCGGAGTATAGTACACATATGGCTTACGCGAGAAGGTGTGTCGGCTACAATCCACAGCCGGCGTGTCAAGCACACTAGCTCGCTCCCCAAATATCATTTCACTGTTCAATCGTCGCCGGTGAAAGATGGGGACGTGGACCCGTGTTGTGAGGGCAACTTCGGAGGCCCACTCCGGCGAGAGCACGGCCGCAGCCGCCATGCGTGTGCTAACAAGCTGCATGAGCACGGCCGCAATCTGCGACTGGGTAGCCAAGGCAGCCCAAACGGCCATTGTTGCTTCTCAGGTGGCGGCAGCAACATCTGCCTCGGGGATAGCAACTGGTGAGAGCGGCACAGCAGCTGTCCGTTCCACAGCGGCGGCCTTAGCCCTGATGGAGGCCGCCCACGACCATGTCGAGGCTGCCCACGCCCAGCTCGTGGCGGTCACCACACAAATCGAACGAAGCTTGATGGCTCATGTCCATGTCAGTATTTTCCCCGAAGAGGAAGGGATGATGCAGCACAGCTACGGTAGGTATTTCCCTCAGTGATGAGACCAAGGTTATCGAACCAGTAGGCGAACCACGCAACACTATGTAAACGGTACCTGCACACAAAGAACAAATACTTGCAACCCGACGCGTAAGAGGGGTTGTCAATCCCTCCCGGGTAAAAGATAGATAAATTTGTAGTAGATTGGATAAATAGATCTCACGGTAGCGTGAAATAAAATAAATAACAAAAAATTGCAGCAAGGTATTTTTGGATTTTTGGAATAATAGATCTGAAAACAAAAGCAAATATAAATAGATCTCAAAGCAAATATGATAAAGAATAGACCCGGGGCCCGTAGATTTCACTAGTGGCTTCTCTTGAGAAAAATAGCATATGGCGGGTAAACAAATTACTGTTGGGCAATTGATAGAACTTCAAATAATTATGACGATATCCAAGCAATGATCATTATATAGGCATCACGTCCAAGATTAGTAGACCGACTCCTGCCTGCATCTACTACTATTACTCCACACATCGACCGCTATCCAACATGCATCTAGTGTATTAAGTTCATGGAGAAATGGAGTAATGCAATAAGAACAATGACATGATGTAGACAAGATCTATTCATGTAGGAATAGACCCCATCTTGTTATCCTTAATAGCAACGATACATACGTGTCATGTCCCCTTCTGTCGCTGCGATTGAGCACCATAAGATCGAACCCATCATAAAGCACCTCTTCCCATGGCAAGAAAAGTCGATCTAGTCAGCCTAACTAAACCAAAGATTCGAAGAAGAAATACGAGGCTATAAGTAATCATGCATATAAGAGATCAAAACTCAAATAACTTTCATGGATAAAATAGATCTGATCATAAACTCAAAGTTCACCTGATCCCAACAAACACACCGCAAAAAGAGTTACATCAAATAGATCTCCAAGAGACCATTGTATTGAGAATCAAAAGAGAGAGAGGAAGCCATCTAGCTACTAACTACGGACCTGTAGGTCTACAATGAACTACTCACGCATCATCGGAGAGGCACCAATGAGGATGATGAACCCCTCCGTGATGGTGTCTAGATTGGATCTGGTGTTTCTGGAAATTGCGGTGGCTGGAATTGTGTTTCGTCGACTCCCCTAGGGTTTTTGGAATATTGGGGTATTTATAGAGCAAAGAGGCGGTGCGGGAGGCCACCAAGGTGAGCACAACCCACCAGGGCGCGCATGGGCCCCCAGGCGCGCCCAGGTGGGTTGTGCCCCCCTCGGGGTACCCCTCTGGTACTTCTTCGGCCCAAGTTGTTCCTTCTGGTCCAAAAAAATCTCCAAAAAGTTTCGCTGCATTTGGACTCCGTTTGGTATTGATTTTCTGCGAAGTAAAAAAGAAGCAAAAAACAACAACTAGCACTGGGCACTATGTTAATAGGTTAGTCCCAAAAAATGATATATAGTTGCTATAAAATGATTGTAAAACATCCAAGAATGATAATATAACAGCATGTAACAAGCAAAAATTATAGATACGTTGGAGACGTATCAGCATCCCCAAGCTTAATTCCTACTCGTCCTCGAGTAGGTAAATGATAAAAACAGAATTTTTGATGTGGAATGCTGCCTAACATGTTCATCACATATTCTTTTCTTTTGTAGCATGGACATTTGGACTTTTGTATGATTCAAAGCAATAGTCTAGTTTTGACATGAAGATTTCAATACTCAAGCATATCAACAAGCAACCATGTCTTTCAAAATATCAACACTAAAGAAAGTTATCCCTAGCCTATCATGCTCAATCATTGATCCATTCGTGAAGCACACTCGCATATTCGCTACACCCAATGCTCAAGTACGATCATAGTGCCCCTTAGTTGGTGCTTTATAAGAGAAGATGGAGACTCAAATAAAAATAAAAGTTGCATAAAGTAAATAGAAAGGCCCTTCACAGAGGGAAGTAGGGATTTGTAGAGGTGCCAGAGCTCAAAGCGAAAAAGATAGAGATATAATATTTTGGGTGGCATGCTTTTCCTGTCAACGTAAACGATCGAGTAGTTCCCAGTACTTTCCATGCTAGATATATCATAGGCGGTTCCCAAACAGAAAATAAAGTTTATTCCTTTTTCCACCATACTTTCGCATTCCACGGCTAGCCATATCCACGGATGCCGTCCATACCAACACTTTCCAAGGAATTTATTATTTGACAACATAAAGTAAATTCATTTTTCATTTCGGGACTGGGCATCCCTAATACCTTTGTCGTACTCTCGTGCAATGACAAGTGAATAAACACTCATCTTGAGAATAACACATCTAGCATGGAAAAATATCAGCCACCCCCTACCGTTTCATGAGCGGTACGAGCACACAAAAAGGAACTTTATTTTGAAAATAAGAGATGGCACATACAAATTTGCTTAGAACGGCATGGAAATACTGCATATAGGTAGGTATAGTGGACTCATATGGCAAAACTGGGTTTAAGGATTTTGGATGCACAAGTAGTGGTCATAATTAGTACAAGTGAAGGCTAGCAAAAGATTGAGAAGCATCCAACCAAGAAACGAAAAATCTCATAAGCGAGCATTAAGCATAACTAACACCGAATAATGCACCACAAGTAGGATGTAATTTCATTGCATAACTATTGACTTTCGTGCTTGCATAGGGAATCACAAACCTTAACACCAATATTTTTACTAAAGCATAATTACTCATTAATATGACTCACATATTATATCATCATATCGCAAAACTATTACAAAGAACCAAGTTTATTTTGTCCAATGATCTTCATGAAAGTTTTTATTATATCCCTCTTGAATATCTATCACTTTGGGACTAGTTTCATATGTTGCTTTTGATAGCTTAAACAAATATAAGTGAAGAACATGAGCATAAAAATTTTCTTCTCTCAAAATGATATAAGTGAAGCATGAGAGAATTTCTTCAAAATTACTAATAGTCAAATAAATCTAAGTGAAGCATGAGAGCATTTCTTCAAAAATATTAACGCACACCGTGCTCAAAAAGATATAAGTGAAGCACTAGAGCAATTCCATAGCTCAAGAAAAATTTAAGTGAAGCACATAGAGCAATTCTAACAAATCATAGTATAATTTTGGCTCTCTCAAAGAGGTGTGTCCAGCAAGGATAGATGACACAAACTAAAAATAAAAACAAGCAAAGACTCATATAACACAAGACGCTCCAAGCAAAACTCATGATATGTGACGAATAAAAATATAGCTCCAAGTAAAATACCGATGGTCGTTAGAAGAAAGAGGGGATGCCACTCGGGGGCATCCCCAAGCTTAGTTGCTTGTTTCTCTTTGGATAATAGCCTGGGATTCCATGGGGCATCCCCAAACTTAGGCTCTTCTTACTCCTTATTCCTTCATCCATCGTGATCTCACCCAAAACTTGAAAACTTCAATCACACAAAACTCAACAAAACCTTTGTGAGATCCGTTTGTATAACAAAGCAAATCACTACTCTAAGTACTGTTGCAAACCCATTCATATTTTAATATTGCATTATATCTACTGTATTCCAACTTTTCTATGGCTCATACCCCCGATACAACCCATAGATTCATCAAAATAAGCACACAATGCAACGAAAACAGAATCTGACAAAAACAGAACAGTCTGTAGCAATCTGAAAACTTCGTATACTTCTGTAACTCCAAAAATTCTGAAAAAATTAGGACGATGTAGGAACTTTGTATATCAATCTTGTGTAAAAAATTCAGAAGCTTTTGTTGCTTCTGTGATTTTTCAAAATTGTTTTGCTGGATGCAAAAGTTTCTGTTTTCCAACAAGATCAAATCAACTATCACCAAACATGATCCCAAAGGCTTTGCTTGGCCCAAACACTAATTAAAACCTAAAAAACACAATCATAACAGAGGCATAATTGTGCAAACACTCAAGAACAGAAAGAAAAAGGCAAAAATAAATTTTATTCATTGGGTTGCCTCCCAACAAGCGCTATCATTTTACGCCCCTAGCTAGGCATAAAGCATAGGTTCAAGTTTTGTCATCTTTCTTCTTATTTTCCGTAGATGTGTTATTATCGGGAGGTTTTGCAAAATTAACTTTAAACACATTATCCATAGAAATTTTAGCATTATCAAGTTGCCCATCTACATATCCCCTTTGATTTCTGGCAACAATCCAAGAATATTGTTGATTAACATCATTGAAAACTTGTTGGATTATATCTAGAACGGGGATTTCCTTCTTAAGATTCTCATCAAAAATTTGGTTATTACCAAACAAATGTCTCAACATGTAATCACTATTGTAAAGGATCTCATCTATTTCTGGTTTTTCACGGCTCATACCATAAAAATCAAAGATTTCCCTAGCTTCCTGTATTATGTAATCAAATTCATTCATAAGAACTTGGGTAGCTATCTTTTTAGCTTTAGGATCTTTTATAGATGGTAGCTCATAAAACAATCTTTGAAAGGTAGGATAGGTACGGATAAATCTATTTTCAAGTTTTAGAACTAGTGCTGAAATAGCTTCCGCATAAGATTTAGTTCTTTTAAGTATAGGAGGATCATCAAGAGTCAAATTTCCAACACAATTGAAAAATTCTTGGATATGTTCCTTTCCCATAACATTCCCTTGCCCCAAAACAAAAGTTTTGGCATCCAGATTGCCAGATCGTCCAATGTTTCGAGTTAGGCCATCATCTGTTTCTGCCATACCAAAGTCACTCATGGTGACAAGTTCAAGCAAATAAGAGATCTGACTTGAAAACAGCGAACGGAAAAAGAGGGCAAATAAAATGGCAAATTTTTGTGAAGTGAGGGGATGAAAACGAGAGGCAAATGGCAAATAATGTAAATTGCAAGGAGATGAGATTTGTGATTAGGAACCTGATAGATGTTGATGATGTCTCCCCGGCAACGGCGCCAGAAATCCTTTCTTGATGGCTAGTGTCCGTGTCAGTATTTTCCCCGAAGAGGAAGGGATGATGCAGCACAGCTACGGTAGGTATTTCCCTCAGTGATGAGACCAAGGTTATAGAACCAGTAGGAGAACCATGCAACACTATGTAAACGGTACCTGCACACAAAGAACAAATACTTGCTACCCGACGCGTAAGAGGGGTTGTCAATCCCTCCTGGGTAAAAGATAGATAAATTTGTAGTAGATTGGATAAATAAATCTCGCGGTAGCACGAAATAAAATAAATAACAAAAAATTGCAGCAAGGTATTTTTGGATTTTTGGAATAATAGATCTGAAAACAAAAGCAAATATAAATAGATCTCAAAGCAAATTTGATAAAGAATAGACCCAGGGGCCATAGATTTCACTAGTGGCTTCTCTCGAGAAAAATAGCATACGGCGGGTAAACAAATTACTGTTGGGCAATTGATAGAACTTCAAATAATTATGATGATATCCAGGCAATGATCATTATATAGGCATCACGTCCAAGATTAGTAGACCGACTCTTGCCTGCTTCTACTACTATAACTCCACACATCGACCGCTATCCAGCATGCATCTAGTGTATTAAGTTCATGAAGAAACAGAGTAATACAATAAGAATGATGACATGATGTAGACAATACCTATTCATGTAGGAGTAGACCCCATCTTGTTATCCTTAATAGCAACGATACATACGTGTCATGTCCCCTTCTGTCACTGGGATTGAGCACCGTAAGATCGAACCCATCACAAAGCACCTCTTCCCATGGCAAGAAAAATCGATCTAGTCAGCCTAGCTAAACCAAAGATTCGAAGAAGAAATACGAGGTTATAAGCAATCATGCATATAAGAGATCAAAACTCAAATAACTTTCATGGATAAAATAGATCTGATCATAAACTCAAAGTTCATCGGATCCCAACAAACACATTGCAAAAATAGTTACATCAAATAGATCTCCAAGAGACCATTGTATTGAGAATCAAAAGAGAGAGAGGAAACCATCTAGCTACTAACTACAGACCCGTAGGTCTACAATGAACTACTCACGCATCATCGAAGAGGCACCAATGAGGATGATGAACCCCTCCGTGATTGCTTCTAGATTGGATCTGGTGTTTCTGGAACTTGCGGCGGCTGGAATTGTGTTTCGTCGACTCCCCTCGGGTTTTTGAAATATTGGGCTATTTATAGAGCAAAGAGGCGGTGCGGGAGGCCACCGAGGTGGGCACAACCCACCAGGGCACGCCTGGACCCCCAGGCGCGCCCAGGTGGGTTGTGCCCCCCTCGGGGCAGCCCTCTGGTACTTCTTCGGCCCAAGTTGTTCCTTCTAGTCCAAAAAAAAATCTCCAAAAAGTTTTTCTGCGTTTGGACTCCGTTTGGTATTGATTTTATGTGAAGTAAAAAAGAAGCAAAAAATAGCAACTGGCACTGGGCACTATGCCAATAGGTTAGTCCCAAAAAATGATATAAAGTTGCTATAAAATGATTGTAAAACATCCAAGAATGATAATATAACAGCATGGAACAAGCAAAAATTATAGATACATTGGAGACGTATCAAAGCTTCACTGACAACGGTCAGCAACCCACGGCCGAAGAGTTGGCAATCGCCGAGAGCGTTCGAGCAGCCGTCCGTTCCTCCGTGACATATCTTGACACGACGTAGCCCGTCCAAGCCCAGATCGCGGCCGCCCACGGCCAGCTCGTGGCGTCCTTTTCCAAAGAGATGGCGGACGCGGATGCGAGATGCTTACCGAGTATGGTGTGATGGATGCCATGGAGCCCCTTCCCCAGGAGATCGTCAGGCGCGAGCTGGACATGGAGGCGGCGGTGGAGATCGACGAGCACCAGCCGTAGTAGTACTCTTTTTTTTGTTTAATTAATAGCACTGGTCTTTAATATTTTAGAGTAATGTTTAGGTCAGCTAGCTCGTTGTTTAATTGCTAAACTTGGTTGATTAAGAAGTGTGGGTGTGTTGTAGTCTCCTTTGTGTACCTAAATTATGCAATGACGTGGATGACCACTGTAACCAGGAAAATTCGAACCAAAATTTTTCATGTTCAAACTCATCACACACGGGTTCAACTATATGAATCGTTTGTGATGTTCACATATCATACACAGTGCTGAATAAGGGACCGTGTCTGATGACACTTTGCGCGCCAGTTTTTTCGCTGCACCGTTCTAAAATTTCTGGCTTCCGCGGAAATATCTACCTCCCCGCCCCCTCCCCCTTACCAAAAGCCACATTTCCCCTGTTTCTGCCTTCCTTTCCAAGTTGAAACCTTCACTCCTTGCTTGCAGCACCGCCTCCTCACCGGTGACCCTCCTTCACGCTGCTCGGCCTCGTCGATCCAGGCAGGTAATGCACACCCGACCCCCATCCTCCTCCTCCTTCCACATCCCACATGCCCCGACCGCCGGCGCAACACCTTCCACCCAAATCACCGACCCCTCCCCCAAATAAGCACCGCCCTAATACATGGTGCACGCAGTATAGCCAGGAGCTCAAGGAGCATTTGGTAGCGGAGAAGCAAATCGCGGTCGCACGCGCGGATGAGGTCGTGATGGCTGCCATTCATGCCAACTCCCAGATCTTGGAGGAGCTCCTCGCCATCGAGGCCACCGTCAACGCCTCACGCACTGACGCCGCGATGCGGTTGGCTGCTTTAAACGACAGTTCGTGGCGTTTTCTTGAGGCCACCGTCCGTGCCTTCGACGAAGACTACGAGGTGTTTTCTCAGTGTGCCCGGGCTTATCTCAACTCGAGAGCCAGCAGGTTGGTGCTCGGAGCGGCTCAGGCAACTCACCACTATGACGAGGGCACCCACGATGTGGAGGCCTCACCCTCTGCCATGTCGAAGGAGCCAATCATCATCGATATCTCTGACGATGAGGAGTAGCTTGTCTTATTAGCTCACTATAAGGACCTATGTTCAGTTTGCTAGCTACGTCGGTTAAGCATGCTCGGTTTACCCATTGCATGTGCTGCTCCTGCCTTTCCTTAATAAATTCTAGTGAATTGTCCTATCTACTTTTACCATGCAATCTGTTGCTCTAGTGTATATGTTCTATATGTCGTGCAATGTGGTGCTCACTTATTAACTGTTTGGTTAATTAGTTGTCGTGTTTAGTTAACTGTTTGGTTCAATTCTGCAAATGTGATGTTCAAGTCTTTAGGGTGCAATTTTGTATTGTCTTCCATGTGAGAAATAAATCGAATTTTTCTTTACAAAATACATGAGAAACAAATACAATTGCTATATTTCCAAGTTGTCAAACATGCTTGGTTTGGTTAACTGTCCGATCTTCTAGTATGTTATACATTGGGCAATGTGGTGCTCAGTTAACATTTGGTTCATTTGTTGTGGTGTTTAGTTAATTGTTTGGTTCAATTCTGCAATGCGATGTTCAATTGTTGTGGGTGCATTTTGTTATTGTATACCATGTGAGAAATAAATCGAATTTGGCTGTACTAAATACATGAGAAACAAATACAATTGCTATATTTCCAAGTTGTTAAGCATGCTTGGTTTGGTTAACTGTCTGATCTTCTATTAGGAGTATGTTATATTGTGCAATGTGGTGCTCAGTTAATGGTTGGTTCATTTGTTGTGGTGTTTAGTTAACTGCTTGGTTCAATTCTGCAATGCGATGTCCAATTTTCGTGAGTAGAATTTTGTATTGTTGTGCATGTGAGGAATAAATCAAATTTGGCTGCACTTAATACATGAGAAACATATACAATTGCTATATTTCCTAGTTCTTAATCATGCTTGGTTTGGATAAATGGGTTTTCCTTGTGGCTTGAATTAATCTGATGAATCTGCAATGTGCTTAT
Organism: Thinopyrum elongatum; assembly: GCA_011799875.1. Taxonomy (NCBI): domain Eukaryota; kingdom Viridiplantae; phylum Streptophyta; class Magnoliopsida; order Poales; family Poaceae; genus Thinopyrum; species Thinopyrum elongatum. The sequence goes on along the minus strand of CM022300.1, from coordinate 32,767,501 downwards.
TTTTCATCAACATATTTTTACTAATAGCATGCGAACCCTCACTTAACATGATCACTAACTACCTTATATGTGTTGCAGGGAAACAATGGGAAGCACTGAGGTTTACAATCGAGGTTTGCACATGCATGGTCCTTTGTCTAATAGCACAATATTGTGCACTTGCAGGAACCATTCTAATATTTAGGTTTTTAACAATTTGGTCTTGCACATGTAGGTCCTGCTGTCAGAGGTTTTGACCCACTGTTCGACCCTTTTTGCATATGGGGAAATGAGTTGTCCATAAATATCAGTCAAGTCAAGAAACTCAGAAAGATTGTTAGGATAAAGAAATTAGCGACAAAAAACAACAATATCTTTGTCTGCACAATGAAGAAGACATCAGTTCACTACAGGATGGTACTAAGTATTATACCTTGCCTTTTTTATTCCTTTGCCCCATTTCCGTTATATAGAAGATATTTATGCACATCCTTGTTTTCAGGCCTTTCCAAAGCAGTTCAATGGTGATTACCTCTCAAACCACCTGTATGGTCAGGAGGCGAGAAAGGTATTCATACAACACCCACGGTTCAATATTGATGATGCTAATTTTGAAAGGTTATAGATGTTGCATGTGAAACTTGGTGTTGGTGCAATTGTGTAATGGGGTAGCTGAGTGCTGAAGCTATATGATGTTGTACTATGATGTATTTAAATTATGAAATCCTGCTTCCTTAATATGAAAATGAAATATATTGTGTGCTTAATATGAAATGTCAATTAGATTAATAAATGAATTATTAATAATAGGACAATTAGCCTGCTAATGGCCAATCAGCCTGCTAATTGGGTTTTTCTATTGCAAACGGTTATTGAGAAAACACCATGGGCGATGACCTCAGGCAACGTACACAATTTCTAGGAATAAACCGTGTTGGATCAATGAACAATCACACACGACATCCTCTTGAAAACTGTTTGCTTTAGGCCACCTTGCGCAAACGTTTACCACATAAAAAGTGTGTGTGATGGACAGCCTTTGCCACACAGTTTCTTCTATGCATCGTGTGTGATGCATTCAATAACGCAAATGATAAAATTGTTAATATCGTCTGCAATGGCAACGCTATCACAAACGATTTAATGGGAAAAATTGTGTGTGATGTACCTGCGAACGGAAACGTTTTCCTTGGAGTGACTGTGTGGGATGTATATATGAATGGAAATGTACTTATTGGATTAATAGTGTGGGATGTACATACTAACGGAAACGTATTCCTTGGATTGACTGTGTGGAATGTACATACGAACGGAAACGTTTAGCCGGGACTGACTGTGTGGGATGTACTTACGACCGGAAACGATTTGACCTGTATAATTGTATTTTTTAGCACAAATGTACGTATAACCGTATTTGATCGCTCGCCCATCGCATATGACCTCATTTTGTCGAGAGTGTGTGCCAGGAGGGCATATCCCCGACATTTTCTGGGTCGTGTGGGAAGGACCCCCCTATCGCAGTCACTCACTTGGCGATGGTTCAGAACGCCGTCGCGGAAAGGGGTTAAAAACTGTTTGTATAGCACCTCGATGTACCAGTGACATTTTTGCCACAATAAAGAAGATTGCATTGATGAATATGTTAGGTAGCATTCCACATCAAAAATTCTATTTTTATCATTTACCTACTCGAGGACGAGCAGGAATTAAGCCTTGGGATGCTTGATACGTCTCCAACGTATCTATAACTTTTTATTGTTCCATGCTATTATATTATCTATTTTAGATGTTTTATATACATTAATATGTTATTTTATATTATTTTTGGGACTAACCTATTAACCTAGAGCCCAGTGCCAGTTTCTATTTTTCCTTGTTTTTGACATTTACAGAAAAGGGATATCAAACGGAGTCCAAACGGAATAAAACTTTACGATGATTTTTCTTGGACCAAAAGACACCTACGTGACTTGGCGAGAGGGCCAGAAGAGTCCTGAGGAGGCCACAAGCCTCTAGGGCGCGCCCCAGGAGGGGCGCCCTGAGGGCTTGTGGGCCCCTTGGGTGTCCTCCAACCCTAATTTTACCTCTATAAATTCAGAAATATTCCCCAAACATCAGAAGCATCCACAAAAACACTTTTCCACCGCCGCAAGCCTTTGTTCCCGTGAGATCCCATCTTGGGGCCTTTTCTAGCACCCTGCCGGAGGGGGATTCTATCATGGAGGGCCTCTACATCAACCTTGCTGCCCTTTCGATGATGCGTGAGTAGTTTACCACAGACCTACGGGTCCATGGCTAGTAGCTAGATGGCTTCTTTCCTCTCTTTGATCTTCAATACCATGTTCTCCTCGATGTTCTTGGAGTTCTATCCGATGTAATCTTATTTTGCGGTGTGTTTGTTGAGATCCGATGAATTATGGATTTATGATCAGATTATCTAAGAATATTATTTGAGTCTTCTCTGAACTCTTTTATGCATCATTAAGATATCTTTGTATTTCCTTCGAACTATCGGTTTGGTTTGGCCAACTAGATTGGTTTTTCTTGCAATGGGAGAGGTGCTTAGTTTTGGGTTCAATCTAGTGGTGTCCTCACCCAGTGACAGAAGGGGTAGCGAGGCACGTATTGTATTGTTGCCATCGAGGATAAAAAGATGGGGTTTATGTCATATTGCTTGAGTTTATCCCTCTACATCATGTTATCTTACTTAAAGCGTTGCTCTATTCTTATGAACATAATAATCTAGATGCAGGCAGGAGTCGGTCGATGTGTGGAGTAATAGTAGTAGATGCAGAATCATTTCGGTCTACTTGTCACGGACGTGATGCCTATATCCATGATCATTGCCTTAGATATCGTCATAACTATGCGCTTTTCTATCAATTTCTCAACAGTAATTTGTTTACCCACCGTATGTTTTCTTTCAAGAGAGAAGCCTCTAGTGAAACCTATGGCCCCTAGGTCTATTTTCCATCATATATTTTCAGATCTATAAACCAAAAAACCAAAAAAAGCAAAAATACCTTGCTGCAATTTATTTATATTTACTTTAGTTTGCTCTTTTATTTATCTTTTATACCCATCTCTATTAGATCTCACTCTTGTTCGTGACAGTGAAGGGATTGACAACCCCTTTTTTGCTTTGTGTGCAAGTGTTTGTTAGTTTGTGCAGGTGCATAGATTGGAGACTTGCTTGTGCCTCCTACTAGATTGATACCTTGGTTCTTAACTGAGGGAAATACTTATCTCTACTTTGCTGCATCACCCTTTCCTCTTCAAGGAAAAAATCAACGCAAGCTCAAGAAGTAGCACATGCTCCTAGGGGGATAGATTGGTAGGAAAAGACCATCGCTCGTCCCCGACCGCCACACATAAGGAAGACAATCAAAAATAAATCATGCTCCAATTTCATCGCATAATGAGAGACCATAAGTGCATGCTTCGGGAATCACAAACCTTAACACAAATATTCTTACTAAACCACAATTACTCACTAGCATGACTTTAATATCACAATCTTTATATCTCAAAACAAATGCAAGGAATCAAACTTCTCATATATTCAATGATCTTCATGAAAGTTTTTATTATATCCCTCTTGAATACCTTATCATATTAGGACTAAATTAATAACCTAAGCAAATTGCCATACTATTTATAAGACTCTCAAAATAATATAAGTGAAGCATGAGAGTTCATCAATTTCTTCAAAATATAACTACCGCCGTGCTCTAAAAGATATAAGTGAAGCACTAGAGCAACTACCTAGCTCAAAAAAATATAAGTGAAGCACATAGCGTATTCTAATAAATTCACGATTAATGTGTGTCCCTCTCAAAAGGTGTGTCCAGCAAGGATGATTGTGGAAAACTAAAAAGCAAAGACTCATATAATACAAGACGCTGCAAGCAAAACACATATCATGTTGTGAATAAAAATATAGCCTCAAGTAATTTATCGATAGATTGAAGACAAAAGAGGGGATGCCATCTGGGGCATCCCCAAGCTTAGATGCTTGGTTGCCCTTGAATATTACCTTGGGGTACCTTGGGCATCCCCAAGCTTAGGCTCTTGCCACTCCTTATTCCTTAGTCCATCGAAACTTTACCCAAAACTTGAAAACTTCACGACACAAAACTCAATAGAAAACTCATGAGACCCGTTAGTATAATAAAACAAATCTCCACTTTTAGGTACTGTTGTAAACTCATTCCAATTTTATATTTTCATTATATCTACTGTATTATAACTTCACCATGGCTCATACCCCCCGATACTAGCCATATATCCATCAAAACAAGCGAACAACACAATGAAAACAGAATTTGTCAAAACCAGAACAGTTTGTAAAGACCCGAATTAAGATCATACTTCTGTAACTCCAAAAATTCTGAAAATTTAGAATAATGTAGGCAATCTTTATATCAATCTTGTGTAAACAATTAAGAATTTTCCATGTTCCAGCAAATTTTAACAATTCTGCCACTGGACGCAAAAGTTTCTCTTTTTTCTCAGAATCAAATCAACGATCTTCCAAATCATCCCAAAGGTCTTACTCGGCGCAAACACTAATTAAAATACTAAAACACAATCATAACAGAAGTATAATTGCATATTTATTGAAAAACAGAAGAAAAAGAAAAACCTAAAAATAAAATTGGGTTGCCTCCCAACAAGCGTTATTGTTTTAAGCCCCTAGCTAGGCATATTGCATAGATCTAGGTATTGTCATCTTTGGTATTCAATCCATAAGTGGCCCTCATAATAGATTCATATGGAAACTTAATTTACTTTCTTGGAAAGTGTTCCATGCCTTTCCTTAATGGAAATTGAAATCTAATGTTTCCTTCTTTCATATCAATAATATCACCAATCGTTCTAAGGAAAGGTCTAGCAAGAATAATGGGGCATGTAGGATTGCAATCAATATCAAGCACAATAAAATCTACGGGCACATAATTCCTATTTGCAACAATAAGAACATCATTAATTTTTCCCATAGGTTTCTTAATAGTAGAATCCGCTAAGTGTAAATTTAAAGAACAATCATCAAGTTTATGGAAACCTAGCACACCACATAAAGTTTTTGGAATAGTGGAAACACTAGCACCCAAATCACACAAAGCATTGCAGTCATAATCTTTAATCTTGATTTTAATAGTAGGTTCCCATTCATCATATAGCTTTCTAGGGATTGAAACTTCCAACTCAAGTTTTTCTTCAAAAGATTCCATATATCATCAACGATATGTTTAGTAAAAGCCTTATTTTGATTATAAGCATGAGGTGAATTAAGCATAGATTGTAAAAAGGAAATACACTCAATCAAAGAACAATTATCATAATTAAATTCCTTGAAATCCAAAAGAGTGGGCTCATCACCAGTTAAAGTTTTGACCTCGCCAAACCCACTTTTATCAATTTTTTCATTAAGATCTTCACCCTCCAAATTATTGGGACGCCTTCTAGCTAAAGTTGAATCCTCTCCAGTCCCTTATTTATCAAGTTTTATTTTATCAAACAAAGATTCAATAGGAGTCACACCAATCACTTTAAGATCTTCATCATGATTATCGCAAAAACTAGAAGAACAAACTTTTTCTAGCCATTCTCTCTTAGCTCGCATCCTAGCGATTCTCTCCCTACTTTCATTAATAGAAATTTGAATAGATTTCAGAGACTCATTAATATCAAGCTTTGGTGGCATAGATCTAATCTTAAAAGAATCAATCTCATGAGAAATTCTATCAACGTTTCTAGCAACATCATCAATCTTAAGCAATTTTTCTTCTACCATAGCATTGAAAATCTTTTGGGAGTTAATAAAATATTTAATATTATTCTCAAGATCAGAGGGTATCTTATTATAATTTCCATAAGAATTGTTGTAGGAATTACCATAATTATTAGAGTAATTACTAGGAAATGGCCTAGGATTAAAATTGCCTCTATACGCGTTATTACCAAAATTGTTCCTACCAACAAAATTCACATCCATAGATTCATTATTATTCTCAATCAAAGTAGACAAAGGCTTATCATTAGGATCAATAGGAGCACTCTTACTAGCAATCAATTTCATAAGTTCATCCATCTTTCCACTCAAAGTATTAATTTCTTCAATAGCATGCACTATTTTACTGGTAGAAGATCTTTCGGTATGCCATTGAGAATAATTTGCCATAATATTATCTAGGAGTTTAGTAGCTTCTCCTACTGTGATTTCCATAAAAGTACCACCCATGACCGAATCTAAAAGATTTCTAGATGCAAAATTCAATCCAACATAATTTTTTTGTATGATCATCCATAAACTTAAACCATGAGTAGGCCAATTCCTTATCATTAATTTCATCCTATCCCATGATTGTGCAACATGTTCATGATAAAGTTGCTTAAAATTCATTATATCATTCCTAAGAGAGATTATCTTAGCGGGAGGAAAAAACTTGGAAATAAAAGCATCCTTACACTTATTCCATGAATCAATACTATTTTTAGGCAAGGATGAAAACCAAGTTTTAGCACGATCTCGTGGTGAGAACGAAAATAACTTCAATTTGATAATATCATTATCCACATCTTTTTTTCTTTTGCATATCACACAATTCAACAAAAGTATTGAGATGGGAAGCAGACAAAAATTGTTCTTTCATAACAAGATTCAACAAAGCGGCATTAATTCATAAGATTCCGCACTAGTGGCGGGAGCAATCAGAGTACTAATAAAATCATCATTATTAGTGGTGGAAAAATCACACAACTTAGTATTTTCTTGAGACATCGTGACAAAGCAAGCAATCTAGCACACAAGCAAACAAAAAGCCAACGAAAAAGTGAACGGAAAGAAGGCAAATAAAAATGCAAATATTTTTGTGTTTTTCTGAAAACATTTTAGAAGTGGGGGAGAGGAAAATGAGAGGCCAATGGCGAATAATGGAAATGCAAGAGATGAGATTTTATGATGGGTACTTGGTAGGCTTGATGTAGATCCTCCCCGGCAACGGCGCAAGAAATTCTTCCTGCTACTTCATGAGCTTGCGTTGGTTTTTCCCTCGAAGAGGAAAGGGTGATGCAGCAAAGTAGAGATAAATATTTCCCTCAGTTAAGAACGAAGGTATCAATCCAGTAGGAGGAACACACAAGTCTCCAATAATTGCACCTACACAAACAAACAAATAGTTGCACCCAATGCGATAAAGGTGTTGTCAATCCCTTCACGGTTACTTGCAAGGATGAGATCCGATAGTGATAGATATAAAAGATAAGTAAAAGTCCTAAATAAAATATAAGTAAATAAATTGCAGCAAGGTATTTTTGTGTTTTTGATTTTATAGATCTGAAAATAATATGATAAAAGATAGACCTGGGGGCCATAGTTTTCACTAGAGGCTTCTCTCTTGAAAGAAAGCATACGGTGGGTAAACAAATTACTGTTGAGCAATTGATAGAAAAGCACAAAGTTATGACGATATCTAAGGCAATGATCATGTATACAGGCATCACGTCCGTGAAAAGTAGACCGACTCCTGCCTGCATCTACTACTATTACTCCACATATCGACCGCTATCCAGCAAGCATCTAGTGTATTAAGTTAACAAGAACGGAGTAATGCCTTAAGTAAGATGACATGATGTAGAGGGATAGATCCAATCAATATGAACAAACCCCATCTTTTTATCCTTAGTGGAAACAATACAAATACGTGTCATGTCCCTTTCTGTCAATGGGATTGAGCACCGCAAGATTGAACCCACTACAAAGCACCTCTCCCATTGCAAGAAATATCAATCTAGTTGGCCAAACCAAATCAATAGATCAGAGAGAAATACAAAGCTATCTTAATCATGCATAAAAGAGTTCAGTGAAGACTCAAATAATATTCATAGATAAGATGATCATAAATCCACAATTCATCGGATCTCAACAAACGCACCACAAAAGAAGATTACATCGAATAGATCTCCAAGAACATCAAGGAGAACATTGTATTGAAGATCAAAGAGAGAGAAGAAGCCATCTAGCTACTAGCTATGGACCCATAGGTCTGTGGTAAACTACTCACACATCATCGGAAGGGCAGCAAGGTTGATGTAGAAGCACTCCGTGGTCGAATCCCCCTCCGGTAGAGTACCGGAAAAGGTCCCCAGATGGGATCTCTCGAAGACAGAAACTTGCGGCGGCGGAAAAGTATTTTTGGTGTGCCCTCTGGTCTACAGGGAATATTTAGGTATTTATAGAAGAAGAATTAGGGCTAGAAGAGCAACAGGGGGCCCACAAGCCTAGGGGCGTGCCTTTCGAGCTTGTCGTGGCCTCGTGGCTCTTATGGCATCCTCCCGAAGCTTCCAGGGTGTCTTGTGGTCCAAGAAAAATCGTCAAAAAGTTTCGTTCCGTTTGGCCTCCGTTTGGTATTGATTTTTTGTAAAGACAAAAACAAGGAAAAAATAGCAACTGGCACTGGGCACTAGGTTAATAGGTTACTCCCCAAAAATGATATAAAATAGCATAATAATGCATATAAAACATCCAGGATTGATAATATAATTGCATGGAACAATAAAAAATTATAGATACGTTGGAGACGTATCACACATCACCAAAATTAACACTGACAGCTTCTTTATTGCAATCTATCTTATCATTAACAGTGTTCAGGAAAGGTCTACCAAATATTATGGGACAAAAATCATCTTGTGGAGAACCAAGAACTAGAAAATCAGTAGGGTACTTTATTTTCCCACACAAGACTTCAACATCTCTAACAATCCCAAGTGGTGTGATAGTATCTCTGTTTGCAAGTTTAATAGTAACATCAATATCTTCTATTTCAGCAGGTGGAATACCATTCATAATTTCTTGGTATAAATTAAAAGGGATAGCACTAACACTAGCACCCAAATCACATAAGCCATGATAACAATGATCTCCTATTTTAATTGAGACAATAGGCATGCCAACAACATGTTTATTCTTATCTTTAGTATCAGGTTTGCAATTCTAGGAGCTTCATCACAGAAGTAAATAACATGCCCATCAGTATTATCAACCAAGAGAGCTTCAACCATAGCAATACTATGTTCTACTTTAATTTGTTCAGAAGGTCTATGTAACGTCCCAAATTTTCAATTTGGAATGTTATACATAGGTCATCATATGCATATCATATTTTATTTGCATTTCGTTTGTGATCCTAGAAATCTTAAGCAACTCAAGGACCCACGGAGAGAGTTGGGGATTTCATTTATTTTCATATTTGAATTTTCTCAAATTTGAAAAGAGGATCATTTTGGTTTTAATAATTTTTCTCTCCAAAATATTTCCAATATCAAAAATAAAAGAAAGGAGATAAAATGACTTCTCCAAAATAAAAGAAATATTGGAGGAAAAATGTTAAAATCAAATAAATATTGTATTTGGATTTTTATTGCTATTTTATTTGAATTAGGAAAAATATGCATTTTTTAAAAGCGCATTTTAGGCCAAGAAAATGTTCACTTTGTTCTAAATATTTTATTTAGACAGTGAAAATTGGTTTTGGCATTTTTAGAATTTTTTTTTATTATTTTATTTAGGTTTTTCTTTCGACGGAATTTTATTTTTTTTTAAAAAAGTTTCGCCCGACTGGGCCGAAGACCCAGCCGAGCCAGGCCGCGCCGCCTCCCGTCGTCGTGCTCGCGACGGACTCGGGGAGTCCGACCCCGAGCCGCCGGCGCCGCCCCCTCCCGCAAGCCACACCCCCCGGGCCTTTAAAGTCGGAGCCGCCCCCTCTCTCCTCCACCCAGCTCCGCCGCCGCCGCCTCGCTGCTCCACCGCCGCAGCCGGCCGCCAAGCCCGCGCCGCGCCGCCGCCGTCGCTGCTCCGCCGCCGCCGCCCCGCGCCGCGCGCCGCCTGCCCCGCCGCCTCGCCGTTCGCCGCCCCGCCTCGCCGGAATCCGAGCCGCCGCCGTCGGATCTCGCCATCTCGGTTTTTTTTCGGTTTTATGTAAAAACCGCCGGTTTTCTTAAAACCCTAGTTTGGTTTTTTTTATTTTATTAGATCGGTTCGGTTTTTCTTCGGTTTCGTTATTTAGCAAGCGCCCGCTCGTTAGTTCGTCCTAAACGAACGCGTTCGCCCGTTCATCTCTGTTAGCGGACGTTCGTCCGATAGTTTTGTTCTTTCTATTTTCTTTTCGGCCAGGGATCTATCCGCGATTATTTTATCGCAGATTAGCCCCTGATCTTCAAACCCTCGCCGTTTCTAAACCGTTTGTCCAAATCCAACGAAACCAACGCCAAAATCTTCGTCTCGAGCCCCTCTTTCTGTTTAATCAACTTAAACATGATTTTGACAATTTAAAATTTGGTTTCAAGCAGTTTTGAATTTGAAGTTCTTTTGACTGTAGTTTCAGTTCCGTAGCTCCGATTCGTTTGATTCTTTTTGCAAATCGAAACTTTTCAGTTGTACTTTCAGATTTGATCTTTCTCATTCGAGTTTTACCCTTGCCTCTATGCTTCAGTGCTTATGTATGCTATTGTTTGTTTGCGATAGAATTCCCGGAGTGCGAAGCGTGCTACTACGAGTCTCTAGGGTTTGCAGATCGTCAGCAAGGCAAGTAACACTTTGATCATATCCCTTCATTACCCAGTTTTTATGCATTAGTTACAATCCTCAAACACTGCATGATTAGGATGTGATTAACTTGTGGGTATTGGGAAGTAGATGATGAGGTAGAACCTATTGCCCTTTATTATCAAACCTTGGGAGTTACTTCTACGCTATGCTTATATTGCCATGCTATGCTCGTAGACGTTGATTGGGTTTGAGTGTATCCATGACAGATGTGAGATTGTTAATTAATGGTTAACTTAAGGTGGCTACTTAAACACACATCTGGGTGGATTGGTTGCGGGCACCTGGGGATATACCAGTGCTGTCCATTTGGTTCGCCACCCAGGCTCAAAGGGATCATAAGATTATTCATGCTAGAAACTTCCGTGTGTAGCCACAAGCTATTATGGGCTCTAGCATAGTCGAGTATGTTGCATGACCTCTTCCAGTGGTAGGCTAGCAGATGTAGGGGATGTAGGTTGGTACTGTCTAACCAGGGTTAGAGTTAATGCTTCTGAAAGACTGTGTCTCGGTCATCCGTTTCTCAAACACCATGTAGTGGGAGAAATCCAACGGAGGAGATCGAGTCTTGTGGGGAAAAGTGCGCAAACCTCTGCAGAGAGTACAAACTAATCATGATTAGTTGTGTCCCCGGTTATGGACATCTTGAGTATCTGGTTCTTGGATTATCATGTTGATCTCATCACTCTTAATTAATTTGATTGGGTTGTTAACTTTTAATTGGGATTGAGATGGGGTTACCATTCTCAATGTTTAACAACCACCATGATAGTTAAATAAAATATATTCCTTTGTTGTAGGGAAAAATTAGCTTTTCGCAAAATCATGATAACCATAGGGCCTCTACCAGCCACATATGCATATAGTGATAGCATTTACTTTGTTCATTGCTCTATAGTGTTATCTTGCTAGCATATTCCATGTGCTGACCCGTTTCGGGCTGCAACATATCATGTTGCAGACTTTTCAGACGAAGAGTAAGGTGCGCTAGGTCGTTGTCGTGCACTCAGCTATGCCGTTGGAGTTGATGGACTCACTTACCTTTGATGCTTCTGCAGTTATCTTATTTAGATGGCCTTAAGCCATGTTATTGTATTAAGTTCTCTTTTGAGACATTCGATGTAATAAGTGTGTGATTGCACTCTGTTATAAATCCTTCAAGTACTGTGCGTGTCAGCATTACCGATCCAGGGATGACACTTATGCACAGAGACTTCGATCCATTCGGGTCGGGTCACTACAGTCTAGGTGCTCTGATATTACTTTTGTTAACCATAGTTGAAACTTTAGCATGTTCCTTTATCCTTAGAGGGAAAGGTGGTTTTTCAATATAAGCAGTAGGCACAGCTAGATCAACATTGTAAATGATAGTTTCATCTTTAATTATAACTGGCTCCTCAAACTTTTCTTTTACATGTGGATGCTATTTAAACCATTTCTCCTTAGGGAGATCAACATGAGTAGCAAATGATTCGGAAGAAGAGGCTACTATCTCAGAGTCAAGTCCATATTTAGTGCTAAACTTGTGAAAAGCATCGGTATCCATAAACGATTTAACACATATGAACTTAAGTGTTATAACTGACTCATTACCTTTGTCGAGTTCCCAATCTTCGGAGTTGCATTTAATTCTTTCCAGAAGGTTCCATCTGAATTCAATAGTATTCTTCATAAAAGAGCCAGTCAAAGAAGAATCAAGCATGGTTTGATTATCATGAGAAAGCCGAGCATAAAAATTCTGTAAGATAATTTCCTTTGAGACCTCATGATTGGGGCATTTATACATCATGTATTTCAGTCTCCCCCAAGCTTGAGCGATACTTTCTCCTTCATGAGGCCAAAAATTATATATATAATTCCGATCACGATGAACTAGATGCATAGGATAAAACTTTTGATGAAATTCCAATTTCAATCGATTCCAGTCGCAAGCTCCAATATCATCACATAGCCTATACCATGTCAATGCTTCCCCCCCCCCCCCCAAAGATAAAGGGACAACCTTATTCTTAAATTCATCTTCGGGTAACTTGCAAGCTTAAATAATCCACAAACTTCATCCACATAGATTAGGTGCATATCAGGATGTAGTGTTCCATCTCCTGCATAAGGATTAGCTAGCAGTTTCTCTGTCATACCCGAAGGAATCTCATAACCAATATTTTTAGTAGGTGCAGTAGGTTGAGGAGCAACTCTTTGTGCTTCCGGTCGAGGTGAAGATACCCCGAACAAACCCCTCAAAGGATTGTTTTCCATAGTAACAAGTAACAGTAAATTTCAGCACGTAATATAATTTTTTCCTTACCAAATTCCACTCACCAGAAGCGCTTCACTCCCTGGCAACGACGCCAGAAAAGAGTCTTGATGACCCACAAGTATATGGGATCAATCTTAGTCCTTTCGATAAGTAAGAGTGTCGAACCCAACGAGGAGCAGAAGGAAATGACAAGTGGTTTTCAGCAAGGTATTTTCTGTAGGCACTGAAATTGTCGCTAACAGATAGTTTGCTAGCAAGATAATTTGTAACGAGCAAGTAATAGTAATGGTAAAAAAAGTGCAGCAAGGTAGCCCAATCCTTTTTGTAGCAAAGGACAGGCCAAAACAATCTCTGATAATAAGTAAAATGTGTTGGAAATATGCCCTAGAGGCAATAATAAATTGGTTATTATCATATTTCCTTGTTCATGATAAATGTTTATTATTCATGCTAGAATTGTATTAACCGAAAACTTAAATACATGTGTGAATACATTGACAACATAGTGTCCCTAGTGAGCCTCTACTAGACTAGCGCGTTGATCAAAGATGGTTAAGGTTTCCTAACCATAAACATGAGTTTTCATTTGATAACAGGATCACATCATTAGGAGAATGATGTGATGAACAAGACCCAACCGTAAGCTTAGCATCAGATCATTTAGTTTATTTGTTATAGCTTTCTTCATGTCAAGTATCTGTTCCTTAAACCATGAGATCGTGTAACTCCCTAACACCGGAGGAATACTAAGTGTGTATCCAAATGTCACTTCGTAACTGGGTGATCATAAAGGTGCTCTACAGGTATCTCCGAAGGTATCTGTTCGGTTGGCATCGATCAAAAATGGGATTTGTCACTCCGTATGACAGAGGGATATCTCTAGGCCCTCTCGGTAATACATCTTAAAGCGCTTGCAAGCAATGTGACTAATGAGTTAGTCATGGGATCTTGTATTACGGAACGAGTAAAGAGACTTGCTGGTAACAAGATTGAACTAGGTATGGAGATACCGACAATCAAATCTCGGGCAAGTAACATATCGTCGGACAAAGGGAATTGCATACGGGATTAACCGAATCATTGACATCGTGGTTCAACCGATATAAGATCTTCGTGGAATATGTAGGAATCAATATGGGCATCCAGGTCCCGCTATTGGTTATTGACCGGAGAGGTGTCTCGGTCATGACTACATGATTTCCGAACCCGCAGGGTCGCACGCTTAACGTTCATTGACGCTAGAGTAGTATTCGGATATTTGATGATTGATAACCGAATGTTGTTTGGAGTCCCGGATGAGATCCCGGACGTCACAAGGAGTCTCAGAATGGTCTAGAGGTAAAGATTTATATATGGGAATTCATATTTTGGGTTCCGAAAAAAGGTGCAGTTTTTTCAGTATTGTACCGTGAAACTTCTAGAAGGTTCCAGAGGATTCCGGAAGTCCACAAGTGGGTCCACCACGACCCAAGGGCTGTCATGGGCTGAGGGGAGGTGCCCTGGACTTATTGGGCTAGGTGCACCAAGTCCTAAAAAGCCCGTGTGGCTAGGGAAGGAAAAAAAAGGGGGGACCCTAGTAGGAATAGGATTGGACTTGGAGTCCAAGTCCTCTCCCCCTTGGCTGCGTCCTAAAGCTTGGAGGGGCTGTTCCCCATGCCCCTCCACCTATATATAGAGGGGACGGGGTGCCCCAAGAGGACATACCAAGCTCTTGGCGCCCCTCTCTCTCCCGTTACTCCGTAGTTCCTCCGTCCTCGTTCTAGTAGCGCTTGGCGAAGCCCTGCTGAACTAGCTTCACCACCACCATCACCACCATTTTGTCATGCTAGTTGTGATCCCATCGACTTCTCCACCTTCTCTTGCTGGATCAAGGAGGAGGAGATGTCATCGAGCCGCATGTGTGCTAAACTCGGAGGTGTCGTTCGTTCGGCACTAGATCAGTTGTATCATGATCGGATCGCGAAGAGTACAACTACATCAACCGCGTTATATATGCTTCCGCTTTCGGTCTACGAGGGTACGTAGAATAACTCTCCCCTCTCGTTGCTATGCTTCTCCTAGATAGATCTTGGGTGTTCGTAGGAATTTTTTTGATTTTCATGCTTCATTCCTGATACGTCTCCGTCGTATCTACTTTTCCTAACGCTTTTACTGTTGTTTTGGACTCTAATTTGTATGATTTGAATGAAACTAACCTGGACTGATGCTGTTTTCAGCAGAACTACCATGGTGTTGTTTTTGTGCAGAAATAAAAGTTCTCGGAATGGAACAAAACTTTTTGGAGAATTTTTATACAATAAAAGAAAATTACTGGAGCCAAGAACCACCGGAGGGGGGGGGTCCCTGGGGGAGCACAACCCACCAGGGTGCCCCCCCTCCTGGCCCGCCAAGGTGGGTTGTGCCCACCTGGTGGCCCCGCTAACCCGATCTCCAATGCTATAAAATCCTATTTTCAGAGAAAAATAGGGGAGAAAGAATTATCGCGTTTCACGAGACGGAGCCGCCGCCACCTCCTGTTCTTCATCGGGAGGCCAAATCTGGAGTCCGTTCGGGGCTCCGGAGAGGGGGATCTTCGATCTTCGTCATCACCAACCCTTCTCCATCACCAATTCCATGATGCTCCCCACCAGGAGTGAGTAATTCCTTCGTAGGCTTGCTGGTCGGTGAGGGAGTTGGATGAGATTCATCATGTAATCGAGTTAGTTTTGTTAGGGCGCGCCCTGGTGGGTTGTGCTCCCCTCGGAGCCCCCCTCAGGTACTTCTTTGGCCCAACAGGTGTCTTCTGGTCCAGAAAAAATCACCAAAAAGTTTCGCTGCGTTTGGACTCCGTTTGGTATTGATTTTCTGCGAAGTAAAAAACAAGCAAAAAATAGCAACTGTCACTGGGCACTATGTCAATAGGTTAGTCCCAAAAAATGATATAAAGTTGCTATAAAATGATTGTAAAACATCCAAGATTGATAATATAACAGCATGGAACAATCAAAAATTATAGATACGTTGGAGACGTATCAATTATCCTTGGTAGACCCTTCTTGAATACTGTAGGGGCCGTTATTGATTGCAATAAAAGCAAGGTCACTTTTCATATCAATGGTAATGAGCATACAGTGCATTTTCCGAAGAAACAATTCCAAGTGAATGGTATTAATGTTATTGAAAAATCTCTGACACTCACTATTGGAAGTTTTCAACTACCTCTACCTACTGCCAAAAAGAAATATGAAATGCTTATTGTTGGGGACATGCATATCCCCGTTGAGGTAACTTAGTGTTTTACGAAAGTTCTTCGGTTTCATGCTAATCGAAAGTGGTTGTTAATAAGACTTGATCAACCTTATTAATGAATCATTTTTTAGAGGTATGAAGCTGATGAACTTAGTAAGCACAACTTTCTGTTTCCAACGTTTGTTTTCTATTTTTCTTAGTTAAATAAAATAAAATGCCATGTTTTCTCTGTTTTCTGAATTTCCCATGCAATAAAAAAATGGCCCAAAAATAAAAGTTCTCAGAATGCCCTGAAAATTTAATATGATTTTTTCTGAATATTTAAGATTTTTTTATGCAAATAACATCAGAGGGGGGTGCACCAGGTGGGCACAACCCACCTGGGCGCGCCAGCAGCCCCAAGCGCGCCCTGGTGGGTTGTGGTCCCCACATGGGCCCCCTCACTTATCTCTTTAGCCCATGTCATCACCTACCTCCAGAAAAAAATCACCATTGCTCTCTCTCTCTCTCATGTTCTTGCTCTCAAACCTACGGATTTAGATCTCTTTGCTCAAAGCTCCGTTTCCGAAACTATTTTGGGGGATTGCTACTTGGTATGTGACTCCTCCATTGGTCCAATTAGTTTTTGCTTTAGTGGATTATATTTTGAATAATTAGCTACTCTTGGTGCTGCTATAGATGAGCTTGCATGTTGAATTCTTAGAGTTCTAAGTAGTTTGAATACTCAATATGGCCTCTATACATCTCTATGAGTAGTTGCTATCAATCTTGCAAAGTTTTGTTGACAAAAATTTTGTGACCCAAAATTTTTCAGAAAATTGTACGCAAATATGATGAACTTCTTTGGAAGGAGTTCTTCGAGGCGGAGGTCCTCGGAGGCATCTTCTAGTAGGGGCTCAATCCGTCAATCTTATGTTGAACCAAGTGCAAGTTCAATACGGGATGCCGCCACCAAATCATGCTTCTGGGCGCGCGACGATTTCATGGTGACGCCAGGTATTAAAGAAGAATCTGAGCAATATGTTCACAATGTCGAGCTCGGTCCCTACATTGAAGATAAGTGCAACCAGTATCTCGGCCTCACAAAATCATTTACTGAAGAGTTTAAATTTCATCCTCGTGAGTCTAGAGTTTTGTTTAAACTTTATGACCGTTCAATTACCATGTCTCTAGACGCGTTTAGTGGTGTGTGTAAAATTCCATTTTGGGGTTTGTTGGACGAACCACCAAGGTCTGGGTATGAGTTATTTTTAACTAGTCTTTGTTACGGTGAGAATAGAGGAGTGATGCAAGGTAGAATAAAAAGTATTCATTTCCCATCAATTCAATACTTTGCACTGTTTAATGGAAAATGCATCGTAGGTAAACAAGATTGTAGTACACTTTGTGCTCCTGACTTGAGCCTCATACACACTGCTCTCACCGGTGTTAAATGTTATAACCTTGGAGCGATTTTTGCACGCAGATTGCGACACAACACTGGTAGTGGATATTTTTATGGTGGGATTTATGCTTCACGATTAGCAGAGGAGTTTGGTGTATCAATTTGGCCTAATGATCCCATCCTTCCCACTCAGTACTTAGACTTTGAGGCCATGAAGCGCCATAAGTTCCTTAAGGGTGAAATCAATGATTATACTTATAACCTATTGTTCAATAAAGATTCCGTTGGGGACACCTTTTTGTCTGCGCCTGCTCTCTTTGATTATGACAGCAAGGGAAGATATTATGTTCTTGAGAGCGAGGCCCGCGCACATAACGTGGAGGTTGTGGCTGCTCGGCAGGCTGAGGAGGCTGCACCAAGAGCCTCCGTGAGCTATCACTCAGATTATTACGCAGGCTACAGATGGTGATTACCAAGCTAGGCCAAAAGCCTAAGCTTGGGGGAGTACGTATTTCCACCGACATTATATTCATGTTCACACATTTCATTCCATCGGTGTTCACACTTTTTCATTGTATTATCCATGCTTGATTTATTTTCTCGCTTTCTTCTTGTGTGTTTGAAAAACTTTGAGAAAATCAAAAAAATGTTGTTTGCTTCTTTTCGGTTTTTCTTTCTAGTGTAGTTAGTTGTAGTATTTAAAAGAAAACCCAAAAAAATTTCCTTGTTCTTCTTTTGCGTGTTGGGAGCTCACCCCTGTAAATAGTTTTTCTTGTTTTTGTTTTTCTCTTTAATTTACTTTGTTCAAGAAAAACTAAAAACTGCAAAAATATTTTAGTGTGTTTCTCTGAAATTCTTTTCCTTTTATTGAGTCATACCGAGGAGAAAACCATGATGAAAATGTTGAGTGGCTCTCATATGCATTATTGTTGATCTAACAAAGAGCTCAAATTGCCTTGTCTTCTCCTCTTGAATAAAATGTTTGCAGATTCCAGCTTAGTCCACAACACTCTTGCGCTATTATTATTTTCATATCATTCGGTCGTGCAAGTGAAAGGCAATAATGACGATATTTGATGAACTGGCTGTGGCAAAGAGAAACGGGTATGAACTCAACTTGTTCTGTTTTTGTAAATATGTTTAACCTAGTATCCATGATTCAGCCTATTATGATCAAACATGTTTGCAATGACAATTAGAGATTATAGTTTCTCATGCCATGCTTAAGTAGCTAGGAGTGGATAATGATTTATCTTGGATGTCAACATGCATTAAAATGATTGTGATGTGGTATGATGATATGGTATCCTCCTCTGAATGTTTGAGTGGCTTGACTTGGCACATGTTCATGCATGTAGTTGAATCAAAACCAACATAGCCTCTATGATATTTATGTTCATGGTGTTCATATCCTACTCATGCTAGTATCCAATGTTACTTATGCATAATGCATGTTCATGACCATTTTCGCTCTCTAGCTGGCCGCTTCTCAACCTATTTGCTAGCCTTCGCCTGTACTAAGCGGGAAAACTGCTTGTGCATTTCCTAAAACCCAAGTTATTCCAGATGAGTCCACCATATATCTACCTATATGCGGTATTACCCTACCGATCTAAGTAAATTTGCATGTTCCACCTCTAAAAACTTCAAATAAACATCTGTTTTTGTGTGCCTGGATTGTTCATGGAGTGACAGGAGGTAGTCAATATCTTCCATGCTAAGCGGGTTATTCTCATGATGAGTGTTTATTCACTCGTCCTTGCACAAGAGGGGCGGTAATAGGGATTCCCAGTCCTGAAATCAAATTGCAAATAATTAAACAAAACTCCCCAGGACTGATGTTTGTATGGACGGTACCCGTGGATGCGGCTAGCCGTGGAGTGTGTTTGTTGGTTGAGGGGGAGTAAACCTTTACTTTTATCTCTTGGGAACCGCCACTAATGTGTTTAGCATGGAAGATACCGATAACTAATGGTCGCGAAGTAAACAGGAAGGGTGCATTTCTCAAAATTTTATTTATCTCTGTTTTAAAAATCTGAGCTCTGGCACCGCTGCAAATCACTGCTTCCCTCTGCGAAGGGACTATCTATTTAATTTTATGTTGTGTCATCACCTTCTTAAATAAGCGCCAGATCTGAGAGCACCATTGTCATCCTCATGCATTGTGTATAGCTAATGTTGGATGCATCATGACTGGATCTTTTCTACCATGAATTACAATGTTTAGTCGCTGCTTGAACTTTAGAGGTGCTCTGCATTTATGTTTTGTGGTCTCAGAAAGGGCTAGCGAGATACCACTGTTGTCATATTATATCATGATTGTTTTGACAAAGTGTTGTCATTTGAGATATCTTATTATAGCTCGCTAGTTGCTTATGCCATTGATATGAGTTAATATAATTTCTAAGAGTTATTGTTGACATGGTTAGTTATAATCCTTGCTGAAAACCTGGGTGCTACTTAAGCTTATTTATGTAAACAAGAGCAAAAGACTTCGTAAAAGTTTTTCTTTTTCACTTTTAGTTTGTCAACTGAATTGCTTGAGGACAAGCAAAGGTTTAAGCTTGGGGAAGTTGATACGTCTCCGTCGTATCTACTTTTCCTAACGCTTTTACTCTTGTTTTGGACTCTAATTTGCATGATTTGAATGAAACTAACCCGGACTGACAATGTTTTTAGCAGAACTACCATGGTGTTGTTTTTGTGCAGAAATAAAAGTTCTCGGAATGGAATGAAACTTTTTGGAGAACTTTTCTACAATAAAAGAAAATTACTGGAGCCAAGAACCACCGGAGGAGGGTCCCTAGGGGAGCACAACCCACCAGGGCGCGCCCCCCCTCCTGGCGCGCCCAGGTGGGTTGTGCCCACCAGGTGGCCCCACTGACCCTATCTCCGACGCTATAAAATCCTATTTTCGGAGAAAAAATAGGGGAGAAAGAATTAACGCATTTCACAAGACGGAGCCGCCGCCACCTCCTGTTCTTCATCGGGAGGCCAGATCTGGAGTCCGTTCGGGACTCCGGAGAGGGGGATCTTCGATCTTCGTCATCACCAACCCTTCTCCATCGCCAATTCCATGATGCTCCCCACCGGGAGTGAGTAATTCCTTCGTAGGCTCGCTGGTCGGTGAGGGAGTTGGATGAGATTCATCATGTAATCGAGTTAGTTTTGTTAGGGCTTGATCCCTAGTATCCATTATGTTATGAGATTGATGTTGCTATGACTTTGCCATGCTTAATGCTTGTCACTTTGGGCCCGGGTGCCATGATTTTAGATCTGAACCATTTATGTTATCACCATTATATCTATGTTCTAGATCCGATCTTGCAAGTTATAGTCACCTATTACGTGTTATGATCCGTAAACCCCAGAGTGACAGTAGTCGAGATACTTTCCGGTGATGACCGTAGTTTGAGGAGTTCATGTATTCACTATGTGCTAATGCTTTGTTCCGGTTCTCTATTAAAAGGAGGCCTTAATATCCCTTAGTTTCCTTATGGACCCCGCTGCCACGGGAGGGTAGGGCAAAAGATGTCATGCAAGTTCTTTCCATAAGCACGTATGACTATTTACGGAATACATGCCTACATTATATTTATGAACTGGAGCTAGTGCTGTATCGCCCTAGGTTATGACTATTATATGATGAATATCATCCAACGAATTCACCGATCCAATGCCTACGGATTTTCCCATATATTGTTCTTGCTAAGTTACTACTGCTGCTGTTACTGTTACACTTGCTATAAAATTATTGCTATCACTGTTACCGTTACTATTGCTATTGCTACTACTATCAAAACTATCATGTTACTTTCCTACTGATCATATTGCTCCAGATAATTAATCTCCAGGTGTGGTTGAATTGACAACTCAGCTGCTAATACTTGCAAATATTCTTTGGCTCCCCTTGTGTCAAATCTATAAATTTGGGTTTGAATACTCTACCCTCGAAAACTGTTGCGATCCCCTATACTTGTGGGTTATTAGTTCCCCATCAAAACGTTCTTGAGGACACACGGAAATTTCATCTAGTCACTTTCATCATGTTTGTTTGATTCACGTTCGCTACTTTGATAATTTGATATGTGGGTGGACCGGTGCTTGGGTGATGTTCTTACTTGAACAAGCCTCCCACTTATGATTAACCCCTCTCGCAAGCATTCGCAACTACGAAAGAAGAATTGAGTTAAAATCTAACCATAGCATTAAACATATGGATCCAAATCAGCCCCTTATGGAATAGCGCATAAACTAGTGTTTAAGCTTCTGTCACTCTAGCAACCCATCATCTAATAACTACTCCACAATGCATTCCCTTAGGGCCAAAGATGGTGAAGTGTCATGTAGTCGACGTTCACATAACACCACTAAGGGAGTCACAACATACACATCATCAAAATATCAAACGAATACCAAATTCACATTATTACTTATGATAAGACTTCTCCCATGTCTTCAAGAACAAAAGCAACTACTCACAAATCATATTCATGCTCAATATCAGAGGGATACTAAATAGCATAATGGATCTGAACATATAATCTTCCACCAAATAAACCAACTAGCATCAACTACAAGATGTAATCAACACTACTAGCCACCCATAGGTACCAATCTGAGGTTTTGATGCAAAGATTGAACACAAGAGATGAACTAGGGTTTTGGGATGAGATGGTGCTGGTGAAGATGTTGATGAAGATTGGTCCTCCCATGGTGAGAGGGTTGTTGGTGACGACGATTGATACGTCCATTTTGCATCATGTTTACATACTGTTATTTATTATGTTTTTATGCATAATAATGCTTTTTGGAGTAATTCTAATGCCTTTTCTCTCATAATATGCAAGGTTTATACAAAGAGGGAGAATACCCGCAGCTGGAATTCTGGACCTGGAAAAGCTATGTCAGAGTTACCTATTCTGAACACCTTCAAATGAGCTGAAAATTTACGAAGAATTATTTTGGAATATATGAGGAATATTGGAGCAAATAACCACCAGAGGGGGCCCACCAGGTGGGCACAACCCACCTGGGCACGCCAGGGAGCCCAGGCGCGCCCTTGTGGGTTGTGCCCTCCTCGGCCCACCTCCGGTGCCCCTCTTATGGTATATAAGTCATTTTCACCTAGAAAAAATAGGGGGAGGACTTTCGGGACAAAGCGCCACCGTCTCGAGGCGGAACTTGGGCAGGAGCACTTTTGCCCTCTGGTAGAGCGATTCCGCCGGGGGAACTTCCCTCCCGGATGGGGAAATCATCGTCATCATCATCACCAACAACTCTCCCATCTTTGGGAGGACCATCTTCATCAACATCTTCAACGGCACCATCTCCTCTCAAACCCTAGTTCATCTCTTGTGTTCAATCTTTGTACCGAAACCTTAGATTGGTACTTGTGGGTGACTAGTAGTGTTGATTACATCTTGTAGTTGATTACTATATGGTTTATTTGGTGGAAGATTATATGTTCAGATCCATTATGCTATTTAATACCCCTCTGATCTTGAGCATGATTATCATTTGTGAGTAGTTACTTTTGTTCTTGAGGTCACGGGAGAAATCTTGTTGCAAGCAATCATGTGAACTTGATATGTGTTCGATATTTTGATGATATGTATGTTGTGATTCCCTTAGTGGTGTCATGTGAACGTCGACTACATGGCACTTCACCATATTTGGGCCTATGGGAATGCATTGTGGAGTAGTTATTAGATAATGGGTTGCTAGAGTGACAGAAACTTAAACCCTAGTTTATGTGCTACTTCGTAAGGGACTGATTTGGATCCAAAAGTTTAATGCTATGGTTAGATTTTATCTTAATACTTTTCTCGTAGTTGCGGATGCTTGTGAGGGGGTTAATCATAAGTAGGAGGTTTGTTCAAGTAAGAATTACACCTAAGCACCGGTCCACCCACATATCAAATTATCAAAGTAGCGAACACAAATTAAACCAACATGATGAAAGTGATATGATGAAATTCCCGTGTACCCTCAAGAACGCTTTGCTTATCATAAGAGACCGTTTTGGCCTGTCCTTTGCCACAAAAGGATTGGGCTACCTTGCTGCATATTATTTACCGTTACTGTTACTTTCTCGTTCCAAATTATCTTGCTATCAAACTACTTGTTACCAACTATTTTAGTGCTTGCAGAAAATACCTTGCTGAAAACCACTTGTCATTTCCTTCTGCTCCTCGTTGGGTTCGACACTCTTACTTATCGAAAGGACTATGATTGATCCCCTATACTTGTGGGTCATCAAGGCTCTTTTCTGGCGCCATTTCTGGGGAGTGAAGCGCTCTTGGTAAGTGGAAATTGGTAAGGAAAAATTATTACAACGTGCTGAAATTTATTGTTACTTGTTACTATGGAGAACAATCCTTCGAGGGGTTTGTTCGGGGTATCTTCACCTCGACCGGAACCACAATTAGTTGCCCATCAACCTACTGCACCTACTGAAAATATTGGCTATGAAATTCCTTCGGGTATGATAGGGCAACTACTAGCTAATCCTTATGCAGGAGATGGAACTCAACATCCTGATATGCACTTGATATATGTAGATGAAATTTGTGGATTATTTAAGCTTGCAGGTTTACCCGAAGATGAAGCTAAGAAGAAGGTTTTCCCTTTATCTTTGAAGGGAAAAGCATTGGCATGGTATAGGCTATGCGATGATATTGGATCTTGGAACTGGAATCGATTGAAATTGGAATTTCACCAAAAAATTTATCCTATGCATCTAGTTCATCATGATCGGAATTACATATATAATTTTTGGCCTCGTGAAGGAGAAAGTATCGCTCTAGCTTGGGGGAGGCTTAAGTCAATGTTATATTCATGCCCCAATCATGAGCTCTCAAGAGAAATTATTATTCAGAATTTTTATGCTCAGCTTTCTCGTGATGATCAATCCATGCTCGATACTTCTTGTACTGGTTCTTTTATGAAGAAGACTACTGAATTCAGGTGAGATCTTTTAGAAAGAATTAAATGCAACTTTGAAGATTGGGAACTCAACGAAGGTAAAGAGTCAGGTATTAAGCTTGAGTTTGATTGCGTTAAATCTTTTATGAATACCGATGCTTTTCACAAGTTTAGCACTAAATATGGACTTGACTCTGAGATAGTAGCCTCTTTCTGTGAATCATTTGCAAATCATGTTGATCTCCCCAAGGAGAAGTGGTTTAAATATCACCCACCTATTAAAGAAGAAATTAAAGAACCCGACATAGCTAAAGATGAAACTATTATTTACAATGTTGATCCAGTTGTGCCTACTGCTTATATTGAAAAATCACCTTTCCCTGTTAGGATAAAGGAACATGCTAAGGTCTCAACCGTGGTCAATAAAAGTAATATTAGAGCACCTAAACTTGCTGAACAAATCAAAGTAGAACCTAGTGTTTCTATGGTTAAAGATCTCTTGGCAGAAAATATAGATGGGCATGTTATTTACTTCTGTGATGAAGCTGCTAGAATTGCTAAACCCGATGAAAAAGATAAACATAGATCTGTTGTTGGCATGCCTATTGTCTCAGTCAAAATAGGAGATCATTGTTATCATGGTTTATGTGACTTAGGTGCTAGCGTGAGTGTTATTCCTTTTACCTTATACCAAGAAATAATGAATGATATAGAACCCGCTGAAATAAAAGACATAGATGTTACTATTAAACTTGCCAATAGAGACACCATCACACCACTTGGGATTGTTAGAGATGTTGAGTCTTGTGTGGGAAAATAAAATACCCTACTGATTTTCTAGTTCTTGGTTCCCCACAAGATGACTTTTGTCCCATTATCTTTGGTAGACCTTTCATGAACACTGTCAATGCTACTATAGATTGTCATAAACAAACTGTCAGTGTTAGCTTTGGTGATGAGTCTCATGAGTTTAATTTTTCGAAGTTTAATAGACAACCTCACAAGAAAGAATTACCTAGTAAGGATGAAATAATTGGTCTTGCTTCTATTGCCGTGCCTCCCACTGATCCACTAGAACAACATTTGCTAGACCACGAAAATGATATGCATATGCATGAAAGAAATGAGATAGATAAAGTTTTCTTTGAACAACCACCTTTGCTTAAACATAATTTGCCTATTGAACCTCTAGGAGGACCTCCGCCTAAAGATGATCCTGTGTTTGAACTAAAACAATTGCCAGACACTTTGAAATATGCTTATCTTGATGAGAAAAAGATATATCCTGTTATTATTAGTGCTAACCTTTCAGAACATGAAGAAGAAAGATTATTGAAAATTCTGAAGAAGCACCGAGCTGCTATTGGATATACTCTTGATGATCTTAATGGCATTAGCCCCACTCTATGTCAGCACAAGATTAATATGGAACCTGATGCTAAACCCGTTGTTGATCACCAACGACGTTTGAATCCTAAAATGAAAGAAGTGGTAAGAACTGAAATATTAAAGCTTCTGGAAGCAGGTATAATCTATCCCATAGCTGATAGTAGATGGGTGAGTCCCGTTCATTGTGTCCCTAAGAAGGGAGGTATTACTGTTGTTCCTAATGATAAAAATGAACTTATCCCACAGCGAATTGTCACTGGCTATAGAATGGTAATTGATTTTAGAAAATTAAATAAAGCAACTAGAAAAGATCATTACCCTTTGCCTTTTATTGATCAAATGCTAGAAAGATTATCTAAGCACACACACTTTTGCTTCCTTGGTGGATATTCTGGTTTCTCTCAAATACCTGTTTCACAGCCTGATCAAGAGAAAACCACCTTTACTTGTCCTTTTGGAACTTATGCTTATAGACGTATGCCTTTTGGTTTATGCAATGCACCTGCTACCTTTCAAAGATGTATGACTGCTATATTCTCTGATTTTTGTGAAAAGATTGTTGAGGTTTTCATGGATGGCTTTTCCGTTTATGGAACTTCTTTTGATGATTGCTTAAGCAACCTGGATCGAGTTTTGCAGAGATGTGAGCAAACTAATCTTGTCTTGAATTGGGAGAAGTGCCACTTTATGGTTAATGAAGGTATTGTCTTGGGGCATAACTTTTTTGAATGAGGTATTGAGGTGGATAAATCTAAAGTTGATGCAATTGAGAAAATGCCATGTCCTAAAGATATCAAAGGTATTCGTAGTTTCCTCGGTTATGCTGGTTTCTATAGGAGGTTTATTAAAGACTTCTCTAAAATTTCTAGGCTTGTTACAAATCTTTTACAAAAGGATGTTGCGTTTGTTTTTGATGATGATTGTGTAGAAGCCTTTGAAACACTTAAGATAGCCTTAACTTCTGCACCTATCGTTCAACCACCTGATTGGAACTTGCCTTTTGAAATTATGTGTGATGCTAGTGATTATGCTGTTGGTGCTATTCTAGGACAAAGAGTTGATAAAAAGTTAAATGTTATCCATTATGCTAGTAAAACTCTAGACAGTGCTCAAAGAAACTATGCTACTACTGAAAAAGAATTTTTAGTAGTTGTGTTTGCTTGTGACAAATTCAGATCTTACATTGTTGATTCTAAAGTTACTGTTCACACTGATCATGCTGCTATAAAATATCTTATGGAAAAGAAAGATGCTAAAGCTAGACTCATTAGGTGGGTTCTCCTGTTACAAGAATTTGATTTACATATCACTGATAGAAAAGGAGCTGAGAACCCCGTAGATGATAACTTGTCTAGGTTAGAAAATATTCTTGATGACCCACAACCTATTAATGATAGCTTCCCTGATGAGCAACTAGCTGCAATAAATGTTTCTCATAACACTCCTTGGTATGCTGACTATGCTAATTACATTGTTGCAAAATATATACCACCTAGTTTCACATACCAACAAAAGAAAAAATTCTTCTACGATTTAAGACATTACTTTTGGGATGACCCACATCTTTACAAAGAAGGAGTAGATGGTATTATTAGACGTTGTGTACCTGAGCATGAACAGGAATAAATCCTACGGAAATGTCACTCCGAAGCTTATGGAGGACATCATGCGGGAGATAGAACTGCTCACAAGGTACTGCAATCAGGTTTTTATTGGTCTACTCTCTTCAAGGATTCCTGTAAGTTTGTTTTATCTTGTGATGAATGTCAAAGAATTGGTAATATTGGTAAGCGTCAGGAAATGCCTATGAATTATTCTCTTGCAGTTGAACCATTTGATGTTTGGGGTTTTGATTACATGGGACCCTTTCCTTCCTCTAATGGGTATACACATATTTTGGTTGCTGTTGATTATGTTACTAAGTGGGTAGAAGCTATTCCAACTAGTAGTGCTGATCACAACACCTCTATTAAAATTCTTAAGGAAGTTATTTTCCCAAGGTTTGGAGTCCCTAGATATTTAATGACTGATGGTGGTTCACACTTTATTCATGGCGCCTTCCGTAAAATGCTTGCTAAGTATGATGTTAACCACAGAATTGCATCACCCTATCATCCTCAGTCTAGTGGTCAAGTTGAACTTAGCAATAGAGAAATAAAATTAATTCTACAAAAAACTGTCAATAGGTCCCGAAAGAATTGGTCTAAGAAATTAGATGATGCACTTTGGGCTTATAAAACAGCTTATAAAAATCCAATGGGTATGTCTCCCTATAAAATGGTATATGGGAAAGCTTGTCATTTGCCTCTTGAGTTAGAACATAAAGCATATTGGGCAACTAATGAACTCAACTATGACTTCAAACTTGCCGGTGAAAAGAGGTTATTTGATATTAGCTCACTAGATGAATGGAGAACCCAATCTTATGAAAATGCCAAGTTGTTTAAAGAAAAAGTTAAAAGATGGCATGATAAAAGAATCCAAAAGCGTGACTTCAAAGTGGGTGAATATGTCCTTTTGTACAACTCTCGTTTCATATTCTTTGCAGGAAAGCTTCTCTCCAAATGGGAAGGACCTTATGTTATCGAAGAAGTTTATCGTTCTGGAGCTATCAAAATAAATAATGCTGAAGGTACTAACTCGAAGGTTGTCAATGGGCAAAGAATTAAACACTATATCTCAGGTATGCCTATTAATGTTGAAAGTTGTGACGCCCCCGGCTCAATCATGCACTAATCATACACGCAAATGCACACGATCAAGCCTAAGGACTCACGGGAAGATATCACAACACAACTCTAAAACATAAATAAAGTCATACAAGCTTTATATTACAAGCCAGGGGCCTCGAGGGCTCGAATACATAAGCTCGCATACAAGCGTCAGCGGAAGCATCAGATATCTGAGTACAGATATAAAAGAAAACAAAGATAGGCCCTTAAAAGGCGGGACAAAAGAAAACACTACGATCGAAAGGCGTAGGCCTCCTGCCTAGGACCCTCCGATCCTACTCCTGGTCGTCAGCCAACTCGTAGTAGTATCCACCCTCGGGGTAGTAGTAGTAGCGATCGCCGGCAGGGGCAGCTGTCTTAGGGGCTCCGTCATCTGGTTGCATCAAAAGGGGTATATGGGGAAAAAGGAAAGCAAAGCAACCGTGAGTACTCATCCGAAGTACTCAGCAAGCAAGGATCTACACTACATATGCAACATTATCAAAGGAAGGCTGTATATGTGGACTGGGCTGTAGAAATGCCAGAATAGAGAGAAGGCCTAGTCCTATCAAAGACTAGCATCTTCAGAGGTCTTGCAGCATTAGAAGAGTGTAGATTAGTACCGTATAAGTAGTAGTATCATTAAGTCTCATCCTCACCCAGAGATTCTTTCTCGACTCCCTGCGAGAAAGCAATCCCAGAGCCATACAGTCATCAACCTCGTCCTGAGATCCCTTCTCGACTCCCTGCGAGAAGCAATCCCAGAGCCATAGTATCCAATTCTAGTTGTATCGATCGGGATACAACTCCGAGTGTCCGTTACCGAGGATCCGGCTATGCATAGATTAGTTCTTCCCTGCAGGGGTGCACCAACTTACCCACCACGCTCGCTTAACTCCGGCCGGACACACTTTCTGGGTCCTGCCCGGCCTCGGCCAAACGACACACCGCAACCCTACCTAGAGCTCAGCAGAGAGGTCCCCGCCAGTCTACATCCTAAGCGCAAGGGGGCCTTGGCCATCGCCCCTCACCCTTCGGGTCGTTGCGCACAGGGTGGATACCAGCGTCGCCTCGGGTGGCCGACATGATCCGACCGTGCCGCAATGCTGAACTGGACGTCTGTCAGAGCTTTCGGCTGATGCTACGATGCAGAACGCCCATACTATGCCCACATGATGGTTAGTGCTATCAGGCCAGAGGCCCACTCAGATCACATATCCAAACCGTTAGTACCTTGGGGGTGCGGTAACGAGCAAAGACTCACGATCGATGTGACCCCGTCGCCCCGTCTCGAGGACTTGTGGCAAGGGCCAAGAATGCCCGGCCACGCCTCGTATTCTCACTCCGGCACCATCCAGGCAACCCGCCTTCACATCACGCGTGGGTACCCCTCAGGGTCGACCCGCCTTCCAAGTAACAGTGTAAAGTCCAATTATCCGTGTGTCCATAACATCAGGGTAATCCGAGGTATCACCCTCGTTGGATTCCTACTTGATGTATCCGTCAAGGTGAACTCGGAGGAATCACCCTCGATGGGTTCACACTTGATGTGTTGCACGATAGGGTCGTTACCAGAAGTGGTGAAGGAGGAATCACCCTCGATGACCACGACCAAATAGCTACTCTACAGAGTTAACATCAGAAGTGCTACAAGAGGTTTCACCCTCGGCACTCGATAGTAACGATGCAGTGTCGTTACAACTAAGGGGGGTGATGTGCGGTGTCGGGGCCTGGTCTTCAATCCCGTTGATCGGGTCTTCTGATAATCCAGCAGGCAGTCGGGATAAAGTGGGGTCACTGATAGGTCTCTACCCAGCCTATACTAAGCAGTTTAGGATAAGCAGGTAAGGTTTCAATAGCAGGTTACAATAATCAGGTTATGCATCAGAATAGGTAAAGCAGTAGTAGTAGCAATTCTAATGCAAGCATGAGAATTAGAATGGGCGATATCAGGATGATCAAAAGGGGGGCTTGCCTGGTTGCTCGGCGGCAAAGGCAGGGTCTTCAACGGTGGCGTCGGGCTCCGGAGCTACGTCGGTACCGGGAACTGCGTCGGAGTCTAACGAGAGAGAAGAGGGGGAGGAAATAGTAAATATAAAGCAAACAAGAGCAACACAAATCACGACATGACAATATGCAGTGCCGGGTGTGTCCTAACGTAAGGTTGCACGTCACCGAGGAAGGGGGAACCCATCCGGGAATGTTTTCCCGGTTCCGAACATTTGTTAGACATATGACCGGAGGGGAACGGTTCCATGTTCGGATAGTTAGGGACGTGTGATGGATGAACGGTCCGCGTATTCGGATTCGTCTTGTCGTTCTGAGCAACTTCCATGTACAAAGTTTTTCGATCTGAGCTACGGATTAATTTATATGATTTTCTAAAGTTTAATTGATTTTCTGAATTTTATTTAATTATTTAAATCAACATTATCCGAAACAGTGTAAAGTGACGTCAGCATGACCTAAGCATGATGTCAGCAGGTCAAACCTGGCTGACCAGGGTCAAACCTGACCTGTGGGTCCAATGGGACCCACATGTCATTGACACAGAATAAACCCAGGGTTAATTTTAAACTAAACTAACTAAACAGTGGGTGGACCCACATGTCATTGAGACATATTAATCAAAATTAATTTAAACTAATCATTTTAGTTAGTAACTAATTAACTGACCCGTTGACCAGGTCAACGGTCAACATGGCCCCACGGGCCCACTAGTCAGTGGCCCAGGGTGGGACCCAGGGGTCCACGTGGCAGGCCACGTCGGCCAGGGCGGCCGGAGTGCCTCCGGCGGGCGCGCGCACGGCGGCAGAGAGCCGGCGCGGCCCGGGTTTTGCCTGTGGGTGGCCGTTCGCGATGCGGTCGGCGGCGTTGGAACCGCGCGAGGGCCGCGGTTCGAATGGTGGCGGCGGGGTGGCCGGAAAATGGCCGGAGAGGGGCCGGCGATGACCCGAGCAGAGGTGAGCTCCGGTGAGCGAGGGAAACGGCGAGGTGAGGGGGATTTTGCGCGCGGGAACTACGCCATTCGAACGAGCGGACGCAGCGGCGATGAACCGAACCAAGGCGAGGCCAAATAGGCGACGGAGATGGCCGGACGATGAGGTGCGGCGGAGGGCCGAGCACGGTAACGCGGTGAGCTACCCTACGACGATCAAGCGAGCGCGCTGAGAGGAAGGAGGAGCTCATAGTGGGGCGTAGCCGTTCAGAGCAGGCGCGGGGAAGGCGTGGTTCAGCTGGAATCGACGGCGAACGGCGGCGGGGATCCGAGGAGGAAGAAGATGGTGCGGGGTCGATGTAGCGAGGCCGGGCTCGGGTCTTGGACGCGGAGGAAGGGGCGGGTGTCGGCGGACCTTTTAGACAGCGCGGGAGGACGAGCCGGCACCGGTGGCCGCGTGGTTGACGGAGCAGTGGCGACGGGGGCGCTCGGTCTCTACTCTGGACCGATGGAGAGGACAGAGGAGAAGGGGGAGAATGGCGAGGAGGAGCCAGGGTGAGCTAGGGCTCTGCCCCTTATCCACCACGAGTGGGCGAGGCCGCTGTCGAGCAGGAGGAGAGGGGGGCCAGGGCGCGGGCGTGCGTGCGCGCAGAGCGCTCGACAGCGAGGCGCGGGGTGAGCAGTAGGTAGGGGATGAGGTGGGGAGTGGGCTGGGCCGGCACTGTGGACTCAGTCCAGTGCCCTGGGCCCTTTCCTTTTTCTTTGTTTCTGTTTTCTGTTTTCCTTTTCTTTTTCTGTTTTGTCTTTTGTTTTTACTCCAAATGACTTTTGTAAAATTTGGCACTTGCCCAAATAATATCAGTGCAATATCCAACCCTGGTACAAAAAGGTTTTGGGGCCAAATGTTTTCATATGGATTTTATTTAAAATAAAAAGGTATTAACCAACTCTGTTTTTCTACTGTTAGAGTCACTTAGTTAATTTATTAATTGATGATTATAATTTTAGAACAATCTCTGGAATATTTGCTACTCATTGAACATTTTAGTTTCTATGTTGAGCAACTTTTATTTTCCACTTTTAATTTAATTGAATTTTGAGTTAGGAGTTGAAAAGCAATATGATGCAAATGATGATTAGGCACTGTTAACCATGCTGACTTGTCATTATCAAAAGTGATTACTGTGGCTAATGACATGGGGTGTTACAAAAGCAATATTATTCAAACCATGACACCGGAGGAACACATAAAAGAAACCTTCCGGAACACTCCAGAATCGTGAAAAAAGAGGAGGTACGTGATACGGTAAGTAAACAGACTCCGAAAAATCCGCAAAAATATTTTTGTCAGTTTTGGAATATAACAAAAATTAGGAAAATAAGAAACAACCAGGTAGGCAACCCTGGTGGGCACAAGACACCAGGGCGCGCCTGGCGCGCCTGGGCGCGCCCAGGTGGGTTGTGCCCACCTCGGGTACCTTCCGGACTCCATTTTTCTCTCGTTTGCTTGTTTCCCAAGATAAAAAAAATCTATATATACCCCCGAACCTATTGACCACCGTATCATGGAGAAATCTTCTATTCTTCTTTCTTGCTATTTTCTGACAGGTCTAGATCATCATGGCCGCTTCGAGCTCCTCCAAGGACAAGTTCTTCGAGAACGTCATCAACCCGTATTTGCGGGAGGTGATGCAGCACCCTCAAGCCATCGAGATGCATGAGGGGGTGCTCCACATCTGCGACGTCTAGGGCCCCAAGGGGACAGGGACCGTGGATGCCAGGCTCGAAGCTATGGAGTAGGAGGTCTTCAAGTGCAAGGGGATGGTGGAACGTGGACTCAATGCCAATCACCTCATGATCGCGGACTATACCCGTGATCTTAAGGTGGATGGCAAATCTATGAAGGACATCGTCTTCACCTTCAACGAGCAAATCAACTTTCTGCAAAGCCAAATCTATGATCTCCAAAACCAAGTCTTTGAATATGAGGCAAGGTTTAAAGGTATGAGTTTGGCTGCCAGTTGCAAGACTTGCAAGACTCACTCCTCTTATGATGGCGAGCCTTTGCCATGGAAACCTGAAGATAAACCCGCTACTACCTCATCACCACCACCTTCTTCATCACCAAAGGGTATCGTATCGTATCACAATCACTATCTTTTGCTTTTACTTATCTTAGTTATCTTTTGATTTAGTTGAATAAAAATTTAGTTCGATCTTTCTTCGAGTGTTTGCTTAGTGATCTATCTATCCTTGTAATCTTGTGCGAGATATATAATAAAGTTTAGTTTGAGTTTTGCTTTCTTTACTTTCGTGTTCAATAAAAAGAAAGGAAAATAAATAAAAAGATCATATGCTAATCTTATGGTAAGTGATGACATCACATAAGGAAGAGTATGAGTATTAAAATTTATTGGAGATTGACAAACAGAGCATTGGTCAATGATGCAATTCATGAAAGAATTAATAAGGGAGGAGAAGATTCACATGCAAATACACTATCTTGGACATCTTTTATGATTGTGAGCCCCCATCAAAATATTATATGCCAAAATTATTGATGTTGGACAAGGAAGACAACGTAATGATTCATGTTTGTTCATATTCACATAGAAGTTATATTGTCATAGATCCTTTAACATGTGGTGCTTGCCCCCTATCTTTGCTAGCCGAAAAATTCCGCACTAAGTAGAGATACTACTTGTGCATCCAAAAACTCTTAAACCCAAATCTTGCTTTGAGAGTCCACCATACCTACCTATGGATTGAGTAAGATCCTTCAAGTAAGTTGTCATCGGTGCAATAAGGTAATAAAAATTGCTTCTAAATGTGTTAGATCATTTAGTGTAAGAGAAAATTGAGCGTTGTATGAACTTGTGATGGCAAAATAATAAAGGCGACAGACTGCATAATAAAGGTTGCTATCACAAGGGGCAATATAACGTGGCGTTCTTTTGCACTAAGAGATTGAGCATACAACCAAAAAGCGCATGACAACCTCTGCTTCCCTCTGCGAAGGGCCTATCTTTTACTTTTATGTATTTACTTTTATGCAAGAGTCAAAGTATTCTTCTCTATTCCTTTTTATTTTCTCTTTTGCAAGCATCATGTGGTGAGGAAAGATTCAGGCACATATATCCAGTTGAATATGGGTGGGCATGAGTTATTATTGTTGACATCACCCTTGAGGTGAACGCGTTGGGAGGCGAAACTATAAGCCCCTATCTTCCTATGTGTCCAGTTGAAACTTTTTGCTCATGGGTATGCGGTGAGTGTTAGCAATCATAGAAGACTATATGATGGTTGAGTATGTGGACTTGCCAAAAGGCTCCGATATGTGACCCTTCCTGAAAAGATGATGAATTGTAATTGCAAAGTTGACTGAGAACATAGTTTGTTGGTTTTCAATAGAGTTTATGCATTATACTTCGATGTTGTGATGATTTGTTACTTGTTCATGAGAAGTTTATGATAAAAGTTCTATGATAAAGTTTGTTGTTGTTATAATAATATACATGATGCTTCTATGTCCGTATTTTGTTTTTATCGACACCTCTCTCTCTCTCTAAGCATGTGGACATGTTTTTCGATATCGGTTTTTCGCTTGAGGACAAGCGAGGTCTAAGCTTGGGGGAGTTGATACGTCCATTTTGCATCATGTTTACCTACTGTTATTTATTATGTTTTTATGCATAATAATGTTTTTTGGAGTAATTCTAATGCCTTTTCTCTCATAATATGCAAGGTTTATACAAAGAGGGAGAATACTGGCAGCTGGAATTCTGGACCTGGAAAAACTACGTCAGAGGTACCTATTCTGAACACCTCCAAATGAGCTGAAAATTTATGGAGAAATATTTTGGAATATATGAGGAATATTGGAGCAAATAACCATCAGAGGGGGCCCACCAGATGGGCACAACCCACCTGGGCGCGCCAAGGAGCCCAGGCGCGCCCTGGTGGGTTGTGCCCTCCTCGGCCCACCTTCGGTGCCCCTCTTCTGGTATATAAGTCATTTTCACCTAGAAAAAATAGGGGGAGGACTTTCGGGATGAAGCGCCGCCGTCTCGAGGCGGAACTTGGGCAGGAGCACTTTTGCCCTTCGGCGGAGCGATTCCGCCGGGAGAACTTCCCTCCCGGAGGGGGAAATCATCGTCATCATCATCACCAACAACTCTCCCATCTTTGGGAGGGCCATCTCCATCAACATCTTCAACAGCACCATCTCCTCTCAAACCCTAGTTCATCTCTTGAGTTCAATCTTTGTACCGGAACCTTAGATTGGTACTTGTGGGTGACTAGTAGTGTTGATTACATCTTGTAGTTGATTACTATATGGTTTATTTGGTGGAAGATTATATGTTCAGATCCATTATGCTATTTAATACCCCTCTGATCTTGAGCATGATTGTCATTTATGAGTAGTTACTTTTGTTCTTGAGGTCACAGGAGAAATCTTGTTGCAAGCAATCATGTGGACTTGATATGTGTTCGATATTTTGATAATATGTATGTTGTGATTCCCTTAGTTGTGTCATGTGAACGTCGACTACATGGCACTTCACCATATTTGGGCCTATGGGAATGCATTGTGGAGTAGTTATTAGATGATGGGTTGCTAGAGTGACAGAAACTTAAACCCTAGTTTATGCGCTACTTCGTAAGGGACTGATTTGGATCCAAAAGGTTAATGCTATGGTTAGATTTTATCTTAATACTTTTCTCGTAGTTGCGGATGCTTGCGAGTGGGTTAATCATAAGTAGGAGGTTTGTTCAAGTAAGAACAACACCTAAGCGCCGGTCTACCCACATATCAAATTATCAAAGTAGCGAACACAAATTAAACCAACATGATGAAAGTGATATGATGAAATTCCCGTGTACCCTCAAGAACGCTTTGCTTATCATAAGAGACCGTTTTGGCCTGTCCTTTGCCACAAAAGGATTGGGCTACCTTGCTGCATATTATTTACCGTTACTGTTATTTGCTCGTTACAAATTATCTTGCTATCAAACTACTTATTACCGACTATTTCAGTGCTTGCAGAAAATACCTTGCTGAAAACCACTTGTCATTTCCTTCTGCTCCTCGTTGGGTTCGACACTCTTACTTATCGAAAGGACTACGATTGATCCCCTATACTTGTGGGTCATCAACGATGGCTTCGATTTCCCCCTCCCTGAGGGAAGTATCCCCGGCGGAATCGCTCCGCCGGAGAGCAAAAGTGCTCCTGCCCAAGTTCCGCCTCGAGACGGCGGCGCTCCGTCCCGAAAGTCGTCTATTTATTTTTTCTAGGTCAAATGGGCTTATATACCAGAAGATGTGCACCGGAGGCTGGCCAGGGGCCCCACTACCCACCAGGGCGTGCCAGGGGGGTAGGCGCGCACTGGTGCCTAGTGGGCACTTGGGTGGCCCCCTCTGGTATTTCTTTTCTCCAAAAAATTTATGTATTCCAAAATAGATCTCCGTAAAATTTCACCTCATTTGGAGATGTGCATAATAGATATCTCTGATATAGCTTTTTCAGGTCCAGAATTCTAGCTGCCGGTAATCTCCCTCTTTGTATAAACCTTGCATATTATGAGAGAAAAGGCATTAGAATTACTCCACAAAGTGTTATATTGAATAAAAACACTATAGATAACAGTAGGAAAACATGATGCAAAAATGGACGTATCAAGCACGTGACTGCAAACACAAAAAGCACATGCAAATGAGGACAAGATGAAGCAATTGAGCTTAAGTGAGTTGCCACTCCCATCCCACGTTGAGGGTGTTTGGTCACTTGTGATTAGTAACCGACGTACTTGTTCACTTCCCCTTGAATGATCCCCCAACGATCTTGGAGAGATGCCACATTGCGGGTGGTCACGATAGGATGCGGCTCCACATACTCCTTTTGTTCGTGATACTCCTTACAAATTTTCTCCCAATACTTGTTCCCCTTTTGCTCAGTGCCGCATATTGGATCCATCGTTGTGGCCAACCAAACTTTGACCAACAAGATGTCCTCAAATCTTGAGAATGCCAGACCTCTTGCCTTCGCCGTCTTGGTCTTCTTCTTCTTGCTCGGATTGGGATCGGATGTTGTCCCAACTTCAAATGCGGCGGTGGCTTCCAATTCATACTCCATTTCGGTCGGATCTTTATTGTCATTAATCATGTTCGACAAGAACGCCTCCTACATGATTATGGTTTGCAAGCATTCATCATGTGCGAAATGAACTAGTGGTCTATGCAAAAATCTGATCGGACAGGAGCAAAGAAAACGCACGGACTCTTGTTCGGTCATTCCGTCGAACATGTCGAGGGCAGCCCGGGCACTACCGGTGCCTGTGCTCATCCGCGCCCGAACGAGCTGCGGCGAGTCACATACGTCGACGACCGGCATCTGCGTGGGCGGAAAGCTCCCCGGAATGGCCTAGCCGGCCGTCGAATCCTCCCCTGTCCCAACGGGGTCGGACGGCGTAATCCGTGTCGGCGCTCGGATGGAAGGGGTGCGGGAGTCCGGGCGCGGCGAAGGAGAAAGCTGCTCCACCATGTCCGAACCTCCCTGCGCCGCCGCCGCCTCCCTCTCTCGCTGCCGGCGTCGCCGCAACTTCCGGGCGACGTTCTCCGCCTTGCAAGTCGGAGCCGAGGAAGTAACCCGACGGACGAGGCGGACTGCATCTCCGTCGCGGCGGTCTGGGTCGGGCTGGACGACATCTCCGGTGGTGGATCGGGACCGGTGGTGAGGATTGGAAGCAAGGGTGGAGGACGGCGAGGGTCCGGGCGCGGAAAAAGTTGAAGGGCGGCGGAAGGAGGAAGGATTTGATGGATTTGGTGCAATTTCTGGTGGGGCCGGACTGTCAGGTCCAACCTGACGGGCGTGCCCGGGCGCCTCCATATCCGCCCCATATTTGGGCTGAATATGATGGGTGCCGGTCAACCCAAACGTTTAAGGAGCCAGTCTGGATCGAATAATCGTGACCGGTCAATGACCGAGCGACCCGCCCGGTCATATGAAGACGGGTTTGAGGCGCCCGACTGTAGATACTCTTATATTGGGACAGAGGGAGTACTTACAACGAAGCTTGATCTCGGACACGAAGAGTGAATGACGTGAAAAAGATTTTATTGTGTTTTAACTTACTGGCACAAATTCGATTCCCTATTTTTGTACCAAGAACAGGCTCCAGATTCATTTTCTGCAATTAGGAAATGTGGATAAACTTCTATCATGAGTACTAAGTACTGTTTTGGGCACCGCGGCACGCATGCATGCTTCCCAGAAAGGTCAACGAGCTGTGAACATCAAGAGTCCTGGTCAACGCATCGGTAGGCATGCCAGCCCGTCTCGAGCCCGCACAGGACTACAGGCATGCCATCCGGGAGAGCCGGTGCGCAGGGACCAAGGCATGTAATTAATTCGTGATTATTGCCCTGGTCGTTCAACTCTCTCCATACTGCCAACCAAAACGAGAGATTTCGCTCTTTTATTTATTTTTGGCAATTGAGAGAGTTCTATTCAAATAAAGGCATTTTGTTTACTCCCTGCATTCCTAAATATAAGTTTTTTTAGCGATTCTAATATAAACTACATACTGAGCAAATGGATAAATCTAAACTCTAAAATATGTCTAGATATACATCCGTATGTAGTTCATATAAAAATCTCTAAAAAGACTTATATTTAGGAACGGAGGGAGTATCTAGAATGGTAAAGCTGAGCCTAGTCCGAGTCCTCTCATGCATTGACCCTCCTTAATGTCAGATTTCGTGGCTTGATTGTTGCTGGCCGTCTGATACGCCTCCTCTCGCGCGTGGGGTCTCGCCGTAGCTTGTCCGGACACGGGCGCCGGGCATGAAGCAACTCGGTGCCCGCTCTCCGGTATGTCTCAACCGGGCGAACTGGCGACGAACATGCAGATGTTTGAGATGATTCACGACGGAGGTGGAGGCTGCTATGAGGATAGGCATGTGGATGACTCGGAGTCCATGCAGTCGGGCACGTATACCCAACGGCCGAATTTGTACACCGTCCAGCAGGAGCAGGAGGAGGACGGCGACCGCGACCTTGCTGGTTATCCAAAGAAGGGCAGAGAAGAAAGGTTCAATATGAGGGAGGGCAAATTGTTGTGCGATTCGTGGTTGACCACTAGCATCGATCTGATCCATGGCACAGAGCAAAGGGCATAACATTTTGGGCCAACATCGTACTTGGTTCCATGAGCACAAGCATTTCAAGCCCTACGTTGACGAACTAATCCGCAACCATGGGGTAAAGTCGCTCAACCATTGATGGTACATCATCCAATAGGATGTGTCCAAGTATTGCGGTAATTTGAAACAACTAATCGGTTGGTGGCCAAGTGGCGCGTAATAAATCGCCGAGCAAGTAAGTTGTTATGTGTGTTGGTCATTTGGCCGGATATGGAACTTGATGACAATGTTTTTCTTTGTAGCCTTTATGCGCGTGCAACTTGTTCTTGAAAGTGGAGAAGAACTTCGTCCTCATGCATTATTGGTTAAAGTTGAGTGGGCAACCCAAGTGGAATTTATTCATCGCCACAGCGTCAAGACCACCAGCATCGTCACCGAAGAAGCGGGTGATCCAACCGTCCCAACAAAAGGGCCGCCCAAAAAATTAGAAGAGGGTTTCAAGGAAAGAAGTGGGAGGAGAAGGAGAAGAGAGAATGGGTGGTGACCAAGATGACGAAAAGATTCGAGAACATCTTGGCGAAGGAGGAGGCATGTGTCAAGCGCTCCGACGTTAAGGGGGAAAAAAGGTCAAGAGGTTTAACATGTTAATGGCGACGACCGATAAGAAGCTCAAGCTCGAAAAGAAGAAGACCATGCTCGAAGAGAAAAAGGTTGAGATCACGGCCGCTTCAGAGGAACCAAAGATGTTGGCCTTGAAGATGAAGGAGTTGGATGACGATGCAAGGATGATCACGCAAGCCGTCCGTGTGTTAGGATGTTGAAGCGCATGACAGCCGACCTGGAGGCGGCGGAGAAGGAGGCGAAGGCGGATGGTGAGGAGCAGCCAGCGGCAGAATGAGCGTGGAGGCTCATATAGCCAATACCACAGGGGAAAAAATCTTTTTTTTTTCACGGACTGAGATTCTTTTGTGATCGGACATGTAAAAACTATGCATACTTGTCATTTATTGGTTTGTGACCGGGCGATGTGCATTTGACTTTCAAATTGGTCGGACCATGGCGGACGTTTAGGAGATGCGGGATGGCCGGCTCCCGCATCACTATCCGCGGACTAGTCCGAACGTATGATGTCCGATTTAGGTGTCCGCGTTGGAGATAAAATATAAAACGATTTTATACTACCATAAAAGATCTCACACTTTCCATTTGCTTGGAACACAAAGAATTTCTACGGACACATGGACTTTTTTCTGCTAGAGAAGATCCTACAGGAAAGATCATGACCATGCCCATGCCCATGAGGTCTGTGAGGAGTACCCGTATGAGCTTTTGTCCGAAGTCGGGCACGTTTTAGGCTCTAGTCGAAGTCAAGCATGTTTCCATCAAACCTACGCTAGACGCTTTTATATTTCTTTACAGAGGGAGTACTATCTAAAGATGCTCTGCAGCAGTACGGTACTCTTTTATGGCTGCCCCAAGCAAGTAGATGCACCAGTTCAAGAACCAAAGTGATTTACATGGATTAGAGCTCCCGTATCTTGAAGAAAGAACTACATAAATGGCAGCAACGAACTTGATCAACCCAGCATTTGCTACCATAGCTATCTTCTTCTTCTTCGACCACATTACATATTTTCATCTGATGGCAAAAGATTATGTGCACTTTAAGAGCATCTGGGTACCAATTCAGTACAACTATATATTGCAGTCTAACTGAACCTAACTTAACTCCATCTTTTTAAGGCGAGGCCTAGCTTAGCTTACATTGGAGGCTCGTTAAAGAGGAGGACTGTTGCTCTGGATAAATTAGATTGAACCCCTCATTCGATTTTTATCTCTAAGCAATCCTTGTTTCATGCATGGTGCCTCTCCCACCAGCTCCGTCTCGAAGGCATCACCTGGAATGGAAACATGATGATCAATAAGGTTTATCCGTAGTATGGTTTGTGTAACAACTCTACCCACGTAGTATCAAGTTGCGGACGCATGAGCAACAACATACACAGCCATAGAAAACAAACACAAAATATATGATTCGGAGCCTTACTTCTAAGATCATTTATCAAAATAAGAGGTGAGCAAGCCCTACACGTATGACTAAAATGTGTTGGTGGACCTCATGAGCCAATAAAGCATAACAAGATGGCAACGGGTACCTGTTACCCGATCCCCGACGGGTAATTACTCTATTAAGGAACAAGTTTGGGCCACGGGCAAGTAAATGGCAAAATTCCTTCCCCGCTGGGTAACACAGGTACATGTACGTTTGTTCATTAGTAATTACCCATACCTGTTACCCACGGGTACCCAGTAGTGGAGGCCTGACATGTGAACCCCGTCTTTTGATGCTCAGTTTTGAGCTTTATCATTGTCACTTGTCTTGCGATGAACTATGCCATCTAGAGTTACTCTTGAGAGTTGTGACTTGTGAGATGTGAGAAAGTTTTGATACTTGATCGGTTGAACCTTGCTGCTTGTTATGATAATGATGTGATGCATAAATCATGCTAGTATTAAATTGATGGATGTTAGTGTTATGATGTGATGGCATGCACTTGTTGTGCAATTATTCTATTGAATTAATGGATAATAGTGTTATGATGTGATGGTATGCACTTGTGCTGTGCACTTATTCTATCGAATTAATGGTCATTAGTGTTATGATGTGATGGTATGCAATTGTGCTATGCAACTATGCTATTGAACTGCAGGATATTATGATTTTGGATAATAAGTTGCTGGTTTGATATGTGTGAATTGCACTTGGAGGTTGGCATGAGAAGGGGCGGGTATACCTGCGGGGACGAATTACCTGTCGGGCGACAAGTATGGGTGAAATTCTTCCCCACGGTGCGTATGGGGTAATGGGCAAGCATGTGCTTTCACGGGCATGAAAAAAAGAGAGGCTTTACCCGGTTGGGTAATTACCCATTGCCATCTTGATTAATGGGCATGCTCAGAAAGAACCAGATCACCATGTGTAAACGTAGGACTAAAAGGTGTTAGTGGACCTCAAGAGCCAAGAAAGCCT
The DNA here is from genome assembly GCA_011799875.1 of Thinopyrum elongatum. Taxonomy (NCBI): domain Eukaryota; kingdom Viridiplantae; phylum Streptophyta; class Magnoliopsida; order Poales; family Poaceae; genus Thinopyrum; species Thinopyrum elongatum. Next base: position 32,724,905 of record CM022300.1, on the reverse strand, counting down.
AAGAGTCAGGGACTAGTAGGTTGGTACCCAGCCTCTTGATGGCACCATCGTACCTCAGTGACAGAAGATGTACTCTGATGCAACTACAGTAGCACTATCTTCTAGTTATAACGATACCGCTGCAACATTGGAAACCACCACCTATCGGCTACCAGATAACCATTGCACAAAACAGGTTAAGATGAGAAGGCTTTAAGCTTACCAGCCATGCATTCTACAGCTCTGGTCGGGCTGCAGCTGTTTCTGCTGCTGCTCTCCTTGGCCTCTCCTGCCAGCTCATGCACCGAGCAGGAGGAGCACTCCCTCCTCCATTTCCTCACCGGGCTATCTGAAGATGCCGGCCTCGCCGTGTCGTGGAGAAACGACACGGACTGCTGCAAATGGGAAGGCATAACCTGCAACAGGAACGGGGGCGTCACTGAGGTCTCGCTGGCATCTAAAGGGCTTGAAGGGCGCATCTCGCCGCACCTTGCCGGTCTCACCGGCCTGCTGCGTGTCAACCTTTCACACAACTCATTCTCCGGTGGCCTTCCGCCAGAGCTCATGTATTCCAGAAGCATCATCGTCCTCGATGTCAGCTTCAGCAGGCTTAGTGGGATGCTGCACGAGCCGCCATCTTCGGTTACCACTGCCCGGCTTCTGCAGGTACTGAACATCTCGAGCAATCAATTCAGTGCAGAATTTCCATCCTACACATGGAAGTTGATGCGGAATTTGGTCGTCCTCAACGCAAGCAACAACAGCTTCACTGGGAACATACCACCTGCTCTCTGCCTCTCACCATCATTGGCCATGCTTGACCTTTGTTACAACCAATTGAGTGGCGGTGTTACTGCTGCACTTGGTGATTGCTCCATGCTCAAAGTGTTCAAGGTTGGGCACAACAACCTAAGTGGCACTCTCCTTGTTGAACTCTTCCATGCCACTTCCCTGGAGCACCTCTCCTTCCCCAACAACGGATTACAAGGAGAACTTGATGGAGCAAACATAGTAAAACTCAGTAATCTGGTTACTCTCGACCTCCGAGAAAACAAATTCAGTGGGAAGATCCCAGGCTCCATAGGTCAGTTGAAGAGGCTAGAGGAGCTCTATTTGGGTAACAATAACATGTCTGGGGAGCTGCCATCAACTCTGAGTAACTGCACACGTCTCATGATCATTGATCTGAAGATCAACAACTTCAGTGGAGAACTAGGCAGGGTCAACTTCTCCACCCTACAGAACCTAACACATTTAGATATTCTGAGAAATAACTTCAGTGGCATAGTTCCAGAAAGCATATACTCATGCAGCAATTTGATTGCACTGCGGGTGTCGTTGAACCATTTCCATGGTGAGATCTCACCAAGAATAGGGAATATGCACCTATCCTTCCTATCACTTGCTAGAAACCCTTTTACAAATATCACAAAAGCTTTTCATGTCTTCAATAGCTTCAGGAACATCACCACTCTGATTATTGCCGAGAACTTTGTGAATGAGATGATGCCACAAGATGAGACCCTAGATGGTTTTCGGAATCTTCAATATATCCACATGGCCGACAGCGCGTTAACCGGACACTTGCCAGTTTGGTTATCAAAGCTCAGAAACTTGAAGGTACTAAAGTTATCCAACAATCGACTCACCGGACCAATGCCAGGCTGGATCAACTCCTTACATAGCCTCTTCTATCTGGATGTATCAAACAACAGTTTTACTGGGCAAATCCCAATCGCCTTGATGGAGGTTCCAATGCTCAAAGATAACACAGCAGCTTATTTGGATCCTGGCCATGTTGAACTGCCTCTTTTTTGGAGGAATATATCACGTCAATACCATTTTCTTACAGCCTTCCCAACACTCTTGAATCTGAGTATCAACAATTTCACAGGTGTGATTCCACCAGAGATTGGTCAACTGAAAGTGCTTTCTGAACTTGTTTTCAGCTCTAACAAATTATATGGAGTGATTCCGCTGTCAGTATGCAATCTCACTAAGCTGGAGGTGCTAGACTTGTCTAATAACCATCTGAGGGGTCTAATCCCTGCAGCACTCGAGAGACTTCACTTCCTTTCTGCATTCAACATTTCAAACAATGACCTAGAAGGGCCTGTACCAACAGGAGGCCAGTTGAGCACATTTCCAGATTCCAGTTTTGATGGGAACCCAAAGCTGTGTGGCACTATGCTTGTTCACCGTTGTAGTTCAACCGGAGCAGATGTTGTCTACGTTATCTCTGCAAAACAGCCCAGCGTCAAGGTCATATTTTTTATTGGCTTTGGTTTGTTCTTTGGAGTAGGCGTGCTATATGACCAGCTAGTGTTATGTAGGTATTTCGGCTAAGCCCATTTCAATTGTAATTTGTTCTAATATTCAATGGATAGAGGTAAATCAAGCAATAAATAGACATGAGTTTTAATTTTGTGTGTGCTTGAATCCACATGTAGTTGGATCTTATTATATATTACTTGAGTCTGCTAAACTTTATGTTATTCGCTTCCAGAATGATAGAAGTACGCAGTATTCTTTTTTCTAGCTTAGCAGCTTTGATGAGAGGTAGTAGTAATTCTGTACTTTCAGATTGGACATCACAGTTGTACGGAATTCAAGTGGGAGGTGTCCAGGGTAATGTAATTTTCTTTTTAATCAGGGTTGGACCTAGCGTAAATATAGAACTAGTCATTACTTAGTTTACCATAGAGCTAAAAATTCATAGAACATTACACATATTTGGTCCACAGATGAAACAACTCCATGTAAGTATTTTTTTTTCTTTTCTGTTTTGCAACGCTACTTCATGTAACAACCTATTGTGAAAACATCTTCAGAGAAACTATACTGAAAATTCCAAAAATATATATGATGGTATTTTCAAATATATCATGCCAGCCAAGCTCATGCTAGACAACAATTAAATGAATAAAACTGATAATAACCCCTACTTTTAATTCAGAGCTCAATCTACACAGGGCAAACAAGTCGCAGAGCAAGCCAGAAGCTACTTTTTTTAGGGTCAGTAATCTACTCTTGACAATAGCAAAGTAATTACTATATACTCCCTCCATTCCTAAATATAAGTCTTTTTAGAGATTCCACAACAAACTACATACGGATGTATCTAAACATATTTCAGAGTGTAAATTCACTCATTTTGCTCCGTATGTAGGGCCAGTTCTTTTGGGCGATTCTTCCAGAATCGTCCCCCTCCACAGCTTCTCCCACAATCTCCACTCCATATTTTTTTTACAATCCTAGCTAATTAGACCTTAACTAGATAGGATTGTAAAAAAAATATGGAGCGGCGATTCTGGGAGAAGCTGGGGAGGGGGACGATTCTGGCAGAATCGCCCAAAAGAACTGGCCCGTAGTCCATAGTGGAATCTCTAAAAAAAACTTATATTTAGGAACGGAGGGAGTACAAATCTGCAACAAACAGCACATCAATTTGCGCTTAGCTACCCTATACTGACAGAATAGTGGCGACTAGTACATCCACCGAAAATCTGTAAGCAAAGAGCACTGACAAAATACCTCCAGAGGACATACCACCAGATCATTCACGCTCCGCCGGACTTCCTGCGATCCAGCATCCCGCGCCTGATTTTCGATTCCACCGAGGCCCCGGAGGCTAGGGCTCGCGAAATCGCGGTGTCGCGCGGGGCGACGGGAGCGGGGGTGCGGGAGATGAACGCGAGAAATGATATCGCGCGCGCGCGGGCGCTCTCTCTCTCTTTTGTGTGCTCTGGATGTGCGCTCGATAGCTTGAGCGGCGAGGAGGGCGCTGTGGCCACCGGACCGGAGGGAGGCGGCGAGGGGCGCCGGCCGGCAGCGGAGCAGCTCGACCAACCGGAATCTGTCGTATGGGCCGAAGCTGAAAGGGATGCGGTTAAAACTTGGGCTTTGCTTCATCTAAATCGAAGCCCTCTTGGCCCATACAGATTGAGGTAGAAAATGTCGGGACGACGCGCTGACTGGGCCGGCCCACTGGCCCACAGTAGCCAACCAGGCATTTTTTGTTCCTTACACTAAAAAAAAGGCTCTTGTCTGAAAAAAAACTAAAACAAAGGCTCTTCTAAAAAAAGGCATTTTCTGTTCCTCAAAAGAAAACGTACTCCTAGCAAGTGGGAGGGGATTCTAAAAAAAAAACAAGTGAGAAGGGCTTCCAACAAATTGTGATTGAGTTCTCAATAAACAAATTGTGATTGAAACTGATTGTCAAGAAGTAGCACTTGCGTGGAATCGCTGAGACGATCGCTCAGTTGGAGGGCATATCTTCAGGGAGATGCGTACCTATGTCTCAAATTTTCAAGGGTTTGAGTTGCGATGGATTGGTCGGGAAGTGAGCGGAGCTGCCCATATCTGTGCAAAAGAAGCTTTATCTTTAGGCCCCGTTCGGAATGTCTCCAGCTCCCAGCTTCATCCGCTCCGCGCAGGAGCAGGCCCGAACGGCGCAGCTCCCAGAAGCTGGCTTCGTGGAGCAGAGCATCCTCGCAGTGCAAAAATTAGAAGCTGGACGAGCCTAGCTCCCAAAAATCGAAGGAGAAGAAGTTGGACAATATTACCTGATATGCCACCGCCAAGTGAGCTCCAGGCAGCGTACCGGTTCATTTTCTCTCGCTACAGTCCCGCACAAAGCGTTTCCTCTCGCTACAGCCACCAAGTCGCTGCCGAACGCTCGCTGGGCTCCCGCGAGAAGCCAGCTCGCACTAGCTCCACGAGAAGCTGGCCAGTTTCGGAAGCTGGAGAGCTTCCGATCGGGCCCTTAGAGATGCCTTATGTCTCTTTTCATGTAACCCCTGCTTTCTTGATTGACACTTTGCAAACAGATTTGTTCCGCCAAAATGAATAAATAACCTTGATGACGGTTCTTGGAAAAAAGACAGGATATTGTAGCAAACATTTTTTAAATTTTTTTTTTTAAACACGAACATGGTCAGAGCACCGCCCTGTAAAGCCGAAGCTGCAGGTTCGAGCCTCGTCAGCCCTGAACTAAGATTTGATTAATGGAGAAATTCATATTTACGATTTTTTTTGAAATAAAGATTTTTTAAAATTTGTCTCTGTTTTCAAATTTTAGAACATTTTTTAGAAATATGAAATGTTTTTGGGAAATGCAAAACTTTTTTCATATTTGCGCACATTTTTTTAAAACATGAACAATTTTTCAAATTTGCAAATTTTTTTAAAATTTTACATTTTTGAAATTTGCAATTTTTTGAAAAAAAGGAGAAAACCAAAAAAAAAACTCAAAGTTGGATTTAGGATCAATTTATGATTATTGCAATCCCATAGGTCAGATTTAGGATCAATTATGATAGTTACCTACAAGCATCAATTACTGATGAAACCGTACTGCGGTGGTGTGTGGCGTACAAGTGAAACCTCGAGATCATGGGTTCAAGTGCATACCAAATTCTTTTTCTTTCTTAAGACCACAAATGTCTCGGGAGCAGCCAATGACCTAATCTACACAGTGCGGTTTCGCAATAGTTCCGGGACTGCAAGTTTCAGTCACAAAGAGCATAGAGCTATCAGCAAGAGTAGTGGGTCGTTAAGTGTGTCGCCAACTTGGCCCTGTTCCGCACTAACAACCTCTACGATTCCTAAAGTACTTTATTTCCTAGTTTCTCGTGTTTGTTCTTTCTTCTGTGTTTGTTCTCTTGATGTTCCTAGCCTACTTTATATTAGCCGGCTATTGCGGCAATGGAACCGTCGAGCAAGGCTGCCCTTTTTCATCACTCATGTGTTGGGGCAGCTAGGAATCAGGATTCCACCTCTGTTGCGGTGCATGCCTCGGGTGCAAACACCACGCGTACAAAAACAACAATGTGATGGTGATATTCACGGACACCTGCCACGGAGGCCCGTGCAACTAGAACCACAACATCCTTTGAAGCGGCCATGCATTCTCATACATGGCCCAGCTGAGGAGGGAGGTTGTGCTGTGGGCGGCTCGCATGGTCGAAATGACATAGGAAGAGTAAGAGCATGATTGGTTTGCAGCCAATATTTGACTAGCCAAATGTTGGTATTGCCAAATATTGGTAATACCAAGATTTGCCAAATATTGGCAATTTTATATGAGATAGACAAGACAACTTGGTAACCAACCAATTAGTAGCCAATACTTGGCACAATGTAATACTAGCATGCCAATTCTCGGCACCAAACCAATTATCCTCTAAGTCCACCGGGGCACTCCCTTTTTGTGATTTATGTGCATTTATAACAAAGACATGATTCTAGGGTCGACTGCTCATACTCCTCCCGAGTGGCTGAGCTACATGCACCAATTTTGTGAAATTTCCTGCTCGGTTCGCCGTCACCAATTTTGATCGAATGGGTATCTCGGGTGGGAAGACCCCCTTTTTTTTGTAATTTGCTCGCAAAACATGGGTATGTTGCTCGAGCTGTGTTTTGGTTCAAAATAGTTGTATATTCATTTTTTAGGTATTCTATCATAATAAGGTTATGATGATTTTTAAAATAGGTTTTTTTAAAACATGGTCTTTTTTTTAAATTCCCAAACATTTCTAAAAATTTCAAACATTTTTTACAAATATGGAATGTTTTTCAATTTCTAATTTTTTTGAAAAAACAAAAAAAATCCAAATTTGCAAATATGTTTTTGAAAATATGAACATTTAAAAAAAATTGCAAACATCTTTTGAAATTTACGATTTTGTAAAAATAAGAAATAGAAACAGCAAAGAAAATGAGAAAGAGAAAACAAAAAAATCTCAAAGTCAATTTAGGATTAATATATGATTTTGCAATCTCATAAGTCAGATTTCGGATCAATTATGATATTTGCAATGTCATGAGTCTCAAACTAAGATATTTACCCACAAGCATCATTCACTGATGAAACCATACCGCAGTGGTGTGTGGCGTACAAGTGGAACCTCGAGATCACGGGGTCAAGCGCATTCACGATTATTTTTGTTACTTAAGACCAATGTTCAAGAAAGCGGTAAGCGTAAGCGAAGCGGAAGGCCACAGCTTAGAGCAATGGCCGCTTAAGCGCAGCTTAACCGGGATTAAGCGTTTTTTAAAAATTGGCCAGAATTTGGCTGTTTTTGAATAATATGCACAAGAAGACAGGAAATATAGCACATAGGCAACTGAAAATCTGGAATTGCATATAAGGTTGAGGTTCAGTGGTTCACAAACCACAACAAATAGCCAAATAACACATAAAGATAAGGTTCAGTGGTTCACACAGCAAGCATAAATGCATAATATTGTCTTAGAGCATATAAGATAAATGGCAGCTGCAGCCAAGCAGCAGCAGCAGCAGCCAAACAGCAGCAGCAGCCAAGTAGCAACCAAACAGCAGCAACAGCCAAGCAGCATCAGCAGCAGCAACCAAACAGCAGCAGCCAAGTAGCAGTTCATGACTTCATGGATCAGTCCTCATCCACATAAGTGCGCCCAGTCACCACTTCATCTTCATCATCCTCGTACTCTATGTCCTCCTCCTCTGAATCTGTCTCATCTACTTCTTCTTTGTTTGACTCAAACTCTTCATCATGGATATCTCTAACCCTTGCACTTCGACGAAGCTCAAGTTGTTCACTGGTTCCCATAGCATCTCCAACCACACTCCAAGGTATGCCATCTGCTCCTTCATCTCCATCTGGAAACACCATGAAAGCATGATCATCTCCTCTCTCAAACAAGAAGCCTTGTGCTTCGGATGCATCAGTACTGAGGAGAACATCAATGTTCTTCCTCTGCTTGATCTTTTTCTTCTTGGATAACAGCCTTGAGTTGAACTGGATGTACACAAGCTGATTGAGGCGATCTGTTGTAAGTCTGTTTCTCCTCTTGGTATGTATCTACAAGTGCCAATGCTACTAGTCAGGAACTAGTTAATATGAACTTGACAAAGCATTGGAACAAATTCAACTTTGGAAACTAACCGACTCAAAACAACTCCAATTTCTCTCACAGCCGGAAGAACTTGAGGTCAAAGAAAGGATCTTCATAGCCATGTCCTTCAGCCCTAGTGTCTCACCTCCATACATTCTCCACCAAGCCACTAGGAAGAGGAATTTTTTCATAGTCAGGAACTAATAATACTATAGGAACTTGAGTACTGGACAAAATATGCAACTAAGTGAAAGTTTTGCAAGTAATGACTAACCAGAATTGTAGTCAAAGTTTTGGCAAGTCCTAGCAAGCTTCTTTGCAAAGGAACCCTCTCTGCTTTGGAACTTGCCTATTTCATAGTTCACAACTTTGTCTTGCATGTTTTCATCACCATGATAGAATGTCTCCACACAAGAATAGAAGGCTGTATTGATGTCAACAGAATCAAATATGCTGTCATCTGCATAGCTATAGTGTGGATTCAGCAAATATGCAGTCAACTGCAGTGGGGCATCAAGCCTATCTTTCATCTTCTTTTGAACTATAGCTAACACATCTTTGTACCGCGCCTCGACGTTACCAAAGGCCTCTTTGATTTCTTTCTTTGCCTTCACAATCTCTCCATACAAAAAGCCCATTGAGGGTCGTGCATCACCATCAACCAACCGGAGGACCTTCACCAATGGCTCGAACACCTTGATGCAAAGATTCACACCCTTCCAGAAGGGCTTGTTGAGAATTATGGCTGTAGCATCCTTTCCTTTATTTGAGTGCACATCCTTGATCTTATCCCACTTAGAGGAAACCACCATCTTTCTTAGTGAATCAGCCTTGTCTGCAAGGCTTTGCAAAGTGAGGAATTGGGAAGCAAATCTAGTTACTCCCGGCCTTATGATTTCTCTCTTCTTGGTGAAGGATCTCATGCACTCTAAGGTGCGATGGTGCCCATACACGAATATTGTGAAAGCCTTGGCTTGATCAATTATCTTCTTGAACTTAGCTAAGTTGCCAATCCCTTGGAGCATCAAATTGACAGTGTGAGTCGCACATGAGCTCCAAAATATCTTCGGCCTCTTCACTTTCAAGAGATCCTTAGCCCCCATGTTGTTCGAAGCATTGTCAGTCACAACCTGCACCACATGTTCAGCACCTAATTCTTCAATTGTCTTGTCAACTAGATTGAAGATCATCTCACTTGTATGTGGTGTGTCTGATGTTTCCTTTGACTTGATGAAGCTAACACCTTCCGAGCAATGTGTGACCAGATTCATAATGCTTCTCCTCTTCATGTCAGTCCAAGCATCAGTCATGAGAGAGCAACCATGCTTGCCCTTCTCAACCTCTCGTTCCTTGAGTTCACTCTTGGTTCTTGCATACTCAGACTTCAGCAAAGTCTCCCGGAGATCATATTGACTAGGTGGATCTAGATCTAGGCCAAATTGACCAATGGCTTGAACCATTTGCCTAAACTCATCATTGTCAATTGCATTGAACGATATTGCTGCATTGCATATAAGAGAGACACATCTTAGCATAGGAGGGCAGCAAACAATCTACAATTTAATTGGAAAAAACAGGGCAACAAGCTATACACCCATCTTGCAATGTACTCATGTGCTTGAAGTGATCTCTCCTCCCATGCTGCCTTGTTAATCTTCATTTGCTTGAGTCTTGCTTCTCCAGATAACTTGGGGTCAATTGTACGTGTCCACTTATCTATAGGACCTAACACATGAGGTTGTGAGCTACCAATACAAGTGAGTACATCATCATCTCGAGCTTGACCTTGAGGACTAGATGATGCATCAATAACAACAGCATCTCTCACAGCCTTCTCGTGCTCATACTTTTTTTGCTTCTTTGATGCCTTTTCTTCAAAAGCTTTTAAGCAAGCTTCTTTAGCTTCTTATGGGCACCGCAGGTAGGTCCTCACCGCATTTGAGTTTGCTGCAATGTGTTGCTTCAGCCGGTAAATACCTCCCATGAAAATCTGACTGCAGAAATTGCACTTCACTCTCTGAAGATTGTTAGGATCAACAAGCTGACCATAAGCCCAACCCATATCATCGGAATTCCTCTTCAGAATCTTTGCTCTCTCTTCTACTGTTGTTGCTACAGCAGTAGAACCAGCACCATCTCCTCCTCCTGACTCCATACTAGTACAATAGTACTAGACAAATTCCTCTTTAGTGCCTACCTTTGCAGCTTTGCTATTCCTAAACAAACCACTAAACTGTTGCTGCCTGCTCCCTGCTTAAGCAAAGACCAATGAGGCAATGAATGAAACAAAGAACTGAACTAGAAGTCCAGAACAACAAAGAAACTACTGCTGCAGTGCTGCATGCTTGCTTATGGATGAGAACTGAAGAAAACATTAGAGGAGGATCTATGGATCTAAGGAACAGAGGAGGAGAAGAGGAGCTGAGAAGGAGGAGAGGAGAGGTGAAGATCCTCACTTGAACTAGTAGGAGGGGACGTCCAGGAGGAGGAGGAGGAGCTGCCGGTGTCCAGATCCAGTGGACTGCCAAGGAGGAGGAAGAACCCCAGGAGCCGCCGCTGGATCCAGAGCAGGAGCAGCCGCCACAAAACTCTCTTCGTTCCCCCTCTTGTGGATCGTGTAACCCTAGCCGAACAGGCCTGTTTTGGGCCAAGCCCTTTATACCCCTTGTGGCCCTCCAACCCAACCGTTTTCAGAGCGTTCCCCTCACTTTTCCATCGAGTAAGCGCGCTCAGCGCACGCGTAGCCAGCGCCTAGTGCTAAATCGCCGCTAAAAACCGCTAAACGCTAAAATCGCCGCTAAGGCCAGAAGCGAAGCGTTTACCCAGTGCTCAGCGCTTAAGCGTGATTAAGCGACGCTTAAAAACGCTTTCCCGAACATTGCTTAAGACCATAAGTGTACCAATGGCCTAATCTATACAGGGCGGTTTCGCAACAGTTTAACGACTGCGGGTTTCAACTGCAAAGAGCACGAAGGTATTAGCAAGAGTGGTGGGTCATTAAGTGTGTCGCCAGCTCCCTGCTCCGCACGAGCAACCTCTATGATTCCTATAGTACTTCCTTTTCTAGTTTCTTGTGTTTGTTCTTTCTTCTTTGTCTGTTCTCTTGATATTCCTAGCTTGCTTTATTTCAGCCGGCTACGAAACTGTTGTCGCAAGACTTCCCTTTTCGCCACTTGTGTTTTTGGCCAGTCGGGACTCGGGATTCCACCCCAGTTGCGGCACATGCCTCAGAATCAGGTGCAAAGCCCCTGCGTGCAACAAAAATGACATGACGACGATGTTCACAGACACCTGCCACGGAGGCCCGGGCGACGAGAACCACATCCTCCTACTGAATGACATGCATTCTCATCCATGGTGTTGGGGATATAACCCCACGATATAACCCGCCATAATGGGCCAGGTTATACAGGTGGCGACTCATGAGCAAGACTTAAGGTGGGCTGAGGCGCTGAGGAACACGACTGGCAGGGCGGTTCATCAAGCAGGCCGGCTCACGGCCCAGTATCCGAAGACGGCGACTGAGGGCCCAGAAGTGTAAGCCGCCTGGAGGTTTTCTTACTTAGGAAGCAAGACAACAGAAGCATACTTGGTCACGGATCGTAGTGCGACCCAGACTCTTGTAAGCCCAGGGCCTCGACCTGTATATAAAGGCGAGCCCCTGAGGCAGAAAGACTTAAGTTACAATCGATCAATAGCTAAGTCAAGCGAATCCGCTCCCTTGTATTTGATCAACCAGCAATAAACCTAAGCAGGACGTAGGCTATTACCTCGATCGTGAGGGGCCGAACCTGGGTAATCCGTGTCTCTCGATTCCGATCAACCCCGACAAGCTAATCACCTAGTTGCGATGGCCTCATGTCTAAGTCCTCACACTAGGACATCTGCCGTGGCAAAACCACGATAGTTGGCGCCCACCGTGGGGCCAGCGCATGGTGGTTTCGAGTTCTTGAAGGGCTCTTTCCCAGGGATCGAGGGGTACGCCGTCGGCAGGATGACGAAGAGTCACCGCGGCAAGCTCTACATCAACGATGCCGGTTGGGGCCCCGAGGCCGACTCAATCGAGTACGGTTACCGGGTCCCCTTGGGCAAGATCAATGTCTTCATCAGCAAGATCGGCGGATCTGAACCCGAGCCAGACATCTGCACCGACCTCGTCGAGCCGGCTCGGCGCACGCAACCCGCCGGGATTCAAGTCGGCCGGAAACACGTCTTCGTTGGGTTCACGCAAGGTGTGGAACTTGCGAAAAATTCCGCGTCTGGAGGTGAGACTCTCGTCTACTCGGGTGATGAGTCCTCCACCGGAAATACGGAGTCAATCTATCAGCTTCAGGACGGCGGCCTTGGGGGCTGTGCCATTGGCAACATTATTTCGGACCCCTACGAGCCGCCGTGCCGAGCCGCCATCTTTATGGCGGGGACGGCGCCGGCTCTCAATTCTTCGGCGGCTGGAGCAGCAGTGACAATCGACCCTGCAGCTTCGGCCGCTGGTGCGTCCGGCTCAATCAGACCGCCGGCTCAGGTGTTATCTGAACTGGTGACCACCTTGACGACCCTGATGGCAACTGAGGTTACTGCAGAAAACTAGGCAGAACGCAACACAGAGATTGCCAAGATTCGAGAACAGGTGACCAAAGCCCAGGAGGATATCAACGCCGAGAGCGCCCGAATGGCCGCCTGAAGGCAGAGGCTTGGCGTCTAAACCTTGATCAAAATGCTTCCAACGCAGTCTTTCAAAGGAGATACCAGAGCCGTTTGCCTCCGAATTATGAGCCGGCACGATTGTTCAATACGCTAGGGGCAGGCTCGAGCACTCCAGGAGCGCCAGTTATACCCCAATTAACCTCTGATGTGCCCGGAAGCAGGGCGGCGGCTCAACCTCACCGGCCAGAGCTGGCCCGGAGGGAGGAGCCGGTTCCAGACCCGCCCCGTGTCCAGACGCCACTACAGCGTTTCCTGACACCGCCGGGTCACTTCTCCAACCCGGTGGATAACATGGTGGCAGCGGCAACCCGCCTTACTGCAATCCTGATCACTGGTGAGTCGCCGGTCGCGGTGGAAACCCGGAACGCCATCGAACTTCTGCAAACGGCGATTGCTCAGCAGGCTAATTATTCCTATAGTCGGCATCTTGTGCATTCTACCCCGTTACCGAGCCGTAGCTACAGCAGGCATGCAGAGTCGCCAGCTGTCTCCAGTAGTGAGCGGCGCCGTAACCCGCTCCAGGACAACCCGCCCCACAATGCACGTGGTGATGCTCAAACAATCGTGGATGAGGCAAGGGCCCGTCGAGAGGCGGAGGCGGCAAACCAGGGGGCTTATCAGCCACCCCCAGTAATTCCGTCAAATTCAGTGGGAGTCGGGTCGAGCACCAGAACCATTGGAGTGCCGTGTCTAGTGCCGGCTTTGCGTAACAAGCGCATGCCTAAGGACTTCAAGGGTCGTCGCAAGATACCCAACTACACGGTGGATCTTGAACCTGCGGGTTGGATCAAGAGCTATGAGCTGGCCATGGATATGTTGGATGTGAAGGAAATATGCCCTAGAGGCAATAATAAAGTTGTTATTTTATATTTCCTTATTCATGATAAAGGTTTATTATTCATGCTAGAATTGTATTGATCAGAAACTTAAATACATGTGTGAATACATAAACAAATACCGTGTCCCTAGTGAGCCTCTACTAGACTAGCTCGTTGATCAAAGATGGTTAAGGTTTCCTAACCATAGACATGTGTTATCATTTGATAACGGGATCACATCATTAGGAGAATGATGTGATGGACAAGACCCATCTGTTAGCTTAGCATATGATCGTTCAAGTTTATTGCTACTGCTTTCTTGAATGTGAACTATATTATTGACTCTAGTGCAAGTGGGAGACTGAAGGAAATATGCCCTAGAGGCAATAATAAAGTTGTTATTTTATATTTCCTTATTCATGATAAAGGTTTATTATTCATGCTAGAATTGTATTGATCGAAAACTTAAATACATGTGTGAATACATAAACAAATACCGTGTCCCTAGTGAGCCTCTACTAGACTAGCTCGTTGATCAAAGATGGTTAAGGTTTCCTAACCATGGACATGTGTTGTCATTTGATAACGGGATCACATCATTAGGAGAATGATGTGATGGACAAGACCCATCCGTTAGCTTAGCATAATGATCATTCAGTTTTATTGCTATTGCTTTCTTCATGTCAAATACATATTCCTTCGACTATGAGATTATGCAACTCCCGGATACCGGAGGAATACCTTGTGTTCTATCAAACATCACAACGTAACTGGGTGATCATAAAGATGCTCTATAGGTATCTCCGAATGTGTTTGTTGAGTTGGCATAGATCGAGATTAGGATTTGTCACTCCGAGTATTGGAGAGGTATCTCTGGGCCCTCTCGGTAATACACATCATAAGCTTGCAAGCAAATGACTAAGGAGTTATTCACGAGGTGATGTATTACGGAACGAGTAAAGAGACTTGCTGGTAACGAGATTGAACTAGGTATATAGATACCGACGATCGAATCTCAGGCAAGTAACATACCGACGGACAAAGGGAATTATGTATGTTGTTATAAGGTTCGACCGATAAAGATCTTCGTAGAATATGTAGGAGCCAATATGGGCATCTAGGTTCCACTATTGGTTATTGACCGGAGAGGTGTCTCGGTCATGTCTACATAGTTCTCAAACCCGTAGGGTCCGCACGCTTAACGTTCGTCGACTATATAGTGTTATATGAGTTATATGATTTGGTGACCGAATGTTGTTCGGAGTTCGGATGAGATCATGGACATGACGAGGAGTCTCAAAATGGTCGAGAGGTAAAGATTGATATATAGGACGATGGTATTCGGACACCGGAAGAGTTTCGGAGTGCACCGGGTAGTCATCGGGTCACCGGAAGGGGTTCCGAACACCCCCGGTAAGTGTATGGGCCTAATGGGCCAAAGGGGGGGGGGACAGACCAGCCCCTGGTGCGCCCCTTCTTTGGACAGTAGGCCCTAAGGGAAGGAAAGGGGGAATGGCTAGCCCCTCCTGCCTTTCCCTCTCATGGGAGAAAGGAAAGGGGGGGCGCCACCCTCCCCTGCCTTTCCCCCGCACCTATATAAGGCAGGGGGGCACGGCTTGGGAGGGACTCCAAGTAGGATTCCTCCTACTTGGGCGCCTCCATTGGCTGCTCCTCCCTCCCTCCCACCTATATATATGTGGGAGGGGGTCGCCTAGCACATAACAGACAATTGCCTAGCCGTGTGCGGCGCCCCCTCCACCGTTTACACCCCCGGTCATATTTTCGTAGTGTTTAGGCGAAGCCCCGCGGAGATCACTTCACCATCACCGTCACCATGCCGTCGTGCTGCCGGAACTCATCTACTACCTTGTCATCTTGCTGGATCAAGAAGGCGGAGGACGTCACCGAGCTGAACGTGTGCTGAACACAGAGGTGCCGTACGTTCGGTACTCAATCGGTTAGATCGCGAAGAAAGTTCGACTACATCAACCGCGTTATAAAATGCTTCTGCTTACAATCTACAAGGGTACGTAGACACACTCTCCCCCTCGTTGCTATGCATCTCCATGGATAGATCATTGCATGTGCGTAGATTTTTTTTTGTTTTCCATGCAACATTTCCCAACAGGATGTCAGTGATGCGGTGTGTGCAAAGTATTTCACTATGATGTTGGAAGGGCCGGCTCGCACATGGTTGAAGAACCTGCCCCCCAACTCTATCAACACCTGGGTGGAGTTAAAGGAATGCTTCATCAAGAATTTTCAAGGAACTTGCAAGCAGCCAATGACCATCGTTGATTTGGAGCATTGTGTGCAACGTGAGGATGGGTCGGCCCATCATTGGGCTCGCCGGGTTGCCACTATCATTCATTCTTCAGACAACATTGGGGCGGCTCAAGCTGTGTTAATCCTAGAGAAGAACTGTCACTTTCAGCCTCTTAAACAAAAGTTAGGGCGGCTTAAGCGCAAGTGCCAGGACATGGGCAATCTTATGGATGCCCTTACCAGATATGTCGACTCAGATGGTACGAAGGATCCTAATTCTGATGAGGATAAATCTGGCAAAGGAAAGAGAAACGGTGGTGGAAAGCAACATAACGGTTTAGCGCATAATGGTAATAACCATGGTAATGGTGGAAAGCGTAAATACCCCGATGGCGGGTTAGATTTGGTGGCTAACACCAACGCAAGGTATAAGAATCAGCGCCGCAATGGCAAGCCGCCATATGCTAGAGGAAAGCCCAAAAATTATGAGGAAGCTCTTAATGCGCCGTGTCCGAAGCATAGTTATCCTAACAAGCCATCTTCTCATGCTTGGAAGGATTGTTATATTATGCACGAGTTCAGGAACCAGTCTTTTCAACATCATGGCAATGGTAATGGGCCGCCAGGCGGTTTAGGCTCAGGAGGTTTCCAGGGAGCCAGCTTCAGCGGTGGCAGCTCAAATTCTGGCTATCAGGGCCAAGGGAATCATGGTGGTCATAATCAGCAGTCTGGTCAAGGTAATCAGCAGCAGAATAATCAGTCGGGATATCAGAGTAATCCTAAGAAGCTCACCAGTGGCCAGTACCATGTTTTCACTACGAGTACCTGTAAGTGTGACCAAAAGGTTCACAAACGGGCAATCAATCTAGTTGAGCCGGCAGTGCCACAATATTTGAATTGGTCTGAGCACACGATCCCTTGGAGCCGGGCGGATCACCCGCCCCGTGTTGATAATCTGGGTCATCTGGCCCTAGTTGTATCCCCTCAAGTGGGTGGTTATAAGTTCACTAAGGTATTCATGGATGGTGAAAGCAGCATCAACATCTTGTACTATGACATTTTTTGGCGAATGAATCTGACAGAGAAGGATCTCAAGCCGTCTTCTACTGTGTTTCACGGGGTGGTTCCTAGCAAGTCAGCCTATCCTGTAGGGAAGATTGCCCTCGAGGTAGCTTTTGGTGATGAGTATAACTACAGAGCAGAAACTTTGTGGTTTGAGGTCGTCAAAATTAAGAGTCCTTATCATGCACTATTCGGACGACTGGCTTATGCTCGATTCATGGCTCGCCCTTGCTATATATATATATGCAACTCAAGATGCCAGGACCGAAAGGAACGATTACGGTCCATGGGGATCATAAGATAGCCTGGGAATGTGAAGAATGAGATGTTGCTTATGCGGAGACGACTTGTGCTGCTGAGGAGCTCAAATTTTATAAGGGCAATGTTGACCCAGCTGATGTGACCCCTCTCAAGAAGCCCACAACCGAGAAGGACCCTCTCCTCAAGTTTAAGTCGGCAAAGGACACTAAGCAAGTGGATTTTGTCCCTGGTGATTCTAGTTAATAGTTCACCATTGGGACTGAGATGGATCCCAAATACAAAAGCACGCTCATCGAGTTCATCCTTGAGAATCGGGACATCTTTGCATGGAAACCTTCTGACATGCCGGGTGTACCGAGAGAATTCGCTGAGCACCATCTTAATGTGGATCCTAAGATGAAACCGGTAAGACAGTTCCTCCGTCGTTTTAACGACGAGAGGCGTAAGGCTATTGGAGAAGAGGTAGCCCGGTTCTTAGCTGCGGGGTTCATAATTGAAGTTTTGCACCCTCAGTGGTTGGCTAACCCGGTGCTTGTGCTCAAGAAGAATGGCACATGGTATATGTGTGCTAACTACACAGATCTTAACAAGGCGTGTCCGGCTGATCCATTTGCTCTCCCCCGTATCGACCAGATCATTGATGCAACGGCGGGTTGTGAGAGTCTTTGTTTCCTAGATTCTTATTCGGGTTATCACCAGATCAAAATGGTGGTTGAGGATCAGGAAAAAACAACCTTTATCATGCCCTTCGGAGCTTTCTGCTATGTCTCCATGCCTTTTGGGCTCAAGAGTGCCCAGGCGACTTACCAACGCTGTGTTCAGAATTGTTTCCATGGGCAGATTGGATGCAATGTTCATGCTTATGTCGACGACATTGTGGTTAAGTCAAGGAAGAAAGAAACCCTGCTTGATTATTTGAAGGAAACTTTTGACAATCTCCGGGTATACAAGATGATGCTTAATGCGACCAAGTGTGTTTTTGGTGTGCCTGCAGGAAAATTGCTTGGTTTTCTGGTTTTAGAGCGGGGCATCGAGGCTAACCCAGAGAAGATTGAAGCTATCACCTCCTTGTCTAAGCCGGCCTGTATCAACGACGTTCAGTGCCTGGCGGGTCGTATTGCAGCCCTAAGCTGGTTCATAAGCCGCCTGGGTGAGAAGGCGATTCATTTATATCAGATGATGAAAAAGACTGATCACTTTGTCTGGAGCGATGTTGCTAATGAGGCCTTTGAGGCGCTCAAAAGGCAGTTGGCTGAGCCGCCTATCTTGGTTGCTCCAATTGACAAAGAGCCTATGCTCCTGTATGTGGCGGCTAATAATAAAGCTGTCAGCATGGCAGTTGTTGTTGAGCGCAAGGAGGCAGGGAAAGAATACCCAGTCCAGCGGCCGGTTTATTATGTCAGTGAGGTGTTAATAGAGTCCAAGCAAAGGTACCCACACTGGCGAAAACTGGTGTTTGGAGTGTTCATGGCGAGTCACAAGTTGAAGCATTATTTCCTTGGACATCCAATCACTGTGGTCAGTTCAGCCCCTCTGGGGGATATCTACAAAACAGAGAGGCTACAAGCTGGGTTGCTAAGTGGGCAATTGAGCTTGGACCACATCATCTGAAATATGTGCCTAGGACTGCCATCAAGTCTCAGGCTCTGGTGGATTTCATTAATGATTGGACAGAGTTGCAAGCACCTGAGGAGAGGCCAGATAACACATACTGGACGATACACTTTGATGGTTCCAAGCAATTGGAAGGCTCGGGGGTTGGAGTTATTTTATCTTCCCCGCGAGGTGACAAGTTCTGTTATGTTTTAAGGCTTATGTTTCCCTGTACTAACAATGCAGCCGAGTATGAAGCTTTGTTACACAGGCTCTGCATGGCCAAGGAAATGAACTTGAGCCAGGTTAGGTGCCTGGGCGACTCAGACCTCGTTGCACAGCAAGTTTCAGGGAAATGGGATTCTAAAGACCCACTCATGGCAGCTTATCGTCAAGTAGTGACCAATATTGCTGGTCACTTTAAAGGTTATCAAGTGGATCACATCGACCGGCGGCTTAATGAGGCGGCTGATGCTTTATCTCGGCTAGGATCTCAACGTAAGCCGGTTCCCCCCTAACATGTTCCTTGATGTGCTGCATAACCCTTCTGTTAAGTTACCTTCAGAAGAGGATCTAGCTATTCCTAGACCGGAAGGGCAGCTTGTGGTGGCTCTAGGCGCTACTCCAGATTGGACTAGGCCTTATCTGGCTTATTTGACTCAAGGTGAACTTCTAGAGGAAGAAATATTTGCTCGACAGATCATCTGGCGGTCCAAGTCTATGACCATCATCAATGGTGAGTTACATAGATGCAGTGTGATTGGCATCTTTCAGCGTTGTGTTTCCCCTGAGGAAGGGAGAGAGATTTTGCAAGAGATTCATGCCGGAGACTGTGGTCATCATGCCGGGTCAAGATCTTTACTGGCCAAGGCTTTCAGACATAGTTTTTTCTGGTTAACTGCCCATGCTGATGCAGAGGACATTGTTCGCAAGTGTGATGGTTGCCAGAAATTTGCAAGACAAGCTCATGTGCCAGCTCAAGAGTTGCGGATGCTCCCAATAACTTGGCCGCTTGCGGTCTGGGGGCTTGATATGGTTGGGCGTTTAAAAGGTCTAAAGACAAAAATACTCACCTTTTGGTTGCAGTCGATAAGTTCACCAAGTGGGTTGAGGCAGAGCCTGTCAACAATTGTGAGGCGGCAACTACAGTTCAGTTTGTGAAAAAGCTGATCTTCCGCTTCGGTTATCCTCATAGTATCATCACTGATAATGGGACAAATCTGTCTAAAGGTGCTGTGAAAGAATTCTACCAGAAGAAACACATCCGGCTTGATGTTTCATCTGTGGCTCATCTGTTGGAAATATGCCCTAGGGGCAATAATAAAATGGTTATTATTATATTTCCTTAATAATGATAAATGTTTATTATTCATGCTAGAATTGTATTGACCAGAAACTTAAATACATGTGTGCATACATAAACAAATACTGTGTCCCTAGTGAGCCTCTACTAGACTAGCTCGTTGATCAAAGATGGTTAAGGTTTCCTAACCATAGACATGAGTTGTCACTTGATGATGGGGTCACATCATTAGGAGAATGATGTGATGGACAAGACCCATCCGTTAGCATAGCATATGATCGTTAAGTTTTTTGCTACTGCTTTCTTAATGTCAAATACATATTCCTTCGACCATGAGATCATGCAACTCCCGGATACCGGAGGAATACCTTGTGTGCTATCAAATGTCACAACGTAACTAGGTGATCATAAAGGTACTCTACAGGTATCTCTGAAGGTGTCTGTTGAGTTGGCGTGAACCGAGATTGGGATTTGTCACTCCGTATGACGGAGAGGTATCTCTGGGCCCTCTCGGTAATACATCATCACAAGAAGCTTGCAAGCAAAGTGACTAAGGATTTAGTTACAAGGTGATGTATTACGGAACGAGTAAAGAGACTTGCCGGTGACGAGATTGAACTAGGTATCGACGATCGAATCTCAGGCAAGTAACATATCGGCAGACAAAGGGAACTACGTATGTTGTCATAAAGGTTCGACCGATAAAGATCTTGGTAGAATATGTAAGAACCATTATGGACATCCAGGTCCCGCTATTGGTTATTGGCCGGAGATGTGTCTCGGTCATGTCTACATCATTCTCGAACCCATAGGGTCCGCACGCTTAACGTTCATTGACGATATAGTATAATATGAGTTATGTATGTTGGTGACCAAATGTTGTTCGGAGTCCCGGATGAGACCACAGACATGACGAGGAGCTCCGGAATGTTCCGGAGGTAAAGATTGATATATAGGATGATAGTACTTGGTCTCCGGAAGGGTTTCAGGATGCACCGGATAATTATCGGATCACCGGAAGGGGTTCCGGGAGGCCACGGGAGCATATTGGGCCAAACGGGCCAACGAGGGAGAGCACACCAGCCCACATAGGGCTGGCGCGCCCCCACCTCATGGCAGCCGGCCCTAGGGAAGGAAGGAAGAGGGCCATCCCCCTCTTTCCTTCTCTTCCACATGTTGGGAAAGGAAAAGGGGGGGGGGGGGCGCCTCCCCTCCTGCCTTCCCCCCCAAGCGCTAAGAAGGAAAGGGGGGCGGCCAGGGCAGGTGCCGGCCCCCTTGGGGCGCACCCTAGGCAACCTTCCCTCCCCCCTCAACCTATATATATTAGAGGAGGGGAGGGGGCAACACACACCACGAATCCCCAAGCCGTGTGCGGCGCCCCTCTCCCTCTAGTTCATCCTCCGTCCACATCCGTTGTGCTTGGCGAAGCCCTGCGGAAAAGTTTCACCACCACCGTCACCACACCGTCGTGCTGCCGGAACTCATCTACTACTTCGCCCCTCTTACTGGATCGAGAAGGCGAGGACATCATCGAGCTGAACATGTGCTGAACGCGGAGGTGCCGTGCATTCGGTGCTTGATTGGTACGGATCGTGAAGGTGTACGACTACATCAACCGCGTTGATAAACGCTTCCGCTTAGCGATATACAAGGGTATGTAGATGCTCTCCCCCTCTCATAGCTATGCATCTCGATGGATAGATCTTGCGTGTGTGTAGAAATTTTTTTGTTTGCCATGCAACGTTCCCCAACAGTGGCATCATGAGCCAGGTCTATGCATAGATAATATGCACAAGTAGAACACAAAGGAGTTGGGCGGTGATGTTGATATTGCTTACCACCAATGTCTTATTTTGATTCGGCGGTGTTGTGGGATGAAGCGGCTCGGACCAACCTTACATGTCCACGTACATGAGACTGGTTCCACCGACTAACATGCAACTTGTTTTGCATAAAGGTGGCTGGCGGGTGTCAGTTTCTCCCACTTTAGTTGAATCTTATTTGACTACGGCGGTCCTTGCAGAAGGTTAAATTGCAACTTGATAATCACCACTGTGGTTTTGTGTAGGTAAGAACGGTTCTTGCTAGTTTCCCGTAACAGCCACGTAAAACTTGCAACAACAAAGTAGAGGTCGTCTAACTTGTTTTTCCAGGGTATGTTGTGATGTGATATGGTCAAGACGTGATGTGATATATGTTAATGTATGAGATGATCGTGTTTTGTAATAAGTTCATGACTTGCATGTCGATGAGTACGACAACCGACAGGAGCCTTAGGGTTGTATTTAATTATTGTATGACATGCGTGTCAATCACTAAGCGCCATGTAATTGCTTTACTTTATCGCTATGCGTTAGATATAGTTGTAGAAGAAATAGTTGGCGAGACGACCCCGATGCAACGATGAAGATCAAGGTGTCGCGCCGGTGATGATGGAGATCATGCCGTTGCTTTGGAGATGGAGATCAAAAGAACAAGATGATGATGGCCATATCATGTCACATATTTTGATTGCATGTGATGTTTATCCTTTATGCATCTTATTTTGCTTAGAATGACGGTAGCGTCATAAGATGATCCCTTCACTTAATTTCAAGATAAAAGTGTTCTCCCTGAGTATGCACCGTTGCTAAAGTTCGTCATTTCGAAGCACCTCGTGATGATCGGGTGTGATAGACTCTACGTTCGCATACAACGGGTGTAAGCCAGTATTCCACATGCAGAATACTTGGGTTAAACTTGACAAGCCTAGCATGTACACACATGGTCTCGGAATACTGGAGACCGAAAGGTCGAACGTGAATCATATAGTAGATATGATCAACATGGAGATGTTCACCTTTGAAGACTACCCCATCTCACGTGATGATCATACATGGGTTAGTTGATTTGGATCATGTATCACTTAGACAACTTGAGGGATGTTGATTTAAGTGGGAGTTCATTAGTAATTTGATTATTTGAACTAAAATTTATCATGAACTTAGTATTAATAGTTTTTGCATATCTATGTTGTAGATCAATGGCCCATGCTACCGTTCCCTTGAATTTTAATGCGTTCCTAGAGAAAGCTAAGTTGAAAGATGATGGTAGCAACTACATGGACTGGGTCCATAACTTGAGGATTATCCTCATTGCTACACAGAAGAATTATGTCCTTGATGCACCGCTAGGTGACAGACCTGCTGCAGGAGCTGATGCAGATGTTATGAATGTCTGGCAGGCTTGATCTGATGACTACTCGATAGTTTAGTGTGCCATGCTTTACGGCTTGGAACCTGGACTTCAAAGCATTTTGAACGCCATGGAGCATATGAGATGTTCCAAGAGCTGAAGTTAATATTTCAAGCAAATGCCCGGGTTAAGAGATATGAAGTCTCCAACAAGTTCTTTAGTTGTAAGATGGAGGAGAACAATTCTGTCAGTGAACACATACTCAGAATGTCTGGGTACCACAACCACTTGAATCAGTTGGGAATTGATCTTCCAGCTGAGAGTGTTATTGATAGATGATACGTCTCCGTCGTATCTATAGTTTTGATTGTTTCATGCCAATATTCTACAACTTTCATATACTTTTGGCAACTTTTTATATTATTTTTGGGACTAACATATTGATCCAGTGCACAGTGCCAGTTCCTGTTTGTTGCATGTTTTTTGTTTCGCAGAATATCCATATCAAACGGAGTCCAAACATGATAAAAACTTACAGAGATTTTTTTTGGAATATATGTCATTTTTCAGAAAAAGAATCAACGCGAGACGATGCCCGAGGGGCTCACACTCCCTAGGGGCGCGCCCCTACCCTGGGCGCGCCTGGCAGGCTTGTGGCCACCCCGTAAGGCGGTTGGTGCCCTTCTTCGGCCGCAAGAAAGATAATATCCGGATAAAAATCGTGTTAAAATTTCAGCCCAATCGGAGTTACGGATCTCCGGGAATTTAAGAAACGGTGAAAGGCCAGAAAACAGGAGCACAGAAACAGAAGGAAATAGAGAGACAGATCCAATCTCGGAGGGGCTCTCGCCCCTCCGCCGCCATGGAGGCCATGGACCAGAGGGGAAACCCTCCTCCCATCTAGGCGGGAGGTCAAGGAAGAATAAGAAGAAGGAGGAGGGGGGGCTCTCTCTCCTCCTCTCTCCTGGTGGCGCCGGAGCGCCGTCGGGGCAATCATTGTGTGACGACGATCTACACGAACACCTCCGTCATCTTCCCCAACATCTTCATCACCTTCCCCCATCTATATTCAGCGGTCCACTCTCCCGCAACCCGCTGTGCCCTCTACTTGAACATGGTGCTTTATGCTTCATATTATTGTCCAATGATGTGTTGCCATCCTATGATGCTTGAGTAGATCTTTGTTGTCCTATCGGTGATTGGTGAATTGCTATGATTGGTTTAATTTGCTTGTGGTTATGTTGCTGTCCTTTGGTGCCCATCATATGAGCGCGCGTGTGGATCACACCACATGGTTAGTTGTATGTTGATAGGACTATGTATTGGAGGGCAAGGGTGACATCAGCTTCATCCTATCTTAATGCTATGGTTGGGTTTTACCTTAATGAACGTTAGTAGTTGCGGATGCTTGCTAAAAGTTCCAATCATAAGTGCATAGAATTCCAAGTAAGGGATGACATGCTAGCAGTGGCCTCTTCCACATAAAACTTGCTATCGGTCTAGTAACGTAGTCAATTGCTTAGGGACAATTCCGCAACTCCTACCACCACTTTTCCACACTCTCTATACTAACTTAATTGTTTATTTATCGAAACAGCCCCTAGTTTTTATTTACATGCTCTTTATTATCTTGCAAACCTATCCTACGACACCTATAAAGTAATTCTAGTTTCATACTTGTTCTAGGTAAAGCGAACGTTAAGCGTGCGTAGAGTTGTATCGGTGGTCGATAGAACTTGAAGGGAATATAAATTCTACCTTTAGCACCTCGTTGGGTTCGACACTCTTATTTATCAAGAAAGGCTACAACTGACCCTCTATACTTGTGGGTTATCAAGACCTTTTTCTGGCGCCGTTGCTGGGGAGCAATAGCGTGGGGTGAATATTCTCGTATGTGCTTGTTTGCTTTATCACTAAGTAATTTTTATTTCCTGTTCTAAGTTGTTCTCTATCTTTAGTTATGGATATGGAACACAAAATACCAAAAAAATTAGGTGTACTTGCTACTCATGGAGATGAGGAACCTCCTAAAACCCTGGATACTCGTTATGTGGAAAATATTGAACACTACTTTGATAATCCTGAGAAAACCCCATTCAACTTGATAATGGGAGACACGTTGGATCAACGTGAATACTTTAGGGATTATCGCTTGACTCTAAAAGTGAAACTATTATGGGATCAAATTCATATGTTGCATTGGTATGCTTGGAATTTATGCCAGAGATATGATTATACCTGTTGCTCTAGGATGAAGGCTCCACACCTTCCCTTTTCATGTAAATTTAATGATAATGAAACCTTTGCTTCTTATGCTAATGGTATATATGATTACTATGATGTGTAACAAATAGAAGAATTCGTTGCTTTTAAGGGTGCTTATGAAATTGAATCTTTGTTTGAAAAATGTGAAAATTATGATGATGCTGTTTACAGACCTGAAATTTTTGCTATACTTAAATATTACTATGAGAATTATGAATATAATGCTGATATTAATGAGTTTATTGGGAAAGTCTCCGCTGTCCAAGAAGAGACTAAAGTTTTGCAGGAAACAATGGAAGAATAAATTGATGACCCTGTGAGCTCATTAGATGAAAAAGATGAGGAGGAGAGCGAAGAACAAAGGGAGGAAGAGCGGATTGATCACCCGTGCCCACCTTCTAATGAGGGTAACTCTTCAACTCATACATTGTTTAATTTCCCTTCGTGCTTACCGAAGGATGAATGCTATGATGATTGCTATGATCCCTTGGATTCGTTTGAAATATCCCTTTTTGATGAACTTGATGCTTGCTATACTTTTGGCCATGATGCCAATATGAATTATGCTTATGGAGATGAACTTGCTATAGTTCCTTATGTTAAGAATGAAATTGTTACTATTGCACCCACGCATGATAGTCCTATTATCTTTTTGAATTCTCCCAACTACACTATACTGGAGAAGTTTGCGCTTATTAAGGATTATATTGATGGGTTGCGTTTTACCATTACACATGATGATTTTGATAAATATAATATGCATGTGTTTGCTGCTCCTACTTGCAATTATTATGAGAGAGGAACTACATTTCCGCCTCTCTATGTTTCCAATACGATAAAATTGCAAGAAACTGTTTATACTATGCATTGGCCTTTACTTTGTGTGCCTGAATTGTTCCTTTATGACATGCTGATGCATAGGAAGAGAGTTATACTTCGTTATTGCATGATATATGTTGCTTTGTGCTCACTACTAAATTACAAATCATTGTTAATTAAAATTGGCTTTGATATACCTTGGGATCCGGGTGGATCAATTACTTGAGCACTATATGCCTAGTTTAATGGCTTTAAAGAAAGCGCCGCCAGGGAGACAACCCGAAAGTTTTAGAGAGTCATTTATTTCTTTTGAGTGCTTTTAAAAAGTTTAAAAACAAAAAAATAAAGTGGGTAACATAAAACTTTTTAAAAAGAAAAGTGAAAGTAAGAAGGACGAGCACCGTTGAAGTGGGGGAGCTCCTTGAACTTTATTCATGCCCATGGAAACTTTGCAAATCTTGAATTACAGAAACTTTTCAACAAAAATAATTATCTCCTTGTATAAATCCTTTGTATTATAAAAATAATGTGCCAAGATTTGCCTTTAGGATGACTAGATTGCTTGTTTGGTATGTGCAGTGCAAAAACAGAAACTTTGGCTGTAGTACGTGAATTTACATTTTTTACTGGAACGTCAAAAGCTTCTGAAACATTTTGCACAGTATTTCTATACAAATTTTTTATTTTGTCCTAATTTTTCAGAATTGTTTGAGTTACAGAAGTATGGTAAATGTTCAAATTGCTACAGACTGTCCTGTTTAAGACAGATTCTGTTTTTGATGCATTGTTTTGCTTGTTTGGATGAAACTACCGATTGTATCGGTGGTATAAGTGCTACTTCTTGAGCTTGCGTTGGTTTTTCCCTTGAAGAGGAAAGGGTGATGCAGCAAAGTAGAGATAAGTATTTCCCTCAGTTAGAGAACGAAGGTATCAATCCAGTAGGAGGTACAAGCAAGTCTCCAATCTATGCACGTGCACAAACAATCAAACACTTGCACCCAACGCGATAAAGGGGTTGTCAATCCCTTCACGGTCAATTGCAAGGATGAGATCTGATAGAGATAGATATAAAAGATTTCTAAAATGTAAAATAAAGTAAAAACAAATAAATTGCAGCAAGGTATTTTTGGGTTTTTTGGTTTATAGATCTGAAAATATATGATGGAAAATAGACCCAGGGGCCATAGGTTTCACTAGAGGCTTCTCTCTTGAAAGAAAATAACACGGTGGGTGAACAAATTACTGTCGAGCAATTGATAGAAAAGCGCAAAGTTATGACGATATCCAAGGCAATGATTATGAATATAGGCATCACGTCTGTGTCAAGTAGACCGACTCCTGCCTGCATCTACTACTATTACTCCACACATTGACCGCTATCCAGCATGCATCTAAAGTATTAAGTTCATAAGAATAGAGTAATGCCCTAAGTAAGATGACATGATGTAGAGGGATAAACTCAAGCAATATGATGAAAACCCCACCTTTTTATCCTTGATGGCAACAATACAATACGTGCCTCACTACCCCTACTATGTCACTAGGTGAGGACACCGCAAGATTGAACCCAAAACTAAGCACCTCTCCCATTGCAAGAAATACCAATCTAGTTGGCCAAACCAAACCGATAATTCGAAGAGAAATACAAAGATATCAAATCATGCATATAAGAATTCAGAGAAGATTCAAATAATATTCATAGATAATCTGATCATAAATCTACAATTCTTCGGATCTCGACAAACACACCGCAAAAAAGTATTACATCGGATAGAACTCCAAGAACATCGAGGAGAACTTTGTATTGAAGATCAAAGAGAGAGAAAAAGCCATCTAGCTACTAGCTATGAACCCGTAGGTCTGTGGTAAACTACTCACGCATCATTGGAAGGGCAATAGGGTTGATGTAGATGCCCTCCGTGATCGAATCCCCCTCCGGCAGATCGCCGGAAAAGGCCCCAAGATGGGATCTCATGGGAACAGAGGCTTGCGGCGGTGGAAAAGTATTTTGGTGGATGCTTGTGTTGGTTCAGGAATATTTGGGAATTTATAGGCTAAAGATTAGGGTTGGAGGACCTCCAGGGGGACCACAAGCCAGGGAGGCGCCCCCCTAGGGCGTGCCCCTACGGCTTGCCATCTACTTGTATGTCTTCTGACCTCCTCTCCAAGTCTCGTAGGTGTCTTCTAGTCCAAGAAAAATCATCGCGAAAGTTTTATTCCGCTTGGACTCCGTTTGATATTCCTTTTCTGTAAAACTCTAAAACAAGGAAAAAAACAGAAACTAGCACTGAGCTCTAGGTTAATAGGTTAGTCCCAAAAATAATATAAAATAGCATATTAATGCATATAAAACATCCAAATAGATAATATAATAGCATGGAACAATAAAAAATTATAGATACGTTGGAGACGTATCAAGCATCCCCAAGCTTAATTCCTTCTCGTCCTCGAGTAGGTAGATGATAAAAACAGAATTTTTGATGTGGAATGCTACCTAACATATTTATCCATGTAATATTCTTTATTGTGGCATGAATATTCAGATCCATAAGATTCAAAACAAAAGTTTAATATTGACATAAAAACAATAATACTTCAAGCATACTAATAAAGCAATCATGTCTTCTCAAAATAACATGGCCAAAGAAAGTTATCCCTACAAAATCATATGTCTGGCTATGCTCCATCTTCACCACACAAAAATATTTCAATCATGCACAACCCCGGAATTAGCCAAGCAATTGTTTCATACTTTAGTGTTCTCAAACTTTGTAAACTTTCACGCAATACATGAGCGTGAGCCATGGATATAGCACTATAGGTGGAATAGAATATGGTGGTTGTGGAGAAGACAAGAAGAAGGAGATAGTCTCACATCAACTAGGCGTATCAACGGGCTATGGAGATGGCCATCAATAGATATCAATGTGAGTGAGTAGGGATTGCCATGCAACGGATGCACTAGAGCTATAAGTATATGAAAGCTCAAAAAGAAACTAAGTGGGTGTGCATCCAACTTGCTTGCTCACAAAGACCTAGGGCAATTTGAGGAAGCCCATCATTGGAATATACAAGCCAAGTTTTATAATGAAAAATTCCCACTAGTATATGAAAGTGACAAAATAGGAGACTCTCTATCATGAAGATCATGGTGCTACTTTGAAGCACAAGTGTGGAAAAAGGATAGTAGCATTGCCCCTTCTCTCTTTTCTCTCATTTTTTTTTATTTTGGGCTCTTTGGCCTCTTTTTTCTCTCTTCGTTTTTGTCCGGAGTCTCATCCCGACTTGTGGGGGAATCATAGTCTCCACCATCCTTTCCTCACTTGGGACAATGCTCTAATAATGATGATCATCACACTTTTATTTACTTTACAACTCAAGAATTACAACTCGATACTAGAACAAATATATGAATCTATATGAATGCCTCCGGCGGTGTACCGGGATGTGCAATGACTCAAGAGTGACATGTATAAAAATATGAACGGTGGCTTTGCCACAAATACGATGTCAACTACATGATCATGCAAAGCAATATGACAATGATGAAGCGTGTCATAATAAACGGAACAGTGGAAGTTGCATGGCAATATATCTTGGAATGGCTATGGAAATGCCATAATAGGTAGGTATGGTGGCTGTTTTGAGGAAGGATATATGGTGGGTGTAATGCACCGGTGAGAGTTGCGCGGTACTAGAGAGGCTAGCAATGGTGGAAGGGTGAGAGTGCGTATAATCCATGGACTCAACATTAGTCATAAAGAACTCACATACTTATTGCAAAAGTCTAGAAGCCATTGAAACAAAGTACTACACGCATGCCCCTAGGGGAAGGGTTGGTAGGAGTTAACCATCACGCGATCCCGACCTCAAAACAAAGGATGGCAATCAAAAAATAAATCATGCTCCGACTTCATCACATAACTTTTCACCTTACGTGCATGCTACGGGAATCACAAACTTTAACACAAGTATTTCTACCAATCCACAATAACTCACTATCATGTCTCTAATATCACCATCTTTATATCTCAAAACAATATGCAAGGAATCAAACTTCTCATAGTATTCAACGCACTTTATATGAAAGTTTTTATTATATCCCTCTTGGATGCCCATCATATTAGGACTAAATTCATAACCTAAGCAAATTACCATGCTGTTTAAGACTCTCAAAATAATATAAGTGAAGCATGAGAGTTCAACAATTTCTATAAAATAAAGCCACCATCGTGCTCTAAAAAGATATAAGTGAAGCACTAGAGCATATTGCCTAGCTCAAAAGATATAAGTGAAGCACATAGAGTATTCTAATAAATTCACGATTAATGCATGTCCCTCTCAAAAGGTGTGTACAGCAAGGATGATTGTGGCAACTAAAAAGCAAAGACTCATATCATACAAGACGCTCCAAGCAAAATACATATCATGTGGTGAATAAAAAAATAGCCTCAAGTAAATTTACCGATGGATTGAAGACGAAAGAGGGGATGCCATCCGGGGCATCCCCAAGCTTAGATGCTTGGTTGTCCTTGAATATTAACTTGGGGTTCCTTGGGAATCCCCAAGCTTAGGCTCTTGCCACTCCTTATTCCATAGTCCATCAAATCTTTACCCAAAACTTGAAAACTTCACAACACAAAACTCAACAGAAAACTCATGAGATCCGTTAGTATAAGAAAATAAATCACCACTTTTGGTACTGTTGTGAACTCATTCTTTATTTATGTTGGTGTAATATCTACTGTATTCCAACTTCTCCATGGTTCATACCCTCCGATACTACCCATAGATTCATCAAAATAAGCAAACAACACATAGAAAACAGAATCTGTCAAAAACAGAATAGTCTGTAGAAATATGGAAACTTCGAATACTTCTGTAACTCTAAAAATTCTGAAAAATTAGGAAAACCTGGGAAATTTTTATATAAATCTTGTGTAAAAAATTCATAAGGTTTCGTACCTTCTGTGAATTATAAAAATTATTTTACTGGACGCAAAAGTTTCTGTTTTTCAGCAAGATCAAATCAACTAACACCGTAGACCATCCCAAAGGTCTTACTTGGACCAAACACTAATTAAAACACCAAAACACAATTACTACAGAGGTAATAATGTGTAATTTATTGAAGAACAGTAGCCAAAACATAAAACATAAAAATAAAATTGGGTTGCCTCCCAACAAGCGCTATTGTTTAACGCCCTTAGCTAGGCATATTGCAATAGATCTAGGTATTGTCATCTTTGGTATTTAATCCATAAGTGGCCCTCATAATAGATTCATATGGAAACTTAATTTTCTTTCTTGGAAAGTGTTCCATGCCCTTCCTTAATGGAAATTGAAATCTAATGTTTCCTTCTTTCATATCAATAATTGCACCAATCGTTCTAAGGAAAGGTCTACCAAGAATAATAGGACATGTAGGATTGCAATCTATATTAAGAACAATGAAATCTACGGGCACATAATTCCTATTTGAAACAATAAGAACATCATTAATCCTTCCCATAGGTTTCTTAATAGTGGAATCCGCTAGATGCAAATTTAAAGAACAATCATCAAATTCACGAAAACCTAGCACATCACATAAAGTTTTTAGAATCGTGGAAACGCTAGCACCCAAATCACACAAAGCATGGCACTCATAATCTTTATTTTTAATCTTAATAGTAGGTTCCCACTCATCATAAAGCTTTCTAGGGATAGAAACTTCCAACTCAAGTTTTTCTTCAAAAGATTTCATCATAGCATCAACTATATGTTTAGTAAAAGCTTTATTTTGATTATAAGCATGAGGAGAATTCAACATGGATTGCAACAAGGAAATACAATCTATCAAAGAACAATTATCATAATTAAAGTCCTTGAAATCCAAAAGAGTGGGTTCATCGCTACTTAAAGTCTTGACCTCTCCAACCCAACTTTTATCAATTTTTTCATTAAGATCTTTAAACTCCGAATCATTGGGACGCCTTCTAGCTAAAGTTGACTCATCTCCGGTCCCATATTTATCAAGATTTATATTAGCAAACAAAGATTCAATAGGAGTCACACCAATCACTTTAAGATCTTCATCATTATTATCACAAGAAATTGAAGAACACGCTTTTAAAAACCAACCTTGCTTAGCACGCATCCTAGCGGTTCTTTCTTTACACTCTTCAATAGATATTCTAATAGCTTTCAGAGATTCACTAATATCATGCTTAGGTTGCATAGATCTAATTTTCAAAGAATCAATCTCAAGAGAAATTCTATCAATGTTCCTAGCCAAATCATCAAACTTGAGCAATTTTTCATCAACCATAGCATTAAAAGCTTTTTGAGAATTAATGAAATCTTTAATATTGTTCTCAAGATCATATGGTATTTTATTATAATTTCCATAATAATTGTTGTAGGAATTACCATAATTATTAGAGGAATTACTAGGAAAAGGCCTAGGGTTGAAATTACCTCTATAAGCGTTGTTACCAAAATTGTTCCTACCAACAAAATTCACATCCATAGATTCATTATTATTCTCAATCAAAGTAGATAAAGGCATATCATTGGGATCAATAGGAGCACTCTTACAAGCAATCAATTTCATAAGTTCATCCATCTTTCCACTCAAAGTATTAATTTCTTCAATCGCATGCACTTTTTTACTAGTAGAAGATCTTTCGGTATGCCATTGAGAGTAATTTGCCATAATATTATCTAGGAGTTTAGTAGCTTCTCCTAATGTGATTTCCATAAAAGTACCTCCTGCGGCGGAATCTAATAGATTTCTAGATGCAAAATTCAATCCCGCATAATTTTTTTGTATAATCATCCATAAACTCAAACCATGCGTAGGGCAATTTCTTATCATCAATTTCATCCTCTCCCAAGATTGTGCAACATTTTCATGATCAAGTTGCTTAAAATTCATTATATCATTCCTAAGGGAGATGATCTTAGCGGGAGGAAAATACTTGGAGATAAAAGCATATTTACACTTATTCCATGAATCAATACTATTTTTAGGCAAAGATGGAAACCAAGTTTTGGCACGATCTCATAGTGAGAACAGAAATAACTTCAATTTAACAATATCATTATCCACATCTTTTTTCTTTTGCATATCACACAATTCAACGAAAGTGTTTAGATGGGATGCGGCATCATCACTAGGAAGGCCAGGAAATTGTTCTTTCATAACAAGATTTAGCAAAGCGGCATTAATTTCATAAGATTCCGCACTAGTGGCGGGAGTAATCGGAGTACTAATAAAATCATTATTATTAGTGTTGGAAAAGTCACAGCTCTTAGTATTCTCTTGAGTCATCATGACAAAGCAAGCAATCTAGCACACAAGCAAACAAAAAGACGAACGGAAGAAAGGCGAATAAAAGGAAAATATTTTTGTGTTTTTTTGAAAATCGTTTTAGAAGTGGGGGAGAGGAAAACAAGAGGCGAATGACGAATAATGTAATGCAAGAGATGAGAGTTTATGATGGGTACTTGGTAGCCTTGATGTAGAACCTCCCCGGCAACGGCGCCAGAAGTTCTTCCTGTTACTTCTTGAGCTTGCGTTGGTTTTTCCCTTGAAGAAGAAAGGGTGATGCAGCAAAGTAGAGATAAGTATTTCCCTCAGTTAGAGAATCAAGGTATCAATCTAGTAGGAGGTACAAGCAAGTCTCCAATCTATGCACCTGCATAAACAATCAAACACTTGCACCCAACGCGATAAAGGGGTTGCCAATCCCTTCACGGTCAATTGCAAGGATGAGATCTGATAGAGATAGATATAAAAGATTTCTAAAATGTAAAATAAAGTAAAAACAAATAAATTGCAGCAAGGTATTTTTGGGATTTTTGGTTTATAGATCTGAAAATATATGATGAAAAATAGACCCAGGGGCCATAGGTTTCACTAGAGGCTTCTCTCTTGAAAGAAAATAACACGGTGGGTGAACAAATTACTGTCGAGCAATTGATAGAAAAGCGCAAAGTGATGACGATATCCAAGGCAATGATTATGAATATAGGCATCACGTCCGTGTCAAGTAGACCGACCCCTGCCTGCATCTACTACTATTACTCCACACATCGACCGCTATCCAGCATGCATCTAGAGTATTAAGTTCATAAGAACAGAGTAACGCCTTAAGTAAGATCACATGATGTAGAGGGATAAACTCAAGCAATATGATGAAAACCCCACCTTTTTATCCTTGATGGCAACAATACAATACGTGCCTCGCTACCCCTACTATGTCACTGGGTGAGGACACCGCAAGATTGAACCCAAAACTAAGCACCTCTCCCATTGCAAGAAATACCAATCTAGTAGGCCAAATGTAGCAACCAAGATGCGATTCTATCCCAATCACGTGATGAACTCATGATTGGGGCACAACCGCATTTCGAGCGCATAGCAAGGTGGATATCATTACAACATACCATGTACTGAATAGATGAGAATACAAGATAAAAGCTTACACTCGCCACAAGCTACAACATGAATACAACAGTTCATCAATACATAACAATCATCATACAGAAGAGCAGAATCCGACTACGGATGAAATCAAACGAAAAAGAAGAATGACATCCACCCTGCTAATCCCAGGCTCCTGACCTGGAACCTATCCCTTGATCGAAGAAGAAGAAGCAGGAGAACTCCAAAACAAGCAAGCATCGCTCTCACGTCAAAGCTTCGCTTTACCTGTACCTGCACCTGTTGTAGTAATCTGTGAGCCACGAGGACTCAACAATCCCATTACCATGGGTGTCAAGACTAGCAAAGCTTAATGGGTATGGAATGGATAAGTGGTGAGGTTGCAGCAGAACTAAGCATTGTATGGTGGCTACCTTACGAGTACAAGAGTAAGAAGAGCAACTACGCATAACGGTCGCAACTAGTAATGATCAATAAGTGATCCTGAACTACTTACGTTCAAACATAACCCCACCGTGTTCTCTTTCCGAACTCACTCGAAAAGAGACGGTCATGGTTACACACGCGGTTGGTGTATTTTATTTCGGATCTGGTGTCAAGTTCTCTACAACCGGATATTAAAAATTCCCATCTGCCACATAACCGCGGGCACGGCTTTCGAAAGTTTAAACCCTGCAGGAGTGTCCCAACTTAGTCCATCACAAACTCTCATGATCAGCGGAGGAAAATCCTCCTCCCGGAACAACCCGATCAAGCTCGGAATCCCGGTTCACAAGACATTTCGACAATGGTAAAACAAAACCAGCAAGACCTCCCGACGTGCCGACACCCTGATAGTAGCCGCGCGTATCTCGTCTCAGGCCACGACGGATGAGCGAAGCTTATGATTGGCTGAGACCCAAGTTGCCAAGGGGGCACCGGAAGGTGCTCTGTTTTGGACCAACACTCATGAGGAGCACTGGCCCGGGTTGTTGATTAATTATCCTCGGGGTCCGAAAAGTCCCTATGCAAGTTTTAGTTGTTATTAGGCAAATGGTAAAACCAAAGTTGGGCCTTGCTGGGAGAGTTTTATTCAAAGCGAACTGTCAAGGGGGGCCCATAAACCCCGACCGTGTTAGGATCACAAAATCAAGGAACATAACACCGGTATGACGGAAACTAGGGCGGCAAGAGTGGAACAAAGCACCAAGCAAAAGGCTAAGCCTTCCACCCTTTATCAAGTATATAGATGCATTAATTGAATAAGAGATATTGTGTTATCCCATGATATCCATGTTCCAACATGGAACAACCTGCAACTAGCAACGCTATAAGAGGGGCTGAGCAAAGCGGTAACATAGCCAAACAACGGTTTGCTGGGATGGTGGAAAGGTTAGAGGCTGATCATGCCAATTGGAAGGCTTGATAAACAAGTGGTAGGTAGCGCGACATAGCGATAGCATCGAAACAACTAGCAAAGCAAAGATAGTAGTGGTATCCAAGGTAACGGTCATCTTGCCTGAAATCCCGCTAGGAAGAAGACCGAATCCATGAAGTAGACGAACCCACGTAGTCGAACGGATCCTTACAATCGCAACGTAACCAGAACTATTGAGAAATACCACAACTGGAAAGAAGCAACCAACAAGGTAAACAACCATCACACAAACATGACATGATGCGCAATCAAGTATGATGCATGTCCGGTTTAATGATTCATGGCATGGCAAAGTGCAACAAACAACACTACAAATTAAGTGGAGCTCAATATGCAACGAGTTACATATTGACGAAACACCACATCCAATTATTTAATTCACTCTCATTTAAGCTACTCATCAATATTAAATGTTGTTAAACATGGCAAGAGGTGAAGCATAATAAAACTACCTATCTAGGCAAATTTAAATGAGGCCGGAACAACAAACAATAATTCCGGAAAATCCTCATGTGCATATTTTGGATTTGGTACTGTTCTGCCCTATACACAATTTTAGGGTTGTTAAACATGCAAAGTAATGCCACCATGTTAATCTATGCATTTTTCTACCCCATTTACATATAAAGTTTGTTTAGTTCGGAGCTACGGTTATTTAGTTATGAAATAAAGCATTTTAGCATGTTATTTATGCAAATTAATTCAAACAGCATATTTAAACATTTTTAAACATGGATGAAAGTTGCATATTATGAAACTAGATGAAATTCTAAGCATTTTACATATAAAGTTTGTTTAATTCCGATGCACGGTTTGTGAGATATGATATGCTTGAACAGAAGGGACCAATTTGTAAAAATGACATTCTCTGGATAAATGGCTAAATTCACAGCAGGGAAAAAAACAATGTGGGCTGAATCTGGCTGGCCCAACAGGAAACATGGGCACTGGAGGCTCACCATGGGCTCTTGGCCCGGTCGATGTAGGAGGCCCAAGAGGGGCGCGAGGTGCAGGCAGGCTGGGCTAGGCGCGGCTGGGCCTGGCGCAACGGTCAACGGGAGAAGCGGGACTTGGCACTGGTCGTCGTCCTCGCGTGCTTGCACACAGAAGTAGGGGAAGCAGGTGCAGGACAAGTGAGCTCCTGCTCGATGAAGAGGAAGTAGAGGCCGGTGCAACGGGAAGCAGGGGACGCAGCGACGGCCTGGCGCGGCTTGGGACTCCGGCGAAGGGCGGCGCGACGGGGAGGTGGCTGGAGGAGGCGGACCGGGTGGCCCTTGGGCAGGGACGCGGGGAGGTCCTCGGCTCGGTGTGACTGGCGCACAAACTTGTCGCGGGCGAGCAGAGGGACTCGGTGGGGCGGAGCGATGCAGGGGGTCTGGCGTCGAGGGACGAAGGGGATGGACGGGTCCGAGGCTCTCCGGCGCGGATCAGCCGGGAACCACGGCGGTGCAACGAGCTGGAGCTAGCGGAGGCCATCCATGGCAGCGCTGCGAAGACAACAGAGAGAGAGCAGCATGAGAGGGAGAGAAACAGAAGCAGGAGGGAAAAGGGAGCAGGGCTGTCGCGGCACTCATCTTCGGCGATGGGCCGGGGATGCCTGCGAGGGTTGGTGATGAGATGCTCCGGTCGGCTCCTCGCCAGAGCAACGCGATGGCGGTGGTGCTCCATGGCTTCCTGCTTGTGCTGGCCGACACGGAGATCTAACGGCGAGGTGGAGCGGGGGTGTGGGAGAAGGGGCTCGAGCTCCTGGCGCTTGACGAAGACGGCACGGAGGCCCTCGAGCGGGAGAGGCTGTGGGCGCGAGGTGGGAGGTGGCAGCGAGGTGAGGAAGGGGAAGCCTTCGACGGCTACTGGATCGAGCGAGGTGGCGGGTGAGGGGATTGGGTCGAGGACGACCGAGGAGGGAGATGGCTGTGGGTGGTTGGATGGATCAGATCTAGGAGGATCCCGAGAGAGAGTGGCGGCGGCGCTAGGGTGGGATCTCTAGAAATTAGGTGGTTTGTCTAGATTAGGTTAGGGGTGGTCTATATATAGTGAAATGAGGGGAATTTTGGGACATTTGATTTAAATCGGATGGATGGGAAGAATAGACTAGGGGAGTCCAATAAATAAACCGAAGATATTTGAGGGATGTTTGGGGATGATTCGGACCCATCGGTAACAACAACCCGGTTCGGTTCGGGTAAGTTTTTGGACGCGGGCGAGGGGTCGAGGAAAAGTGCAGAGAGGCTAGACAATAGACGAGAGGGGAAAACGAAGACAAAAGGCCAAGGAGAAGACAAGAGAGAAGCGGCAACTATGAATGGATGCCTATTTTAAGAAAACATGTTGATGCAATGCATATGATGCCATGATGAAATGCAACAAACAAATAAAACGCACACAACGAAACCCGAAATATATGGAAGGCGTCTGGAGCGTCGGTCTCGGGCTGTCACAACTTTCCCCCACTTACAAGAGATCTCGTCCCGAGATCTAAGGATGGCACCGGAGAGAAGCGGAAGAGGAAGAGGTAACACAAGTTGCTTCTTTGACAACCGAGTGAAACCATGAACCTTGGGAGGTTGAACAAATTGAAATAAAGAATACAATAGAGATGAACGAGATTGCAAACACCCCGTTAGCAAAGAGGAACAAGGAACATTACGAGAACCTTGTAGGTTGAAAGACATGAAATAAGAGCTTCACTAACCAAAAGAATATGACCACACCGGTATAATGAGATAGCCAAGGAACAAGAATGACAAAATTTGGATAGCACTCCGGTAGAAAAGAGAAGGAAAACTTGATAAGTTGAAAAGAACTTAAATATAGGACGCAACACTCCTGTTAAATGGATAAGCAAGGAAAAGAACATGATCTTGACAAACAAGATGATACTTGACGAGAGCAACATCACAATGCCTCCGAAAGAAATGAAAGAATGAAATGAAAAGAACGGAGAAAAGAACAACAACTTCCACCATGAATGAACATGAAGGAGCCTTCCTACGAAGAAGGGTTGAACGGAGTTGTTGGAAAATCAACCACGAAAGATATGATTTCCAATGGTCTTATGGAAAACATCCCAAAATTATGAGGTGAAGACCAGCCACTAACGGAATCAATTAATTTGATTGAGAAAACCAAAGAGATGAAAAACTTCTTCCACCAAGATGATAAAGTGATAACTTGGATCATTGATAAGCACCACAATTAGCAACATTCCTTAGGGAAGGCTTTAGGTGAAATCTTTACCAAGATAACTCCAACGAAG
Organism: Thinopyrum elongatum; assembly: GCA_011799875.1. NCBI lineage: Eukaryota > Viridiplantae > Streptophyta > Magnoliopsida > Poales > Poaceae > Thinopyrum > Thinopyrum elongatum. Next base: position 32,685,680 of record CM022300.1, on the reverse strand, counting down.
AGATTGATGGATTTAAAATACCTCATTCTTGACAACATGTGAATCATGAAACACGAAGGGAAATTATCAAGAATGACATAACACCACCTCAAAAGATAAGATAGAAAGAACTGCACTTCAGAATGCAAGATGAAGAATGCTAGAGCTCCAACAAGAATCTTGAAGAACACTTCGAGAATGAATTAAATCTTCGATGAACCACCATGAAGAAACTCTCGAAGAACTCCGGATAAAAAAAGGATGGTGGAAAAGAAGCAACGATTGCAAGAACAAGAATTGAACGCTTGCAATGATTTAGATGGAGCTTAGTGACGAGATAATGAGAAAACATTGGACTCCGGAGAAGAAAGATGAACAACTTGGAAACGAGAATTACTCCTCATGAACAAACTCCGAAGGAAGGGATTAATCACTTGGATGATACAAGAATAAGAATTATGTTATGATTATGCTCACCAAATTAACTTGATGACAATCAATGGATTTGGCATACTACTTATTGTCTTTGAAAGGATTAACGATAGATATAGCGCAAACTTGGGAAAATCTTCAACGAACCACCGGTATGATTTCGGAAAGAACGAATGAATTGATATGATAACAAAGGAAAAGGAATCTTGAACGAACCACCATAAGAATTGAAAATGATTGAAGAAAAGTGAACGAATCACCGGGAAGAATTAGAAAATGAACGAAGATACTTAAGAGAATTTAGATACAAGAGAACAAAGAGATCACGAGCTGACTAAAGAATACTTGAACGATGCACTGGATGAACTGAGAGACGAACAAAATTGAGGAGAATTTGATAACGAAGAATTCTTCTGGAATGATGGCCTCTAGAGAATCAAGAATGGAAAGAACTCATGAAATGCTTTGAATGGGTATGAAAAAGAATTTCTCACAATCGGAAACAATTTGAGAGGATGGCATCAAGCTTGAACTACGAATATTCGAGAGAACGGACAAGATTTAAGAGAAACTCTTCTTCGGTCTTCAAATGTTGAGAATGACGATGAGGAACACCACCAAGAATTGTTGAGACACTCCGGAACAATGAAAAGAGAAAAGGTTGAGCCAACGATGAAAAGAATTTGGAAGCGATCTTGAAGAAGGCATATGACTGATGAATAATTCATTCTTACGTCAAGCTTTGAAAAGAATTTGAGAATAACTCCGGAAAAATAGAAGAGTCAGGTAAGATCCTGGGAAAAGACATGTGGGTTAGGGCCCACTCAAGAGAAACACCGTTGAAATGATTGCTTGAAAGAGAGTTTGCACCGGCAAGATTCAAATGACTCGAATGACGTAGCAACCACAAAATAGAACGAACGGATCTTGAATGAAAATACGAGTCTTCTGAGATATTTCAGCACTCCGAATATGAATAAAAAGGTGGATAAATAAGAGGTGCACCAGCATGAGAAAGCATATGAAAGGACGAAAGGGATATGATCAACACCGAAAGCTTGCAATTAGTCCACCGGAGAAGAAAGAGAATGAAGAATGATAAACTTAAAGCTTCCTTAGCATCTTCATGAGAATCACTAGGTAAGAACATTGAAGGAAAAGAATGAAGAGACTCTGCAACAATAAAATGGATACTTGATTAAGAAATCTGAGTCCTCGAAGAAAAGGGTGGGACGGTGGGAAAAAACAAATGCAACGTGGGATGGTTGAAACGAACAAATCCTCAGGCTTCTCAATGATGCACGACGGGAATAACTTGAAGAGAAGTGCACCGGTTGAAAAGGATTGACATGACAATCTCGATGATCAAAGAGGATTAGCACTCCCATAGAAATATGAGAACACCGCTTAGAAAAAGGTATGGAGTCAACACTTGTGTTCGAAGCAACTCGAATACCACAACTCAAAACAAAACAAAGGATTGGCTTGCAGAATAAGCCGGAACAAACATATGATAGAGATTTCGCCCAAAGTGTTCGCGATGAGGCCCCACGGGCACGACGTACAGTGGACATCACGAATGACAAAAGAGTCGTCCCCGAATCAGCATAGCCAAGGATTCTTTAAGACGCCTTGCGACCACTGTAAATCGACCGTGAAAAACGAACCACTAGACGTTGGACCCCAATCTCAAATCATATATCTGTCGGAGGAAATCCTGGGTAACTACTTGAATTCCCACCTAAGAACTCCCGAAACTTTCTGGTTATGCAATCTGGTGTTGGGGATACAGGGAGGCACAAATATCTCACACAACTAACAAATCCTACACTCCAACTGTATCCATCCGTCAACAGATAACCAAGAAAACCTCAGAAATCATGTACCTCAGACCTTCGAAAACATCCGATATACTAGCTGTGGCAATACATCTGATCGCTCTCCCTAGTACTGGGTGGCGTCAAACTACTCTCACCACAAAGAGTATAGAAGCGTTTTCGATGTTGGCGTCCTCTGGTATTCCGGAACTGAAATGATCGCGAATGTGACAAGAACCCCATGGAGCTCAACTCCCCGGAAGAAGTCAAGTCAGACAGGAGGCACCAAGACAGAATTTCCGTCACACCAATATCGCAGCGATTCCAACAATACCCGCGTTATCCTAAAAAAAATTGAGTGCAAAAGGAGAGTGATGGATTCAAAACACCTACGCCATGATTCCTCACCAGAGCGACGAAGGGGATGCGGAGTAAAAAGAATTCCTACTCTCCGATATAACTAGACTCAAAATAGTTTTTTTTCTAGACTCAACAACGGCAATGGTTCGATCAATCAAGGGGGCTCCTGCGGTCGGTAAGGCTCTGATACCAACTTGTAGCGCCCAAGATGCGATTCTATCCCAATCACAAGATGAACTCATGATTGGGGCACAACCGCATTTCGAGCGCATAGCAAGGTGGATATCATTACAACATACCATGTGCTGAATAGATGAGAATACAAGATAAAGGCTTACACTCGCCACAAGCTACAACATGAATACAACAGTTCATCAATACATAACAATCATCATACAGAAGAGCAGAATCTGACTACGGATGAAATCAAACGAAAAAGAAGAACGACATCCACCCTGCTAATCCCAGGCTCCCGACCTGGAACCTATCCCTTGATCGAAGAAGAAGAAGCAGGAGAACTCCAAAACAAGCAAGCATCGCTCTCACGTCAAAGCTTCGCTTTACCTGTACCTGCACTTGTTGTAGTAATCTGTGAGCCACGAGGACTCAGCAATCCCATTACCATGGGTATCAAGACTAGCAAAGCTTAATGGGTATGGAATGGATAAGTGGTGAGGTTGCAGCAGAACTAAGCATTGTATGGTGGCTACCTTACGAGTACAAGAGTAAGAAGAGAAACTACGCATAATGGTCGCAACTAGTAATGATCAATAAGTGATCCTGAACTACTTACGTTCAAACATAACCCCACCGTGTTCTCTTCTCGAACTCACTCGAAAAGAGACGGTCACGGTTACACACGCGATTGGTGTATTTTATTTCGGATCTAGTGTCCAGTTCTCTACAACCGGATCTTAAAAATTCCCATCTGCCACATAACCGCGGGCACGGCTTTCGAAAGTTTAAACCCTGCAGGGGTGTCCCAACTTAGTCCATCACAAACTCCTACGATCAGTGAAGGAAAATCCTCCTCCCGGAACAACCCGATCAAGCTCGGAATCCCGGTTCACAAGACATTTCGACAATGGTAAAACAAAACAAACAAGACCTCCCGACGTGCCGACACCCTGATAGTAGCCGCGCGTATCTCCTCTCAGGCCACGACGGATGAGCGAAGCTTACGGTTGGCTGAGACCCAAGTTGCCAAGGGGGCGCCGCAAGGTGCTCTGTTTTGGACCAACACTCATGAGGAGCACTGGCCCGGGTTGTTGATTAATTATCCTCGGGGTCCAGAAAGTCCCTATGCAAGTTTTAGTTGTTATTAGGCAAATGGTAAAACCAAAGTTGGGCCTTGCTGGAAGAGTTTTATTCAAAGCGAACTGTCAAGGGGGGCCCATAAACCCCGACCTTGTTAGGAATGCAAAATCAAGGAACATAACACCGGTATGACGGAAACTAGTGCGGCAAGAGTGGAACAAAACACCAAGCAAAAGGCTAAGCCTTCCACCCTTTACCAAGTATATAGATGCATTAATTGAATAAGAGATATTGTGATATCCCATGATATCCATGTTCCAACATGGAACAACCTGCAACTGCACCTGCAACTAGCAACGCTATAAGAGGGGCTGAGCAAAGCGGTAACATAGCCAAACAACGGTTTGCTGTGATGGTGGAAAGGTTAGAGGCTGATCATGGCAAATTGGAAGGCTTGATAAACAAGTGGTAGGTAGCACGACATAGCGATAGCATAGAGACAACTAGCAAAGCAAAGATAGTAGTGGTATCCAAGGTAATGGTCATCTTGCCTGAAATTCCGCTAGGAAGAAGACCAAATCCATGAAATAGACAAACTCACGTAGTCGAACGGATCCTCATAATCGCAACGTAACCGAAACTATTGAGAAGAACCACAACTGGAAAGAAGCAAACAACATGGTAAACAACCATCACACAAACATGACATGATGCGCAATCAAGTATGATGCATGTCCGGTTCAATGATTCATGGCATGGCAAAGTGCAACAAACAACACTACAAATTAAGTGGAGCTCAATATGCAACGAGTTACATATTGACGAAACACCACATCCAATTATTTAATTCACTCTCGTTTAAGCTACTCATCAATATTAAATGTTGTTAAACATGACAAGAGGTGAAGCATAATAAAACTACCTATCTAGGCAAATTTAAATGACGCCGGAACAACAAACAACAATTCCGGAATATCCTCATGTGCATATTTTGGATTTGGTACTGTTCTGCCCTATACACAATTTTAGGGTTGTTAAAACATGCAAAGTAATGCACCATGTTAATCTATGCATTTTTCTACCCCATTTACATATAAAGTTTGTTTAATTCAGAGCTACGGTTATTTAGTTATGAAATAAAGCATTTTAGCATGTTATTTATGCAAATTAATTCAAACAGCATATTTAAACATTTTTAAACATGGATGAAAGTTGCATATTATGAAATGTTTAATTCCGATGCACGGTTTGTGAGATATGATATGCTTGAACAGAAGGGACCAATCTGTAAAACTGACATTCTCTGGATAAATGGCTAAATTCGCAGCAGGGAAAAAAACAATGCGGGCTGAATCTGGCTGGCCCAACAGGAAACATGGGCACTGGAGGCTCACCATGGGCTCTTGGCCCGGTCGGTGTAGGAGGCCCAAGAGGGGCGCGAGGTGCAGGCAGGCTGGGCTAGGCGCGGCTGGGCCTGGCGCAGCGATCAACGGGAGAAGCGGGACTTGGCGCCGGTCGTCGTCCTCGCGTGCTCGCACACAGAAGCAGGGGAAGCAGGTGCGGGACGAGCGAGCTCCTAATTGATGAAGAGGAAGTAGAGGTCGGCGCGACAGGAAGCACGGGATGCAACGGCGGCCTGGCGCGGCTTGGGACTCCGGTGAAGGGTGGCGCGACGAGGAGGTGGCTGGAGGAGGCGGACCGGGTGGCCCTTGGGCAGGGACACGGGGAGGTCCTCGGCTCGGTGCGACTGCAGCACAAACTTGGCGCGGGCGAGCACAGGGACTCGGTGGGCGGAGCGATGCAGGGGGTCTGGCGTCGAGGGACAAAGGGGATGGACGGGTCCGAGGCTCTCCGGCGCGGATCGGCTGGGAACCACGGTGGCGCAATGAGCTGGAGCTAGGGGAGGCCATCCATGGCAGTGCTGCGAAGACAATAGAGAGAGAGAGAGAGCAGCGTGAGAGAGAGAGAGAAACAGAAGCAGGAGGGAAAAGGGAGCAGGGCTGTCGGGGCACTCATCTTCGGCGAGGGGCCGGGGATGCCTGCGAGGGTTGGTGACGAGATGCTCCGGTCGGCTCCTCGCCGGAGCAACGCGACGGCGGTGGCGCTCCATGGCTTCCTGCTTGTGCTGGCCGACGCGGAGATCTGACGACGAGGTGGAGCGGGGGTGCGGGAGAAGGGGCTCGAGCTTCTGGCGCTTGACGAAGACGGCACGGAGGCCCTCGAGCGGGAGAGGCTGTGGGCGCGAGGTGGGTGGCGGCAGCGAGGTGAGGAAGGGGAAGCCTTGGACGGCTGCTGGATCGAGCGAGGTGGCGGGCGAGGGGATTGGGTCGAGGACGATCGAGGAGGGAGATGGCTGTGGGTGGTTGGATGGATCGGATCTGGGAGGATCCCGAGAGAGAGTGGCGGCGGCGCTAGGGTAGGATCCCTAGAAATTAGGTGGTTTGTCTAGATTAGGTTAGGGGTGGTCTATATATAGTGAAATGAGGGGAATTTTGGGACATCTGATTTAAATCGGACGGACGGGAAGAATAGGCTAGGGGAGTCCAATAAATAAACCGAAGATATTTGAGGGATGTTTGGGGATGATTCGGACCCATCGGTAACAACAACCCGGTCTGGTTCGGGTAAGTTTTCGGACGCGGGCGAGGTGTCGAGGAAAAGTGCAGAGAGGCTAGACAATAGACGAGAGGGGAAAACGAAGACAACAGGGTCTGACAAAAGGCCACAGAGAAGACAAGAGAGAAGCGGCAACTACGAACGGATGCCTGTTTTAAGAAAACATGCTGATGCAATGCATATTATGCCATGATGAAATGCAACAAACAAATAAAACACACACGACGAAACCCGAAATACATGGAAGGCATCTGGAGCGTCGGTCTCGGGCTGTCACACAAAACCAAACCGATAATTCGAAGAGAAATACAAAGATATCAAATCATGCATATAAGAATTCAGAGAAGATTCAAATAATATTCATAGATAATCTGATCATAAATCCACAATTCATCGGATCTCGACAAACACACCGCAAAAAAGTATTACATCGGATAGAACTCCAAGAACATCGAGGAGAACTTTGTATTGAAGATCAAAGAGAGAGAAAAAGCCATCTAGCTACTAGCTATGGACTAGGTCTTTGCTAAACTACTCACGCATCATCGGAAGGGCAATAGGGTTGATGTAGATGCCCTTCGTGATCGAGTCCCCCTCCGGCAGATCGCCGGAAAATGCCCCAAGATGGGATCTCACGGGAACAGAGGCTTGCGGCGGTGGAAAAGTATTTTGGTGGACACTTGTGTTGGTTCGGGAATATTTGGGAATCTGTAGGCCAAAGATTAGGGTTGGAGGACCTCCAGGGGGACCACAAGCCAGGGGGCGCCCCCCCTAGGGTGCACCCCTATGGCTTGCCATCTACTCGTAGGTCTTCTGACCTCCTCTCCAAGTCTCGTAGGTGTCTTCTGGTCCAAGAAAAATCATCGCGAAAGTTTTATTCCGTTTGGACTCCGTTTGATATTCCTTTTCTGTAAATATCTAAAACAAGGGGAAAAAAGAAACTGGAACTGGGTGTTGGAAATATGCCCTAGAGGCAATAATAAAATGGTTATTATTATATTTCCTTGTTCATGATAATTGTCTATTGTTCATGCTATAATTGTATTAACCGGAAACCATAATACATGTGTGAATACATAGACCACAACATGTCCCTAGTGAGCCTCTAGTTGACTAGCTCGTTGATCAATAGATGGTTGTGGTTTCCTGACCATGGACATTGGATGTCGTTGATAACGGGATCACATCATTAGGAGGATGATGTGATGGACAAGACCCAATCCTAAGCATAGCACAAGATCGTGTAGTTCATTTGCTAGAGCTTTTCTAATGTCAAGTATCATTTCCTTAGACCATGAGATTGTGCAACTCCCGAATACCGTAGGAATGCTTTGGGTGTATCAAATGTCACAACGTAACTGGGTGACTATAAAGGTGCACTACAGGTATCTCCGAAAGTGTCTGTTGGGTTGGCACGAATCGAGACTGGGATTTGTCACTCCGTGTGACGGAGAGGTATCTCTGGGCCCACTCGGTAATACATCATCATAATGAGCTCAATGTGACTAAGGAGTTAGTCATGGGATCATGTGTTACGGAATGAGTAAAGAGACTTGCCGGTAAAGAGATTGAACAAGGTATAGGGATACCGACGATCGAATCTCGAGCAAGTAACATACCGATGGACAAAGGGAATTGTATACGGGATTAATTGGATCCCCGACATTGTGGTTCATCCGATGAGATCATCGTGGAACATGTTGGAGCCAATATGGGTATCCAGATCCCGCTATTGGTTATTGGCCGGAGAGGTGTCTCGGTCATGTCTGCATGGTTCCCGAACCCGTAGGGTCTACACACTTAAGGTTCAGTGATGCTAGAGTTGTAATGGGAATTGTATGTGGTTACCGACAGTTGTTCGGAGTCTCGAATGAGATCCCGGACATCACGAGGAGTTCCGGAATGGTCCAGAGGTAAAGATTTATATATGGGAAGTCCTATTTTGGCCACCGGAAAATGTTCGGGATTTTTCGGTATTGTACCGGGAAGGTTCTAGAAGGTTCCGGAGTGGGGCCCACCTGCATGGGGGGACCCACATGAACGTGGGTAGTGGGGGCAAGGCCCCACACCCCTGGTCAAGGCGCACCAAGATCCCCCCTTAGAAGGAATAAGATCATATCCCGAAGGGATAAGATCAAGATCCCTAAAAAGGGGGATAACAATTGGTGGGGAAGGTAAAGGATGGGATTTCTTTCCTCCCACCTTTGCCAACGCCCCAATGGACTTGGAGGGCAAGAAACCAACCCCCTCCACCCCTATATATAGTGGGGAGGTGCATTGGAGCTGCACCCCTTGCCCCTGGCGCAGCCCTTCCCCCTCCAACTCCTCCTCCTCCTCCGTAGTGCTTGGCGAAGCCCTGCCGGAGAACCACGAGCTCCACTGCCACCACGCCGTCGTGCTGCCGGAGTTCTCCCTCAACTTCTCCTCTCCCCTTGCTGGATCAAGAAGGAGGAGACGTCCCCGGGCTGTACGTGTGTTGAACGCGGAGGCGCCGTCCGTTCGGTGCTTGGATCGGATCTTCCGCAATTTGAATCGCCGCGAGTATGACTCCATCAACCGCGTTCTTGTAACACTTCCGCTTAGCGATCTTCAAGGGTATGAAGATGCACTCCCTCTCACTTGTTGCTAGCATCTCCTAGATTGATCTTGGTGACACGTAGGAAAATTTTGAATTATTACTACGTTCCCCAACAGTGGCATCATGAGCTAGGTCTATGCGTAGATTCTATGCACGAGTAGAACACAAGTAGTTGTGGGCGATGATTTGTTCAATTTGCTTACCGTTGCTAGTCCTATCTTGATTTAGCGGCATTGTGGGATGAAGCAGCCCGGACCGACCTTACACGTACGCTTACGTGAGACAGGTTCCACCGACTAACATGCACTTGTTGCATAAGGTGGCTAGCGGGTGTCTATCTCTCCCACTTTAGTCGGATCGGATTCGATGAAGAGGGTCCTTATGAAGGGTAAATAGCAATTGGCATATCACCGTTGTGGCTTTTGCGTAGGTAAGAAATGTTCTTGCTAGAAACCCATAGCAGCCACGTAAAACATGCAACAACAATTAGAGGACGTCTAACTTGTTTTTGCAGGGTATGCTATGTGATGTGATATGGCCAAAAGGATGTGATGAATTATATATGTGATGTATGAGATTGATCATGTTCTTGTAATAGGAATCACGACTTGCATGTCGATGAGTATGAAAACCGGCAGGAGCCATAGTAGTTGTCTTAATTTATTGTATGACCTGCGTGTCAATGAAAACGCCATGTAATTACTTTACTTTATTGCTAACCGTTAGCCATAGTAGTAGACATAATAGTTGACGAGACAACTTCATGAAGACACGATGATGGAGATCATGGTGTCATGCCGGTGACGATGGTGATCATGCCGCGCCTCGAAGATGGAGATCAAAAGCGCAAGATGATATTGGCCATATCATGTCACTTTATGATTTGCATGTGATGTTTATCATGTTTACATCTTATTTGCTTAGAACGACGGTAGCATAAATAAGATGATCCCTCACTAAAAAATTTCAAGAAATGTGTTCCCCCTAAGTGTGCACCTTTGCGAAGGTTCGTTGTTTCGAAGCACCACGTTATGATCGGGTGTGATAGATTCTAACATTCGCATACAACGGGTGTAAGCCAGATTTACACATGCGAAACACTTAGGTTGACTTGACGAGCCTAGCATGTACAGACATGGCCTCGGAACACGAGAGACCGAAAGGTCGAACATGAGTCGTATAGTAGATGCGATCAACATGGAGATGTTCACCGTTGATGACTTGTCTGTCTCACATGATGATCGGACACGGCCTAGTCGATTCGGATCATGTATCACTTAGATGACTAGAGGGATGTCTATCTGAGTGGGAGTTCATTAAATAATTTGATCAGATGAACTTAGTCTAAAATTGTCTTTACAATCTATCTTGTAGATCCAATGGCCCACGCTAATGTTGCCCTCAACTTCAACGCGTTCCTAGAGAAAACCAAGCTGAAAGACGATGGTAGCAACTATACGGACTGGGTTCGTAACTTGAGGATCATCCTCATAGCTACCAAGAAAGCATATGTCCTTGAAGCACCGCTAGGTGACGCACCCATTTTCCCAGCAACTCAAGACGTTATGAATGCCTGGCAGTCGCGTAGTGATGAATACTCCCTGGTTCAGTGCGGCATGCTTTACAGCTTAGAACCGGGGCTCCAAAAGCGTTTTGAGCAACACGGAGCATATGAGATGTTCCAAGAGCTGAAAATGGTGAATAAGACCACTAGTTTCAAGAAAGGCAAGGGTAAGAAGAACTTCAAGAAGGACGGCAAGGGAGTTGACACGCCCGGTAAGTCAGTTGCCGGGAAGAAGCCAAAGAATGGACCCAAGCCTGAGACTGAGTGCTTTTATTGCAAGGGAAATGGTCACTGGAAGCGGAACTGCCCCAAGTACTTAGCGGATAAGAAGGCCGGCAATGCCAAAGGTATATATGATATACATGTTATTGATGTGTACCTTACCAACGCTCGTAGTAGCTCCTGGGTATTTGATACCAGTGCGGTTGCTCACATTTGTAACTCAAAACAGGAGCTGCGGAATAAGCGGAGACTCACGAGGGACGAGGTGACGATGCACGTCGGGAATGGTTCCAAGGTCGATGTGATCGCCGTCGGCACGCTACCTCTAAATTTACCTTCGGGATTAGTTTTAAACCTCAATAATTGTTATTTAGTGCCAACTTTGAGCATGAACATTGTATCCGGATCTCGTTTAATGCCAGATGGCTACTCATTTAAATCCGAGAATAATGTTGTTCTATTTATATGAGAGATATGTTTTATGGCCATGCCCCGCTGGTCAATGGTTTATTTTTATTGAATCTCGAACGTGATGTTACACATATTCATAGTGTGAATGCCAAAAGATGTAAGGTTGATAATGATAGTCCCACATACTTGTGGCACTGCCGCCTTGGTCACATTGGTGTCAAACGCATGAAGAAACTCCATGCAGATGGACTTTTGGAGTCTCTTGATTATGAATCATTTGACACGTGCGAACCATGCCTCATGGGCAAAATGACCAAGACTCCGTTCTCCGGTACAATGGAGCAAGCAACCAACTTGTTGAAAATAATACATACTGATGTATGCGGTCCAATGAGCGTTGAGGCTCGCGGTGGCTATCATTATGTTCTCACCCTCACTGATGACTTAAGTAGATATGGGTATGTCTACATAATGAAACACAAGTCTGAGACCTTTGAAAAGTTCAAGGAATTTCAGAGCGAGGTAGAGAATCAATGTGACAGGAAAATAAAGTTCTCACGATCAGATCATGGAGGAGAATACTTGAGTCACGAGTTTGGCACGCACTTAAGGAAATGTGGAATTGTTTCACAACTCACGCCGCCTGGAACACCTCAGTGTAATGGTGTGTCCGAACGTCGTAATCGCACTCTATTGGATATGGTGCGATCTATGATGTCTCTTACCGATCTACCGCTATCATTTTGGGGTTATGCTTTAGAGACTGCCGCATTCACTTTAAATAGGGCACCGTCTAAATCCGTTGAGACGACACCGTATGAATTATGGTTTGGGAAGAAACCTAAGCTGTCGTTTCTGAAAGTTTGGGGATGCGATGCTTATGTCAAGAAACTTCAACCTGAAAAGCTCGAACCCAAATCGGAAAAATGCGTCTTCATAGGATACCCTAAGGAAACTATTGGGTATACCTTCGACCTCAGATCCGAAGGCAAGATCTTTGTTGCCAAGAATGGATCCTTTCTGGAGAAAGAGTTTCTCTCGAAAGAAGTAAGTGGGAGGAAAGTAGAACTTGACGAGGTACCCCCTCTTGAACCGGAGAGTAGCGCAGCTCAGGAAGATGTTTCTGTGGTGCCTGCACCGACTAGAGAGAAAGTTAATGATGATGATCATGAAACTTCGGGTCAAGTTGCTACTGAACTTCGTAGGTCCACGAGGACACGTTCCGCACTAGAGTGGTACGGCAACCGTGTCCTGGAAATCATGTTGTTAGACAACGGTGAACCTTCGAACTATGAAGAAGCGATGGCAGGCCCGGATTCCAACAAATGGCTTGAAGCCATAAAATCCGAGATAGGATCCATGTATGAAAACAAAGTATGGACTTTGACGGACTTGCCCGATGATCGGCAAGCCATAGAGAATAAGTGGATCTTTAAGAAGAAGACTGACGCGGATGGTAATGTGATCGTCTATAAGGCTCGGCTTATCGCTAAGGGTTATCGACAAGTTCAAGGGGTTGACTACGATGAGACCTTCTCACCCGTAGCGAAGCTGAAGTCCGTCCGAATCATGTTAGCAATTGCCGCATTCTATGATTATGAGATCTGGCAAATGGACGTCAAAACGGCATTCCTTAATGGTTTCCTTAAATAAGAATTGTATATGATGCAGCCGAAAGGTTTTGTCGATCCTAAGAATGCTGACAAAGTATGCAAGCTCCAGCGCTCCATCTATGGGCTGGTGCAAGCATCTCGGAGTTGGAACATTCGCTTTGATGAAATGATCAAAGCGTTTGGGTTTATGCAGACTTATGGAGAAGCCTGTATTTACAAGAAAGTGAGTGGGAGCTCTGTAGCATTTCTCATATTATATGTGGATGACATACTGTTGATGGGAAATGATATAGAACTTTTGGAAAGCATAAAGGCCTACTTGAATAATTGTTTTTCAATGAAGGACCTTGGAGAAGCTGCTTACATATTAGGCATCAAGATCTATAGAGATAGATCGAGACGCCTCATTGGTCTTTCACAAAGCACATACCTTGACAAGATATTGAAGAAGTTCAATATGGATCAGTCCAAGAAGGGGTTCTTGCCTGTATTGCAAGGTGTGAGATTGAGCGCAGCTCAATGCCCGACCTCGGCAGAAGAAAGAGAAAAGATGAGTGTCATCCCCTATGCCTCAGCCATAGGCTCTATTATGTACGACATGCTGTGTACCAGACCTGATGTGAACCTTGCCATAAGTTTGGTAGGGAGGTACCAAAGTGATCCCGGAATGGAACACTGGACAGCGGTCAAGAATATCCTGAAGTACCTGAAAAGGACTAAGGATATGTTTCTCATTTATGGAGGTGCCGAAGAGCTTGTCGTAAAGGGTTACGTCGATGCTAGCTTTGACACAGATCTGGATGACTCCAAGTCACAAACCGGATACGTGTACATTTTGAATGGTGGGCAGTCAGCTGGTGTAGTTGCAAGCAAAGCATCGTGGCGGGATCTACATGTGAAGCGGAGTACATAGCTGCTTCGGAAGCAGCTTAGGAAGGAGTCTGGATGAAGGAGTTTATCACCGACCTAGGAGTGATTCCCAATGCGTCAGGCCCGATGACTCTCTTCTGTGACAACACTGGAGCTATTGCCATTGCCAAGGAGCCCAGGTTTCACAGGAAGACTAAGCACATCAAGCGCCGCTTCAACTCCATTTGTGAATATATTCAAGATGGAGACACAGATATTTATAAAGTACATACGGATCTGAATGTCGCAGATCCGTTGACTAAACCTCTTCCACGAGCAAAACATGATCAGCACCAGAACTCTATGGGTGTTCGATTCATCACAATGTAACTAGATTATTGACTCTAGTGCAAGTGGGAGACTGTTGGAAATATGCCCTAGAGGCAATAATAAAATGGTTATTATTATATTTCCTTGTTCATGATAATTGTCTATTGTTCATGCTATAATTGTATTAACCGGAAACCATAATACATGTGTGAATACATACACCACAGCATGTCCCTAGTGAGCCTCTAGTTGACTAGCTCGTTGATCAATAGATGGTTGTGGTTTCCTGACCATGGACATTGGATGTCATTGATAACGGGATCACATCATTAGGAGAATGATGTGATGGACAAGACCCAATCCTAAGCATAGCACAAGATCGTGTAGTTCGTTTGCTAGAGCTTTTCTAATGTCAAGTATCATTTCCTTAGACCATGAGATTGTGCAACTCCCGGATACCGTAGGAATGCTTTGGGTGTATCAAATGTCACAATGTAACTGGGTGACTATAAAGGTGCACTACAGGTATCTCCGAAAGTGTCTGTTGGGTTGGCACGAGTCGAGACTGGGATTTGTCACTCCGTGTGACGGAGAGGTATCTCTGGGCCCACTCGGTAATACATCATCATAATGAGCTTAATGTGACTAAGGAGTTAGTCACGGGATCATGTGTTACGGAACGAGTAAAGAGACTTGTCGGTAACGAGATTGAACAAGGTATAGGGATACCGACGATCGAATCTCGGGCAAGTAACATACCGATGGACAAAGGGAATTGTATACGGGATTAATTGGATCCCCGACATTGTGGTTCATCCGATGAGATCATCGTGGAACATGTGGGAGCCAATATGGGTATCCAGATCCCGCTATTGGTTATTGGCCGGAGACACTACAAGAAATATGCCAACTTGTTACCTTCTCTTAGTGACCCCAGCTGAATTGGTCGTAAATTCACGGCCATTTCGCTTGGAAGGGCTCAAACCCTGAAATTGCCTTACACAAATGGTCATAAAGCAGACAAGAGTGGTCAACGACTTTATTTCTACCTGATTACGACCAATATAAATGGTCATGAGGTTGTGAACGTGGATGCATTGGTACTTAAGGTGTCGCTCAAGATGGGCTTGGGCCTCGGTGGAACGACGCCACCTCCTTTTTTAAAAAAATCCGTGTGCCATGTATGCCTCGGCACATTCAGGAAGAAATGTGGGATGCCCTCATATTACTCAAAAAAAACATATATTCGGCCCAACGGAAATGGGAAAATAACAAATTTTTCATTAGTACCATTTGGTAAGGATGGTCAGTTATCTGAAAAAAAGTTTTCATTATTGTCTAAAAAACAGGTTTTTCAGTGTATAACTCTAAAAAGGTTTTTCCTTATAAAAAAATCTCGAAACCAATTAAACAATATAAAATTATAAGAATAGAAAAATAATGAACTCCTTCGTGAATCTTGCTATATAGTTTAGCAATTAGAAAACTAAACGTGTAATTCAAAAAAATGTTAATGTTAATACGTATTTCAAAAAATGTAATCATGTGTTTAAAAAAACTAAATGTGTGTATTTGAAAAGTTTCATGCATATAAAAAATGAAAATCATAAATAATATAGGTATGTATAAAAAAGTTTATGTGTATGCAAAAATAGTCATCAGTACGTATATATGGAAATTTTACAATATATATATATGGAAAAGTAGAGTAACAAACAAGATTTTCTAAAAATGTTAATAATGTATTTATATTTTTAACCAATATCAACAATGTTTTATATGTATAAAAAAATGTACAATGTGTAACAACAAATATAGAACATCAAAACGTATGTATGAAAAGATGTTTTTTGTTGGTAATATATGAAAATATGTTAATCATGTATTTGAAAAAAGTTAAACATATATAAACAATATGTACAATGTGTCTAAAAAATGTAGACATGTGTTCAAAATATTAGACATCAAAATATTATTAAAAATGTTTAATGATGTAACTAAAAAAAGTTTAATATCTATAAAAAATGTTTCTAGTGTACACAAATTTGTTCATAAAATGTGGTCTAATATTCTTAAAAAATAGAGAAGCATTTTTTAAAACAAATATTTGTTAGGTTCTTCACAAAAAAACTCATTTTGGGACTCGAAAAATGGAAAATGAATATGCGGAAATTTGTCTTTTTCACGAGAGGTGGATCAAAATTTTTTTACACCCAACCATTTCGTCAATTGTACATTAAATATGGCCTAGTATTTTAGAAATTTGATTTGGTACAATTTTGCAACAAATATATGGTAGGTTCTTCACAAAAAAACCTCATTTCGGGCACTAAAAAATAGAAAATTGATTTTTTGTCCAAAGAAAATAAAAACTCCCTTAGGAAACATTGTTTGTCATTACAAGATGCACCCTTGTGCACTATATGAGATCATTTGAACAAACTATGCCATGAATTTTTCATGCCCGTTTCAAAATGCGGTCAAAACGGCGGGCTTGACCGTTCCTAGCTAATTGTTGAATATTGGAAAACTTTTAGTGTTTCTCTGATTAAATATATACTTTTGTACCTAAAAATGATTTTTGGGAAAAATAAATAGCAAACTCTGAGGCAGCTGCAGTTCAAATTTGACCCGCTTCCTGTTGAATCGGCGGAAATTTGTCTTTTTCACGAGAGGTGGATAAAAGCTTTTGAAACCCAACCATTTAGTCAACTGTGCATTAAATATGGCCTAGTATTTTAGAAATTAGATTTGGTCCAATTTTGCAACAATTATTTGGTAGGTTCTTCACAAAAAAACCTCATTTTGGGCACTCGAAAAATAAAAAATAATTTTTTCATCGACAGAAAATGAAAACTTCCTTAGGCAACATTGTTTGTCATTCCAAGATGCACCCTTGTGCATAATATAAGATCATTTGAACAAACTATGCCATGAATGTGGCCATAAGATAGATCATTTGGCTTGAAAGCCATTGATCTCCACACATGATAGCTCGTTTCTGAGAACACTTTTTTCAAATAATTGCCGTATTACAAGTTTATTATTTTTCCTGGTAACTTGGCCACATATAATGACACAATGCGAATGTTTTCCAATTTTTTGATTTTTTTTGAATTTTTCATGCATGTTTCAAAATGCGGTCAAAACGGCGGGCATGCCCGTTCCTAGCTAGTAGTTGAATCTTGGAAAACTTTTGATGTTTCTCTGATTAAATAGATACTTATGTATCTAGAAATGATTTTTGGAAAAAATAAAGAGCAAACTACGAGGTAGCTGCAGTTCAAATTTGACCCACTTCCAACTGAATTGGCGGAAATTTGTCTTTTTCACCAGAGGTGGATCGAAACTTTTTACACCCAACCATTTGGTCAATTGTGCATTAAATATGTCCTAGTATTTTGAAAAATTAATTTGGTACAATTTTGCAACAAATATATGGTAGGTCCTTTACAAAAAAACTCAATTTGGGCACTCGAAAAATGAAAAATGAAATTTCTGTCCAATGAAAATGAAAACTTTCTTAAGCAACATTGTTTGCCACTCCAAGATGCCCCCTTGTGCACAATATGAGATCATTTGAACAAAGTATGCCATGAATGTGGCCATAAGATTGATCATTTGGCTTGAAAGCCATGAATCTTCACACATGATAGCTCATTTCTGAGAACACGTTTTTTTAAATAATTACTGTATTACAAGTTTATTATTTTTCCTTGTAACTTGGTCACATATAATGACACAATGTGAAGGTTTTCTATTTTTTTGATTTTTTTTGAATTTTTCATACCCGTTTCAAAATGCGGTCAAAACGGCGAGCATGACCGTTCCTAGCTAGTGGTTGAATCTTGGAAAACTTTTGATGTTTCTCTGATTAAATAGATACTTATGTACCTAGAAATGATTTTTGAAAAAAATAAAGAGCAAACTACAAGGTAGCTGCAGTTCAAATTTGACCCACTTCCAACTGAATTGGCGGAAATTTGTCTTTTTCACAAGAGGTGGATCGAAACTTTTGACACCCAACCATTTTGTCAATTGTGCATTAAATATGTCCTAGTATTTTGGAAAATTAATTTGGTACAATTTTGCAACAAATATATGGTAGGTCCTCCACAAAAAAACTCATTTTGGGCACTCGAAAAATGGAAATTGAAATTTCCGTGCAAAGAAAATAAAAATTTCCTTAGGCAACATTGTTTGCCACTCATTGGGCATTTGACTTTAGGCTGCCATAACATTGGGCATTTGACTTTAGTACCTATTAATGTGAAAAAAGTAGATGAAAAACAAAAATGAAAACACAATTGGTTGTGCTTTAATCTCATTGGTGGAACTAGCTCTCACCCGGATCGATGACATGGCGGCCATCCATCCATCCATCCATCCCCTGCCCACCATCTATCCATCCCCTGCCCTCGTCTCCCACCCACCCACCCCGATCCCTTCCCTCCCCTCGCCCTCCCGCATCGCGCCGCCATCCACCTCGTCTCCCCGATCCAGATGGAGATCCAAAGCCCTAGGCCGCTCTCCCCCGCTCCGCCTCCGTGTCCATGGCGACGCAGCGATGAGGGAATTCATCAGCTGAACATCATCCTTATATCTCACATAGGCGACAATGACCTCTAATAATTATGATCAACACACTTTATTTACTTACAACTCAAGAATTACAACTCAGATACTAGAAACAAGATATGACTCTTATGAATGCCTCGGTGGTGTTACCGGGATGTGCAATGATCTAGCGTAGTAGCAATGACATCAAAAACGGACGAGCCATGAAAACATCATGCTAGCTATCTTACGATCATGCAAGAGCAATATGACAATGATGATCGTGCGTGTTCATAATAAACAGAACGGTGTGGAAGTTGCATGGCAATATAACTCGGAATGGCTGTTTTGAGGAAGATATAAGGAGGCTTATGTGTGATAGAGCGTAATCATAATATCACGAGGGTTTGGATGCACCGGCGAAGTTTGCACCAACTCTCAGATGAGAAAGGGCAATGCACGGTACCGAACGAGGCTAGTAATGGGGAGGGGTGGAGTGCGTTATAATCATGGATCAACAGTTAGTCATAAGAACTCACATACTTATTGAAAAATTTATTAGCCTCGAAGCAAAGTACTATACGCATGCCCCTAGGGGGATAGATTGGTAGGAAAAGACATCGCTCGTCCCCGACACGCCCACTCATAGGAAGACAATCAAAAAATAAATCATGCTCTGACTTCAACATAACGCCTTCACCATACGTGCATGCTTCGGAATCACAAACCTTAAACAAGTATTCCTACCAATCCACAATTACTCACTAGCATGACTCTAATATCACCATTTATATCGCAAAACTATTAGCAAGGAATCAACATCATATTCAGTGATCTAAGTTTTATAGTAGGATTTATGACTAACCATGTGAATGACCAATTCCTGATGACTCTCTAATAGATATAAGTGAAGCATGATGAGTATTAATTCTTTCTACAAATATTTTCCCAGCGCTCTAACACATATAAGTGACGCAAAAGAGCATTTACAAATGGCAGTTTTCTATGTGTAGGGAAACAGGCAATCCAAACTTCAAATGAATAATGTGAAGCCACATGAGCATTCTATAAATCAATACAAAAGATATAAGTGAAGTGCAAAGAGCATTCTATAATCAACCAATGGACTATCTCATACCAGCATGGTGAATTATTAAAAATAAAAAAATAAAAAGCACACGACACTCCAAGATTTACTCGTATCATTGATGATACAAATATAGCTTAAGTAAAATTACACGATGATCGCTTAGAAGAAAGAGGGGATGCCTTTCCGCGTGGCATCCCCAAGCTTTGTTGCTTGGGAAGTCCTTGAATTTACCTTGGGGTGCCTCGGGCATCCCCAAGCTTAGGCTCTGCACTCTTATTCCTCATCCATCGTGATCTCACCCAAAACTTGAAAACTTCAATCACACAAAACTAACAAAACCCTCTGTGAGATCGTTAGTATAATAAAGCAAATTACCACTTTAAGTACTGGTTGCAAACCATCACACTTTATTTTTTGCATTGGTAGCTACTGTATTATAACTTCTCATGGCCTATTGATACGTCTCCAATGTATCTTAATTTTTTATTGTTCCATGCTATTATATTATCTATTTGGTGTTTTATATGCATTAATATGCTATTTTATATATTTTTGGGACTACCTATTAACCTAGAGCCCAGTGTTGGGGAACGTAGTAATAATTCAAAATATTCCTAAGTGTCACCAAGATCAATCTAGGAGATGCTAGCAACAAGTGAGAGGGAGTGCATTCAATACCCTTGAAGATCGCTAAGCGAAAGCATTAAAAGAACGCGGTTGTGGAGTCGTACTCGCGGCGATTCAAATCGCGGAAGATCCGATCCAAGCGCCGAACGGACGGCGCCTCCACGTTCAACACACGTACAGCCCGGGGACGTCTCTCCTCTTGATCAGCAGGGGAAGAGGAGAAGTTGGGGAGAACTCCGGCAGCACGAAGGCGGTGGTGGCGGTGGAGCTCGTGGTTCTCGGCATGCTGTCGCCAAGCACTAACGGAGGAGGAGGAGGAGTTGGAGGGGGGAAGGGCTACGCCAGGGGCAGGGGTGCAGCTCCCATGCACCTCCCCTATATAGGGGTGTAGGGGTGGTTTCTTGCCCTCCAAGTCCATTGGGGCATTGGCAAAGGTGGGAGGAAAGAAATCCCATCCTTTCCCTTCCCCATCGATTGTTATCCCCCCTTTTTAGGGATCTTGATCTTATCCCTGGGATATGATCTTATTCCTTCTAAGGGGGATCTTGGTGGCGCCTTGACCAGGGGTGTGGGGCCTTGCCCACATACCCATGTTCATGTGGGTCCCCCCATGCAGGTGGGCCCCACATTCGGAACCTTCTAGAACCTTCCCGGTACAATACCGAAAAATCCCAAACATTTTCCGGTGGCCAAAATAGGACTTCCCTATATAAATCTTTACCTCCGGACCATTCCAAAACTCCTCATGACGTCCGGATTCCATCCGAGACTCGAACAACTTTCGGTAACCACATACAATTCCCATTACAACTCTAGCGTCATCGAACCTTAAGTGTGTAGACCCTACGGTTCGGGAACCATGCAGACATGACCGAGACCCTCTCACTACAAGAATATGTCAACTTGCGAACATCATATGGTGGTGAAGGAAAGGATATTTTTCATTTGTGACTTTTTATGACCAAAAATAGATGGTCAAAAGTCGACGGTCGTTAATGGAAATTAACGACCTTCTTTGTGATATGTAAAAGGTCGTTGGTTCTACGACCAAATTTTTGGTCACTGGCATCCTCCCCAGGCCACGTAGGATCCAGCGTGGGAAGCTGACGTGGATAAGAATCAGCCCGGTCCAATTCGGTGTTTTACATGGGCCGAGCCATAATTCAACCTTTTTATATTATTTATTAATTTTAGTCAGCCACATGAGCCAGGCCCAACATTTCAGCCTTTTATCTTTTTTTCTGCCAAATATGTTTAACCAAATGAGTCCAGCCCAATGTTTTTCAGGCTTTTTCTTTCCTGGCCTTGGCTTTCCACATCATTTATTTCGTTTCATTTTACCCAAATATTTGTCCAAATATAATTTGATCCTTGGCTCTTTAAGGTCCAACTCCAGCCCATTTAACGAACATTTTCAAACCAGTTTGAATAACAATATGAATCACCACCAATTAGCTGAATATTACAGAAATATCCAGAACTCACATTCTACAAATTTCCATCACATCCGTATATTTTATACAGATTCAAGCAACCTAACAACATTAGTATTCAAGCATTAGCTGCTGAAATACTCTAGAACAGGAATGAATAAAGAGAACTATCTAGTGCTTCACAACAAGAAAACATGTAGTCTGTCTTCAAGTACTGCTTCTTCCTTAGCAATGATAGGCTGATGCAAAACATCTGGGCATTCAAAAGAGAAAAAAAGTATGTCACTGATATAAGAATATTACACGAAACTTTAAAATAAAAAAACCTAAAGACACATCAGTATTTTATCATTCTATTATTTATTTAACAAGATCATTCTACTATCTGGAATATGCCTATTCATCAAAATTGGAATTGATGGCACATATGACAAACTTAGCAGCAAACAAGCATGGAATGTTTTCACTTGCCATCTACTCAGGTTTACTAATGTGCGTGTCACATGATACATGCATAAAGCAAAGGACATCAAGCATAAGGCCCATATCTGTTCAGCAAGACGAGTACATACCTTACTTTGTGTCGATGCGATGGTGGGGCTGCACTTGAGCATAAGGTCCGCATCATCGGTTGACGCTGGACGTCGCATGTACTTGTCCATTTAGAAGTATGCCATGCAAAATGTTACACATGCAGGTATTAGCATAAAGTAGAGCTTCTAAACATGCAAGCTTTAGATATGAAGGACCAAGCAAACTGTTCTGGAAATATCTAAAGTTACAGAAAAGCATGTATTGGCCAATTAGCACGAACATGAGTAAATACATAACTAGTACAATTCAAAATCCTAGGTGCCACAAAATTTCTTTAGCCAACATAATTATATAAAAGATCTTTTTGCAACAATATATCTATGGTACATATGAATGAAACCCAAGTAATTTGAGATGGAAACAAGTACATCTAGCAATCTAACATGTATAGTGGCACCAGCAAAAGAGGAAGACACAGAAGAATTTTAGCTTTATATAATGTTTACAAGAACAGGACCCTGATACAGGATTTAGCTGTCCTCAAACACTGTTAACAAGGTACTGAAAGTAGCTATGTGCATCGCCTCACCAAGTCTTATCATGAATTGGTTGCTTTTTACAAACTGTACTATATTTCTGGACAGCAAACTAAATAGACGGCTGCTCTCAAACTGTACATCCAAACGAAGCAAATAAGTACTCTACGGAAACCTTAGAACATGTTTTCAACACTGGTACAGTTCAATCTTGTTAAATACTCTAAGCAAAATTACTGGAGTACTACAAGTTAAATGTAATCAAGCACATTGAGAAGTTAACAGTAGTGCTGCTAACTTGGAGTAGCTTTGACTTGTACAAAGCAAGATGGAGGGTCTAGCTTACTGCTGCTACTCCACATATCAAATTTTACTTAACCGAGCAAGATGGAGTAACCCAAAAAAATTAACAGAGCAAGCAAATGTACTCCAAATGGCAGTTCACCAGAGATTTTCAAGTTAAAATACTCCCAGGGGTAAACAACAATGACATGGACGAAGTAAAGGATGGATGTTGTAAATTAATCCAGTAATTCTTTTTTTGTTCTCATATTTTTCACCCTCGAGACACTGCCTAGAGCGCTTACAAGATGACAAGTTAATTTTGCATAACACATAGGGATTCTTATCTTCTTCAGTAAGAGGGGCACATTTATAGCTAATTAAGCACGATGAAAGGGACCATCCAATTATAATTCCATTCTTATCTTCTTCAGTAAGGATAGGCAAAACATCCCAGCATATCTCAAGTCGATGGATTATTCTAGCAAGCAATATAAAGGGGCACAACTGTGTGAAACTATATCAGTATTGTTTCAAAGTTTACTGTGCATATTTTCATGATCAGTATGACTTCTTATAAATAATAGCCAATAGTACTGCCGCCAGATGAGTGCTTATTACATCAACGATAAGTCAACTAACAGCTACGTATAGATGATGATAGGCCATCTGATGTCTCAGTATTTCCCAAAATAATTGAGCTCAGGTTCAACATGGGATCAGCATATATATACCAAGACTTGGTGCGGAGAGTATGGCATACAAGCGAAACGACATCACACTATTTTTGGCAACAGCAATGTGCGTCTGATCCCACTAATGTTCCCAATCCTAAAAATAGCAGTCACCCATGAACCAGCAAGTCAACCTAGCACCTAAGATTCGAGTATCTGGACTAGCACCACAATCTGCAAGAGCCAACTATATCAAGAGACATACTTACCGACTACGACATACCACAACTTGCTACGAAAGAAAGAATACATCTAAAAGTCCTACCAAAAGAGAACCACCAAAATCTAGTCTAGTCAGATTACGCAAGTAACTGACATTTCACAAACGGCGTCGCTCTGGTGCTTGACGACTCTAGACAGCGCGGGGGAGCTAAGTCCAGGGAACGAACAGGGAACGAACGCGAGCATGCGCAATTATGAAGGGAATGGATCACGGGTTATACCTCGGGTGCCGTCGCGGAAGGCCTTGGTGACGCGCTGGGCGTCCTGCGCGCCCCTCTCGGCGGTCGTCCCGCCAAGCCCGCCGCAGCAGCGTGCGCACCGTATTGGCGCGGTAGGGCCCGTAGAGGTACTTGGGTGGAAGTCGTAGAGGAAGAGCGCGGCGTGCGCCTGATTCGGGAGACGGCGTCCCAGCTTCCCCTGCGGCAGGCCCAGCACCATGTACCTGAAGCACTCGGGCCTGGTCTCGCCGTCCCCACATGAAGAGTACACCCCGGAGACGGGGCGGTCGTTTCCGGGGGTCCGCCACCGCTGAGGCCCGGCTCTCTTGCGCGCCGGAGGGGGGAGGCGTC